>JANZLQ010000089.1:41784906-41859291 GCA_026212715.1 Elanus axillaris | reverse complement strand
TGAAAACATCAGTGTTACCGACATTCTTCTCCTACTGAACTCAAAACACAGCACCGTACCAGCTACTGGGAAGACAATTAACTCTATCCCAGCTGAAACTAGGACAAAAATAACAACGGAAATTGTATGGTTTGCATCAGGTTCATATGTGTGTCAGCTGAGGGGGAGAGGCATGAGTTTTCTCCCATTTACCTGACAGAAAAGGTTCAGAGGTGAACTGGGAATTGTAGACAAGGTATCACATGGGATATCCATGGCGTATGGTTCTCTCACTTGCTCCCTGCATAGAGATAATCAACTGACAGAAAGTCCACAGGAGAAAATAAGAAGATGCTTTGTATCAAAAAATAGTTGCATACCTTTAATTTCAGTATTAACTCTAATTGTTGTCCTTCAGCCTTGGGAATCTAGTACGGTTTTTTGTTTTTTTTTAAAAATTTTAAAATAGAGGTCATGCCCTTGGTAGATGGATTTTCCCAAATTAT
Source organism: Elanus axillaris (assembly GCA_026212715.1). Taxonomy (NCBI): domain Eukaryota; kingdom Metazoa; phylum Chordata; class Aves; order Accipitriformes; family Accipitridae; genus Elanus; species Elanus axillaris. The sequence goes on along the minus strand of JANZLQ010000089.1, from coordinate 41,858,806 downwards.
CCTAGTCCATCTGAAAATAAATACTTCACTTTCAGCTCACTAAAATAGAGCATTAGGTTATAGTGTTTTGCAAAGCATTGAAGGACTGAAGCCAAATTTGCTGCTGAGAATTTAATTTCCAGGAAAAAGGATCAAAGAACAAATCAAGAGTCTTTCTTATGGGATAGCTGCAGTTCAAAACATATTATATTATGTCCTGGAGGTAAACAAATTCCAGTTAAAATTTTCTACCCTTTAATGTAAAGACAATTGCTTGTTTTATATTCACCCCCCTTGCAAAGTGCCAATAATCACAAAATAATAATGAATATTAATTTCCTTTGTGTCACATGAATATATGTCAATATAAAAGTCTTGGTGATGTCTCGAATGAATGATGAAGACAAGACACTATGCATGTCATTTCTCTTAAGAAGATTAACATGTAATGTTAGCCTTTGTTAGCACTGACATCACCATCAAAGTGGAAAACACATGTTAAAATATAAATGCCAGAGGCAGATGTGTTGAATTTGGGTTGCATGTGTGTAGAGAAGAGAACATTCATAAATCATAATTATCTTGGACATCTGACTGAACACAGAGCAAGCCTTCCCAAAGCAACTGATATTTAAGTGAATATTAAAGCAAGAGGTTTACTCCAGTGGCCAACATGATCCTTGGGGATGCATGGAGCTCATGACTATGCTGATGCAAAAACAATTAACATTAATTCATGAGCGGAAAAGCATATGAGTTGGCTCTTAGAGAGTTTGCAAATGACTATGGCCAGGTGGCTGTTTTAACTATTTGCTGTTTTAATCTGAGTAGCAAATGTTATGAAAACCCAACACATTTGCAGTTGATGTTTGAAACTGTCAGCCTACAGGTATGGCACTTAACAGTAAAAAAAAAAAATAAATCTGTCCTCTGTCTGTACCTCTCCCTGCCCCAATAAGCACTATGCAGCTCCAGACAGTTATGACACCCCATTAGCGACTACAGTGGCAAGTTAGCTCATGGTCACAGATCATGAGTGTGTGCATACATTCACACCCCAGCACAACATTATTTTCTGTGTAACTTTCAGCAACGAATAACGTCAGCAAGTACGACGCCTCTGTGTAAAACTGCATGTGTACTTCGTGGCTCAGGGCCCCGAGTTCATTTCAGGTAGGGGTAAGGACTGTTGGAATACATCAGGCCAAGAAACCATGCCAAGAAATCTTTATATTCCCAAATGAAAATGAACTCTATAAATAAAACCAAAGTTCAGCTCCTCGCAGTCTCTCAGTACGTGAGGACGGTCTCCCCAGCCCAGCTGTGAGACGCTGGCTTAAGCAAAGTACAGCACCCAGGGAGCAGTGACTGACCCGGCGGTGGCCCAGGAGGGGTGCAGCAGCCATCAGGCTGAGCGTTAAGCCAAGTTTCTTCATGTTACACGGCTTTTTCTACCACAACTGTTAATGAAAGCAGCCTGTATGCTAAACATTTACAGCTATACCTTTAAATTGTGGCAGGAATACATATGAGGACAGCAAGTTCTCAGCATAATTAGGTCTGCAAAGTCCCAAAGCTCCTCTGTTAGTCATACATCGAGGATGATAATGTGGCCCGAATGCCTGTCAGAGTACACAAAGATTCATCTCTGGCAAAACACAGTCTCAAGTCTTGTTTTCCCTTCTAAACTTGCAACGCTTTCCATTCAGCAAGGAGGGTATTTCTTCCACATAACCAGAGCAGAGATACACATTAGCAATCTTACCACACAGTATTTACAAACATTCCTCTTGCAGAACCTCATTCCTCATTTCAAAAATGATAGTTAAATAACACAAGCAGTGTGCTAGCATGCACACAGAGGAGCTGACAAGCACGGGGGAGGAGGAAAGGGGAAAACATTACTGGCATTTGTGAGACTCGTCTGCTCCAGGATGCCATTACATATTCCAACCTAAGTACACAGTGAAGACCCATGGACAAGGTTATGTATGAAGATCACTGTGGTGTACAAACTAAATTTCCATTGGCAATTTATTATTTACTTCCAGCATGATGCACTTCACCAGCAGGGAATCTGTCCATTATTAATTTATCAAATACACTGCTTCATCGAAGTAATTCATGTATTTGCTTACGAAACTATTTATTGTATTCATGCTCCTCATAAAATGCTCTTTCTATGGAAATAGTGGGACCAGAAGAAGCCTCTTGTGATTCATATGCAGATCTTCACTATGAAACAAAAATGATAATTGGTTCATTTCCATTACCATCACCCTGCTTTTTTTGTGCCAGGTAAGTCAAACTGACATAAATATTCTGACATAAAATCACGAAGTAATCAAACAATTAATCTCACTTAAATATGCACAGACCAATAAAAGAGTAGTAAGAACATGCTACCGAACAGCATTTTTTAAAATCAATTTGAGACCATTTGTAATGCTGATTTCTGTAAATTCTGAATTACATAAAAATGTGGCATTAAAGAAAAAACATTGAAAACTAGACCTGGAGCTGATTATACTGGAGCAGCTGTGACACATCATGGCTGTGCATTACGAGCAGTATTACATTGTTAATACTCAGCAGTAGATAATATAATTTGATACACAATATTGTAATAGTTGCTCTACTGATTTTAGCAAAGATTCAATGTTAACTGAAAGTTAATTGCAAATCAGAGAAGTTTTATTTTGTAAAGCTTTGGCTAAACAAAGATGGGCCTCAGCAAGGACCCAAAGTGTCTTGGAAGGAACGAAATGGCATTAGTGCTATGACATTAGCAGTATGTGCCAGTGACATAAGATGGACATGAGGAGGGGTCTGAAATGTCCCTTGTATCAGGCCTCAAAGAGGTATCTTCTACCCTTAATCTTAAAAACACTACCATTTTCACATAAGTTGTTGAAAGAGTTTACTTCCTCTAACTAATAGGAAAACAAGGTATGGCTCACCAAGTCCATCAGAGGTAGTAGTAAGTGGTAGGTGATTAGTGCTCAGTATTTGTAAACACTTCTGAATTTCTATTGAATTATCATATGATTGATACTGGTAGTGACAGAGGAAATCATCCATGGCTTGGTATGCTACAGTATTCTTAAAGTTGATGGCAAAAGTTCTGGACAAATCCCCTGTAATTTAGATTTATAACAGATTATAGCCTACCATCCAAATGAAAGTGTGCTCTCCAACACTGTACTGCTACATTTCGTTCCTGTTCTGTTGTTGTTCTGTCCCTATATTCAACATCACTGAAAGCATTTAGTTAGTTATCATGGGTATCTACTGGGGTCACAGCCTCACTTCTTCCATTATGCTCTTCTCATTTACATGACTATGGACTCTCATAGTAGATCTTTTCATTTCCTTTGCCAGATCCAACTCACTTTGGCTTTTAGCCCTAAAATTCCTGAACTCCAAGACCTAGTACTTTCTTGTAAATAATCCCTTTTCCATTCCTCATAAACTCCTTTTCTACTCCTAACAACCTTTCATCTTGAAATTGCTCTGCCTGACAGAAGTCACTGTCCGCGAGTGGTTTGTAGCCTATCCTATGTTTAAGAACATGAGGTGATGCACTACAATCACTGTAAAGGAACATCAAATCCATGTTAACGCTCAAAGTATCAGCATTCACGCAGGGGAAAAGCACTTAGAAAAATTTGCCTTTAAGCACAAAAAGATAATGGATGATAATAGCTTTCTCATTCCCTTGGATCAAGCACTGTGCTGTCCAGAATTTCAGCCAAAAGTAAATGCATTTACGCTGTATTTTTTTACGTACAAGCATTTTTAAGGATCCAATTATTTTTCTTGGAGTGTGTTGCCTGTACCTGAGTATATAATATTCAGCAATTTCAAAACAGAATGGCAAGAGCTGCTGTATCAGGCACAGAATCCCCTTCCAGCCTAAAAATCACAGCTAGAGAAAGAGAATTGAATTATATGGGCTAAGCAAGAAACCATATCTTAGATTTCTTTTATTCTTGTCTTGAACAAGCAAATCAAAAGACATGCATTGAAAGGTGAGATGAGGGATGTGTCAGAAGTTCCATTTTAAAATGTTTTTTTATATAGAAGAAAGCTCTTAGGAAAAGAGAATTGTTGCCACTGCCCAAGACAGCCCTTGCATAGTCGAGTTTTAAGAACTTTCTCTTTTTAAAATGTTCCAAAACAAATGTTTGTTTAATCTAAACCAGCTTTGAGAGACCAACTGGTTGTTTTGGTACCACCTCACTATCCAATTCTAAATAGTAGTTGCACGCACCAAATTTCTAAACATTTGTTACTGTTTTCAAAAACCCCAAGATTTTGAGAATAGCATCCTGGACATTGATTAATTTGAACATAAAAGTGAATATGAGCCATCATCGCTTTTGCTCCTGTCATACTGGAGAATAGTCTAAGCCTATTGATCTGAATGAAATGTTGCTTCTCTAAGTAACTAATAAAACTCAAACGCATCCTTCAAGCTTCATTAGGATTTCATGGAGTGAAGACGAAATAGCTGTATTAATAACACAGCTTTCTTAGAGCTCTGCTATTCAAAGCAATACATCATACTACATTTTCACTGATTTTGGTTTCACTTTATGAATTTTTAATCTTTCCAAACCACTTGAAAATGCAGAAAGAAAATGCTAAAATTCAACATTTAGCAATTAGTCTTCCTTGCAAATTGCTGCTGTTAAATATTTTAGATCATTCATATCTAATTATTTTTATCGAAGAAAAAAAAAACCCACAAAACAACCACTCTGAAATCTATAAACAGGAAATAGATATATTAGGAATTTTTGTTGCTGTATAGCAAACAAAATTTTCTGTACCTTCAGAGAAGGCAGTATTGAGTCTAGTCGCTCACCTCAATCCCTTGGATGGTGACAAATAAAACCTTCCTAAAACCCATTCTAAACCACGTGAAGAACGAGAAGGTGACTGGTAGCAGGCACCATGGATTTTCAAAGGGGAAATCGTGCCTGACCAGCCTGATAGCCTTCTACAATGAGGTGACTGGCTTGGAGGACGAAGGGAGAGCTGTGGATGTTGCTTACCTTGACTTCCTGACACTGTCTGCCATAACATCCTCATAAGCAACCAGAGAAGTACAGGTGAGATATGTGACCAGCACGGTGGATTGAAAATTGGCTGAACGGCTGGACCAAGCAGGTTGTGATCAGCGGCACAAAGTCCAATTGGAGGCATGTCACTAGTGGTGTACTCCAGGGGTCAATACTGGGGCAAATACTGTTTAACCTCTTCATCAATGACCTAGACCCTGGAACAGACTAGACCCTCAGGAAGTTCACAGGAATACAAAACTGGGAGGAGTTTTGATACACCAGCTGGCTGTGCTGCCATTCAAACAGACCTTGGCAGGCTGAAGAACTGGGCAGAGAGCAATCTCATGAAGATCAACAAGGGAAAACGCAAAGTCCTGCATCTGGGAAGGAATAAGCCCAGGCACGGGTACACACCTGGGGCTGACCAGCTGGAAAGCAGCTCTGCAGAGAAAGACCTTGTGGTCCTGGTGGACAGCAAGCTGATCATGAGCCAGCAATGCACCTTTCATGGCAAATGCGGCCAACAGCAGCCTGGGCTGCATTATGAAAAGCATTGCCAGCAGGTCAAGGGAGGTGATCCTTCCCCTCCATTCCAGCACTGGTGAGATGTCTGGAGTGCTGGGTCCAGTGCTGAGCTCCCCAGTGCAAAAGAGATACAGACTTACTGGAGTCGGTGCAGCCCAGGGTCACAAAGACAATTAAAGGGCTGGAGCACGCAAGAGAGCAGGAGAGACTGAGAGAGCTGGCAGTGTGCAGCTTGGAGAAAAAAGCAGTAATGCAAAAGCCGGAATGAGTAACACCATGGTCCTAAATGATGTAATATAGCCCCACTGTAGATTAAAATAATTGGTAACTGGAAAGCATCAACAGTGCAATAATGATCTGAAAATGGCAAATGATTTTAACAATATTTTTTTCAACAAAATTTCCAACCATGAAAATCTTCAAATAAAGAACTAAAATTAATCCTACGTAACCTCCAGAGGTTGGAATGCATTTATCCAAATAACTTGTTTTCCATTCTGTTCCTGTCTCTCTTTCCACTCAAAATATGAGGAGACCCTAGGTCTTAATTTAGGCACTTAATTAGGTACCTAGAGTTAAGTGGGCTGAATCCAGGCCTTACGGATAAGGTCTGGAACAATAACATATGGGTTCTGGGGAAAAAAAGTCTGGGCACTTCCACAGGGGGCAAAATCTAACCAATCTCCACTATACAGATTGTGTTATACAAAAGAGAACTAACAGTTGTCAGGAGAAATTATTTACTATGTCTCCATTCTACTGAAATTACCACAGTAGTTTTTAGGACAGGTGTGGATTAAGGAAGCGTTAGGAAAACGTAACAAACAGAGGACGGGTACAGAAAAGAAGAAAAAAAGAATGAAGAGGAAAAGTGAGTCACTTGGAAATAATAACATGTTCTAAAGGTTACACAGTAGTTTTCCATGCTAATCCCTACAGAAAAATGAGTTTTACGTCAGTATTATAGAAGCAGGAAAACAAGGTTATATACACAAGGTTATATATATATAGCAAGGTTCAGGCTACTCTCTGCAAAAAAGGCGAGTTTTATCTCACTTATATAGAAGCAGGAATATGGATGGAGAGGCAGGTTTAAAGATGAGGGAGAATAAAAGTTCTCTGGAATCAAGGGTCCTAAGAAAATGTCTTATTAAGACATTAACTGCACAAAATATCCTGCATGCAGAGTTTGCTTCTGTCTAGACTGTAATTCTTGTGAGGAGAGAAGGGAGGGAGGGAGGGAGACAACAGCAGTGGGGAGAAAAGAGAAAAATATGGGAGAAAAGCCTACAGGGCTCCGGGACACTGGTTAGCAGGTACAGAATGGTGATAGAGGCATTAGCAGGTGAATAGTTTGGTCAAGTAGTATGAGCAAGAAGGTAAATCAGACAGTAACAGGGCAAGAGACTGGAGTTGATGTGGGAGACAATAGTGATCTAATGAAAGGATTTTATGAGCGAACAAACATAACAGTACCATCAGAAAAGGCGGATAATTTTTGAATCAAAGTATATACAAATCTGTGAGCCATTAAACAGCTGTTTGTGCATGAAAATGCAAGAAATAAACATAAAAGCTCTACATTCTGCAAATGGTTAAGAGGCTAAGACCAGGTACATCTGACCTACAGCATATATTTTACAAATGTATGTTACAACAAACTTTCAAAAGCTGCATCTCTATTTGAATGCCCTAATTTCTGTGTGCTGATGACCTCTCCAACTAAGAAATGAAGAAACTAAGAAATGAAGAAACTAAGAAACTAACAAATTAAGCTTAGAAATTAAATGGTTTCAGTACATAGAAATGTAAGCCTTTCTCTGTAAGACCCAAAATGGTTTTGTGAAAAGCTGAAATGCTTTACTTTTTCTTGAAAAGTAGTAATAAGAAAATTAATAGAAGAGTAGCTATTAAGCTGTCTAAGGGACACTTCCTCTGCTAATCATGCATCAGAGGTAGGATTTTGTGGGGTACTTTCAGGACACTTGAGTTTTACACTTAACAAAACTAAAAAAAATTTTAATGGTTTCTGTGACTGTAAACCCTTATATATCACCATGTATAACACAGCCAATACTGAGCTATTTTAATTGATACCAAAATGGGAGATGTTCCTATTTTAAGGTCTAAGACCCCTAAGAGTGAAGGCTCTGTTAACAGCTATGAAGTCTACCATCAAAACCTTAGCAAGAGAAATCTCCGCTGGAAGAGGATTTCATGGAGAGTTTTAACATTTCCAAATTGTATGTGTGTGTAATTCAGATAGGAAAAAATTATTTTGAAATTCTTCACAAGACAGAGTGTCTGTTCTCTAGTCAGGGAAACTTGCTGGTCTGCCCAGCATCAGCAATTCTCAAGCAGTGAGGAAATGCTGCTGCCAGATCTCCTAAATTTCAGTTCTTTATCAGCAGGCCAGACAGGACGCTAACGGATGGGATACATGCCAGGGAATACCAAGTTTCAATGGAAGTGTGCCTGGAACACGGGATTTCAGGGAAATCTTGTTGCATCCCAGTGGTCTTTCACCAGAATTTATACAGTTCCATGAAATGTTCACATTATAAAAAATTTGACTGATGTTTTTCCAAGCAGCTAATACAACTGAACTGCTTATTCTTGGCTATGCATGCAGTACACATGGGCTTGAAAAGTCTATAAATGAGACAGAGGGAAGGGGGCATACATGTATATACACATGAAGTGATGCAAAATTCGGCTGTTCCTTCTACATAAAAGGTCTCTTCAGATAGCCAATCCAGCTAGCAATGTGCCATGTGAAGTACTGGAATAGGCAAGAATAGGCAAGGAATGCAGTCAGCTTCCTCCACATAGCAGATGCTGAGCAGAGGTCGCTACCTGCTTCCGAGTTATTCTTTATAGCATGCTGCAAAGTCACTAAAGATTCAAGAGGATGAAGAACTAAAGCGAACTCCCCCTACAACACCATCAGCTGACACCAGAGCGCAACATCTATATCAAAATCTGCAGCCTCATCATGTTCTGTAGGTAACAGTATTAGTACAGTTGGGTGTTTTTCAAACTTAAGTACGGACAAGCTTCAGCTACAGCAATAATCCAGTTCATGCTGGTAACTTGTGTGAGATCACTTATGTTAGATGCTGCCATTGAGTAAGATCACATCAGCAAATGTAATTCATCTATGCTAAATATGTGCACAATTAAAAACATCAGCCATGATCTCTCTAAAATATCCACATTAGACAAACCTTTAGATATCAGCCTCCTGGGAGAAAAAAAGCGGCAAGAACTATTTAGCACTTCTATTTGGTGTTAGGAGGTAGGCAAAAGTACACCTTTAAGCACTGCAATCACGCAAGCACTTACCTGTTACTTGCACATCCAAGTAACCAAACATGAGCCAATAACTGAGCCCATAACTAAACACAGCTGTTTGTCAAAAGCTGGTAATTCTGCACTGTCCCACTCCTCAGGTCAGTACAAAGAAACCACAAATCCTTTAACCTAGTACAAACATAATTCCACAGACTGTTTCCAGTATAATATAAGTAAACTTATATACATCAACATTTGATTTAAAAACCAGCAGCAAGCAGAATGGTACAAAAGGATCATCCCTTAACAATGAGGTGACTTATCAGTAAGAAGTACTTCGGTACTCTGCATACACATGAAATCAATGGACTACTTGACAACGGAGAACAAACTTCCCTTTGTAAATGGAAATTAGGAAAGCCTACTTTTATAGCATTTATTAGAAGCAATTCAATTGTATCTGCCTTAGTATTTGGGGTTTTTTAGTTGAGGCATTGTTATAATACTATTAGTTCTTAAAAAGTGATGGTACTTTCAAGGGTATTCTAGGATCTCACAAATGACCTGAACTGTTCAGGAAAATATCACCTTTTCAATATGTTAGGAACTGTGGAGAAACTATTTTAAAAATCGGTTTAACTTTATTCAAATTTATTTTTAATTTGATATTAGCACTAACCAAATAATAGTTTGTGACTAGAATGAGCAGCAAGGTATCCTTTTAATCAGGCTAAGAGTTCTATAAGAATAGAGTTATTACTGACAAAAATGGACCGCTACTAATTTCATAATTTTTGCTGTGGCACTGTATATTCACATTAACATGCCCTATTTGTCAGTGTATTTGCATCTCATTAGGAAGAGAGCCTAATTAATGCTTCATAAATAAAACATATTCTGTCAGATGAGCAGAGACGATCTCGAGACAAAAACTCCCACGAAAAAAGGGTCTGTCCCAGCTGTCGTTGACCGAGTTTCCAAAACAAAACACATTTGGGCTCCAATATTTCACAAACTTCATGTGCTGACTTTTCATGGGGAACTGTCCCACTTGCTGACTGGGTTACTGCAGTTCAGCATGTACTTCAGACACCGATGGAGACACCCCATATGAGAAATTTAGCAACATCTTGCTCCAAAGACTCAATCCTGAAAAAATGTCACTGAGACGAACGAGAATTCTGACCAAATAAGAAATCTACGATTCAGCTCTGAGAATGGGCAAACAAGATGACTGAACTCCTTTGTCAGACAATGCAAAAACATACTCAGGTACTCAATATCCATAGAGCACCAGCAATGACAAGGAAAATGCTAAGAACTGAACAAATAAAAATTAGCTTTGTGGCAAGTTCTGAAATGAGTAGTGCAGGGATAATAGAAACAGCATCAACTACAGTGGTAATTCAGCAAAGGCCCAGATGGATGTGAATTCTTCAGAAGAGACAAAGACGGATGAGAGGCGATAGGGTAACTCTCCATGTTAACGATGTGATACACTGTCAAGAAATGACAAATGATTACCAGAGTCAGGTTAGATCAAAGTAACTGAGAAGATGGACGGGAAGAGAGGTTTTGCTGCAATATGGCAACTGTCTCTCTGCAATGCTCTGATCATCCATGTTCAAAAACAACTAACTCCCAAGGGAACACACACAGAAGGGCTAATAGGATGGTCAGGTGCATGGAAAGCCTACTTTATGAACAACAGCTAGAGCAGCTTGGCTTAGTAAACCTACCAAGATTAAGGCTGAAAGGAGGTATTATTGCTAAAATCCACATTAGAGGAACCAGTGCTGAATGCTTCAAAATAAGATAAAAAAGATGGAAGCACACAGACGAATGAGTGAAATTAAACTGTGTATAACTTTGTGTCAGAAGTTAGAAGGTTTGTAACTATTACAGCAATTGGACAGCCTCTGGTTCTTGGAAGCTCTACAACAGTCTTTCACTCACTACAAGAGAATACAGAAATCAAAAAAAGCTTTATGGATTTTGAGACAAAGCTAGGTACATTCGTGAAAAATATGACAAGGTGCTTGTAAGAGTAAAGTACTGACCCACTTCTGAGCTCCTATGAGGCATGCCATGTAACCTGTAGAAGCCGCATGTACACAATTCGTTACAATACCCATGTACTGCAGACTAGATGGCACTGCTCTCTTAATTCCACCAGAACCCTACGAAAAAGGCGTTAGGAAAACACCCTGTGAAGAGCAGCACTGTGCTTTGTATGCTAAAGCCATCAGTTGGCATGATCTTGCATCTTTTATTCATCTAAGAGGCTTCAAGGCAGTTCCACTTCTCTTACCTGGCAGAATACCAAGTCCTCAGTTTGCCTTCCAATGTCCTGACAAAGTCTGTGATGGAAAAATCCTGATTTCATTTGAGAAAAGTGACTTTTCTTCTGTCTGATCACAAATCAGATTATTTTGAAAGCCTACACAATATTTAGTGTTCACTTTCTTACCAATTGCAGCAGCAGAAGGACCAGGTGGTTGTTTTTCATCTTATTTTTATTCATGTTTCACTATTAAATGTAATTATTTCTTTTATAAAAACATGAATTGCATTAAACCAAAAAACAAATCAAAGAAAATCTTATCAACTCTTCTGCCTTATGGAACATAACAGCTTAGAGGGAATATACGTCTGCCTGAAAGCTCAGCAGGCAGTAGGTAAAACAGATACACTTGTATGAATAGCAGGTCCAGTAGGACAATATCAGATATAATTTTGTTAAATTATTAAAAATGTAATGCTATTCACTGGGCAATTCTAGTGAACTACATTTATTTATTAAAAACTCACATTAAGTGTGTTCTGGAGTTGCATGTACTTGCATACATAGCACTGAGCCTTGAAAAAAAAAAATTCAGCTGTAATAGATGCTCTTACAACTATGAACCTAATAGGTATTACACTAGATCTGTTCTGATTTCCAAATTATAGCCATGTTTACTCTAATAAGCAAAAGCACATTAGAAGCCTCCCACTGTATGAACAGTGTGCAAACACAAGAATATTTACTACAGCCAATATAGTCATCAAGAAAGACAAAAAACCCTTCTTGATAGATCACTGTCACAGTAACATTTACTTCCTCACCCAGAGACACTAAATTAATGTGTGATGTTGGAGGAGATGGATTAACACAGTGAAAGTCCACAGCATCTGAAATCATACAAGAAGTATGCTAGCAGAGACTTTAAGAACATCTTTGGGCTCAAGATGTCTCCTCCCATGTGACTTCATCAGATAATAAGAAATACATGATTAATGGAAGACTGGAAGAACTAACATTAGACTTTCATTTCTGACGTACAAGGGACAGAAAACTTTCTGTATGGGTCTTTTGGAGGGAAAGCAAGGGAAATATTAATAGCTTGAACTGGTTAATGTTCATTTTACAAGCAAACTATGAAAATAATCTGTTTACAGAGATAGGCTTGGCCCTCTTTTTCCCCAGAGAAAGTTTTTTTAGAAACTCACTGTTTAATGAAAAAGGTATGCAATTTGGAAATTATTTGTGAGTCCAATGGAGTATTGTCTGAAAAGCACTGACCCAGATTCAGTGCCAGCATGAAAATAAGACTTACAAATCAATTTTCAACCAGAAAGCATTTTTAAAGTTATTTACCTGTCTACTAAAACAAGCCTGCTTCTGACCTTTCTCATACAGCCTAGCCTGGATGGAACCTAACTATGAAAAATGATGCCATGAACTTTTAATTTAAAGATTGAAACATCTGAAGCAAAATAGCTTCATTATTTGGGGACATAAATCATGATTAAATAAAAGATGAGAAAGTAAATCCAATCCTGAAACATTCCTGGCTTAATTCAGCATTTCTGTTTCTCCAGCAATAAATTACAGGAGAAATAGAATGGGCAATATCTGGGAATTACTATGAGTTCAGCATTTTTAAAAGCCAGTTACACATTCAGTCTCACTGGCCCTCCTAGGCAAAAAGTTGCCTGGAAAAATGAGTCATGTGGAAGTGATGGTGATGGGATCAAAAAAATTATTGTCAGGACAAGTTAATCCCCAAATCTTCTCTCAGTGTTGAGTGAAATAAGGGAAGATAGGGTAGTGCTTTGAATTGGAGAGATTTGTTTATTGACAACAGCAATAGAACTAAGTGCATCCAGTAAGAAAATGCTAGTCAGTTATGGTGGCATTTTCAGTGAAAACAGCTCAGCCAGGAATGATGACAGAATGTGGAGCCCACGCATCCTTAGACCAGGCCAGAAGTCCCCTCCATTTGTGTCAGACTAAGGCTACAGATGCAAAGATCATTCCAGTAAATCACACCTCATCGCTAATTTGGGGGGGAATTTGTTCAAAGATGGCCAATAATGGTAACTTTTACAGGCAAAGACAAATATTTTGCCCATATCCACCATGGCTCTCTCTTGCAGTAACTCTGTTGCTTTGGCTGTGACTTTCATCCTGAATTTCCGGCCATCTCTCAAATGCAGACTCCTCTACGCTGGAAGTTCATCTTACACATGGAAAAGCAGAAGACGATGCACAGCAGGAAATGTTAGTAACGGCAATTCTAAGATAAAGCAAGCCGCCTCTTTTTGTAACAGTTTTTCCTTAAACTCAACCTGCTCCCGTGCATGAAAATTATAAACAGTTGAAACCTTAAAACAGAAATCTTAAAGCCAACATGAACCTTTTCTATCACTTACAGTGGACTTTAGAAGAACGTTTTCTGAGCAACAATTCTCCATTTTTTATTAACATTTTCTGTATCATTTTTTCAGCCAACTTAAAAATTGCTGAGTAGCTTTTCAACAGAACTTCAGGAGGAGCTCTAACACAGAAACATACAAATTGTCATGCAAAAGCAAGAGCTATGCTTCATTTAGCTAAAAAAATCTAAGGAAATTCATATGTTATGGAAGTTTTGAACTAAGAATAGAACAGACACTAGAATAATGCTACTTAGCTCTTACATCAGTTTAGGAAAGGCATACCAAGTGATAGATTTTTACTTAAAAGAAAGTGTGCTAAGTTTATTTAAAGTAAGAAACTGACCAATCTGCAAAGATCCACAAGAGTCAGCAGAACTGCAGTGATTAAAATCAGCAAAGGATCTGACCCAGTGTGTATGTGAGGTTGGGTGCAGGCATTTGAATGTTTGCTTACATGCCTGCCAAAAAGTTTTTGTGCTCTTCATTGCACACCAAGCTGTGTTTTAGCAAGGAATTTATCTATATGAAAGAGATGCAAACACAGAATGGTGGCTAAAATTGTTTTTGGAGTGTACCAGTATTACATTCCAATCGACAAGCTAAGAAAGCTGCAGGACACAATAAGGATATAGCATCGCACAATTCCAACAGGTATCTGCTTTGTTTCATCCACTACCTTTTTTCTTCACAAAAACAAGTCTTTAATAAAAGAACATAGAGACAGCACAGTTCATGCAGTGTTGCAGCTCTGCAAGTTGGGACTAATTCTGGGGTCTTTACAGTCAGACTGAAGACCTGAGAAGAACTCAGGATTAAATTAAATTTTCAGCAATGGCTCAATAACCTCTACAGCCTTCTGAGAACAGCCTCTGGAAAGCCTCCTCAGAATCAAGCAGAAATACAGGATTAGATTCTACCTTAAGCACACACCCAGAATAACTACAGAGAACCTAACCTGTTGGAGTTATTTCAGAATTACACCACGGCAAAATGCAACTACATTCTGGCCTATCTGCAGTGCAATGGAGTATAAATTCAGCATTCAACCATTTATGTAGAACATCTGGTTCCTTCCTTGGCAGAAGAATCTAATGAAGTACAAAATTAATGGATGACAGTAGCTCAAGTCCTGCCACTGCAGTTTATGATGCTGCCCACAGAGTACTCAACATAATTACATCTCCAAGAATCACAGTTTATTTTCTGATGTAAAAATTCACAGTAAACGTATTTGTAAAAGAGTAAAGCAGTCCTGAAGTAGATGCTGATAGCATCTGATGGGGTGATGAAGGGCCTTTCCCAACCCAAATTAATTGGTATTCTTTTATTTGTTACTTCCTTTTGATCTTAGTGTTGAGAAGCTGTGAACTATTCAAGCCTGAGCAAGGCACAGTTTACTGCCCATGCACACATTATTTTCTCACTCAAATTTCACTGAAATTATTCTGAGTCATCAAACGCATTCCTGGTACCAAAACCATACATTGTGTTTGAACAGGTACTCCACTTTTATTATTTAATTCTTGTATTTAGGTAGCAATTCAAGGTCAAAATAAAGTTGTGCTCTGTGCTGCACTAATACAGTCAGTCAGCGAAAGCACTGGGCTGCAGTTTGGGCTTCAACATTCACTGACAGAAAACACTTTACCACTAGCTATTAGCAACTGTAGCAGTATCCCTGGGAGTTAGCTATTTGCATACCATCCCTACAAAACAACAGACAACAGTGCATCTGAAATGTGGTTTGCCAGCAATAGGAAAGTATTAAGAACTCCTTCAGAGAGCACTTTCCAGATATTCTGCCCTCCCACCTCCCCATGAACGCTTAGCACTTTGCAGACACTCCTCAGTACCTTTCAGGTCTAACACTAAGCCAAGCGTTACTTGGCAATAAGAAGACCTAACAGCTTTATATACCTGAGAGCTGCTGAAAGATTTTCATTTTCCTTTCAGTGAAGTTGGTGAAGAAATAATGAAGATGGGCTGTGGTGCTGTGTGAGAGGTGAGGGATTTAAACACTGCAATAAAGCCTGCAAAAATATAGGCCATTCAACACAGTATTGGTAAAAGTGATATGATGCCTAAATAGATAGAAAAAGTATATTAGCAGGTCAAAGATATTAGGGTAAGATGATGTATCTCTTAGTACAGGAGAAGCAAGAAATAATTAGGGCTCATTCTGTGCCACCATATAAGGCAGTCTGTCAATAATGCAACTCTTCAATATTTTCGATAGGAGTGTACTGTGCTGCAAAGTATCTGCTGGGAAAAGACATCAGAGGAGATACTGTTCCAGTTTGTTTATTGTTTTCATATACCCAAAATAAACCCTAAAAAATCACAGACACATTTGAAACTCTTTCTGTATAATTTTGAAAGTCACTCTCTTCTTTTTTGATCAATAGCTTTGAATATACTGAAGACGCCAAGGCTCACAGTAGCAAGTGTTTATATGCACACACAGACCTTGGAAAGCTGTCCCTCCCTGGCAACAACAGCTGTAAAGATCACCATTACTGCCTCTGCTGTCCCGTGTTCTGGAAAGAATAGGCAGGAAATTAGAGGAGAACTGTCTCATGGGGAGAGGTGAGGTACAGGTGACATGCAGTCAATCCCATGGTAATTGTGTATTATATCGTTCTTAATGGTCTTACATCATTTGAAACAAATTACTACAGAGTTTTAAGCAGGTCAAAGTGGTTTTTCTTTTAATACCATTCTTTAAAAGATCTGAGTCAGTAATTATCCTTCTAGAAGAGAATAATAATAATAGGGAAGGTTATTATTTTCATTTGTATGGAATAAGTGCTGTACAGACAGAGAAAGACAGCATAAAATAAGAGTACGATTTAGCAGGCAGTTAGAATGAATGGGGTGCCAGGAAAGATGAGGCAGTTTCAGAAATACTTTTTCATACAATCTACATGTATAGAGATTCTGTCCAAACACACAAAGAAATTCTCCCATTTTACATGCAATGAAAATGTGTCATCAAGAAAGCATGCAAAAGACTTGAACTTTTGGCTCTATGAGATATATCAGGAACGTCTGATTCAATTGAATTTTCATTATTTGAAAGACAGCAAATTAACTCCAAAACCAGAAACATTCCCTGAGAGTAATTATTTGCCATTCTTTGCAAAGAAAACAGGAAAGAATACGAAGGTCACAAAAAATGTGTTGGGATGTGATCCTTTATATTGTCTGATTATTGCAAGAATTTCCCAGCCAGGAGTTTTGGGGTAAGATTATCCCATGCCCTCCTTCTTTCCCTGCCTACCATGGGAAGAAATAGAATCTAAACAAATCTACCTCTTGTCATTTCAGCTTGTACTACCCTAAACCAAGTCTGTCAATATGTAAAAAGGGCAAATTCTACTGCAATATTGGTGAAACATTCAGTTTAACTGTATAATCAGAGCAGCAACTTACTGTGATATATGTCAGCTACTGAATACAAGTGTAGCAACACAGTCACAAGCAGGCCATAAATGTTGGTCTATATAAATGTTACGAAGATATTTAAGAGAAACAAGACATTCAAGCAGCAAAAAAGAAACAAAAGAACTAAGACAAATTCCAGAACCAATTATATCATAATCTGAAAGAATAAAAGCTAGTGTCTTTTCAAAGTCAGAGAAAAGGCAGATGTTTTCCCAAAGCAACTGGAAGTTGCAAAACAAGTTACAGTTAAAACAACAGAAGGAACATCCATAGCAAAAATGAACAAACGCTGCCTTCAACCTCAGGGCTTAAAGAAAACTCTTTGCCTACTAGAAGAGTAATGATCCATCTTGTCTATTTAATGAAAGGCATATATACATGCGAAAAGGATTGATATCAATGAGACATTCACACTGTTCCCTTGATAGCAGCTGTCTTAAAATCTACATATTGTGAGGAAACTGCTGCACAGTCATACTTCCCATCCTTACAGCCTGTACCCTTCCTTCTCACTAACCAGTAAAATGTAAATCGGAAAAATTAAATTTTCCCCAACATACTAAGAAAAACTGAAAGAAAGATCCTTCACTTATTTACTGTCTTCCTAGAAAAAAACCCACTCTGCCTCTACAAAACTGCATTCTCCAAACCCAAGAACAAACTTAGTATCCTTATACTGCAGACCAGACTGGTAATCTCTAACAACTGCTAAATGTGATGTATGTTCCAGATCATCTGACAGAGGGAGGCTGAAATGCTAAGAGACCCCTTAATGTCCTGCACTGCATCTGCATGCAGTCCTGAGATACGCTTCGTTCTACATGCTGTAAGCCATCTTGACTGCTTTCAGTGTAGGCAGCACCTGGAGTATCATGTCTTCTGTCAGAAATGTACCTCCCAGAAGGCTTTTTACTGCAGTGTTCAGTGGCTGGTGCTTAGAAATGTTCTGAGAGGTTAGTCTTCAAAGAATCATGGCACTTTTTTTTTTGAGAAGCATGCTCTTCAGATCTTCTGCAACTGCAACTAAGCTCAGGAGCCTCCATCTATTAATAATCATTTAGTTTTCAGCTGGTAGAGTTTGATAAAACTATGTGAAGTTCATCAGCTTGTCCTGAACATAATATTTAAAAGCATTAAGGAAAAATTCAGCTGTTCATTCCCAAAAGCCATATTTTGAAAGCAGGCATTTCTTATCCTCACTTGGGAAAACATAGCTGCAAAGACTTAAACTGGATTTACACTTAAGGCTGCAGGAGTATGAACTCCTACCAGAAAACACAAGTGATGCCAGTCTGTGTTAGCATCACAGTGCTCTTTTTCTGCAGGGTGGGCAAAACACAGTTGCAGAGTTGGTATTAGTTTTGTGTCAAGAAGACAAAAGGTATAATTTCCTACATCAGCTGAGCATTAACAGCTGCTCCTCTACAGAATTCTCATTAGTCAATTCTACGTCTCAGTTTCTTCATTCTGGAATGAAATACAACAATTTGAGAAGCTTCCAAAAAAAAAGTGGTTATAGAATCCATGAATCTCCTGCTTGCCTTATTCAATGGGTAGGGATTGTCATGCAAACTGTAAGAAGGGTAGCAACTGAGAAGAAAGTGAGATGTCTGATTTTTTATGCTGAATAATCAGTAGCATCCGCAATGGTTTCCTGTTTATGCATTCAAGCCGTTTGAGTTTTTATCCACCATAACGACTGAAAAAGAGAAGTCAACATGGATCTATATATATCACAGAGATAAAAATTTCCATGCATTAAGTTTTGACAATTTTCCACAATCCACCCTTTACTCCAGAGAAGAAATCCAAGAAACACAATTTGCATTATGCACTATTTGCTGACCAAATGAGAGACGATTCCACTTTTTAGTACTGTACAGACCATGTATCAATAAAAGCCATGCTATTACCCACTTCCTTGCTTCCCTCAAATGCCATGGGCAACGACTCACTGTTGATCTAAAAATAGCTTTTATCTTGAATGAAATGTAGGAATCCAGCTGCTTATTTATATGCAACCCCGTATCTTTCAGTTTCTGTTTGAATAAAAATGGTATGCTGAGTGATCTAATAAAAAAAATTGTGTAGGACCTGAAACAAAGGAACCTTCCTAAATGCTCAAATCTTGGACCTTCAGTAACCATACAGACATACACGTCTACAGCCCTGGTAACATGGCAGTACTAGCTGCAGTCCTAGGTCTATTTCTCAGTTTAACTCACAGTTTCTTAAGTATCTTTTGTCTTCTAGTGAGGCCTTACAGGGGAGAGACTGTACAGTCACTATCCGCTTCTTGCAGGGTGAAATACATGTTGTTCCTGACAGTCATGCATTGCTTTTATGCAGTCTATGTAAGGGTAAGCAGAAGCGTCCTTTATTTTTCTTATAAAATCAAGCCATGATCTGCTGCAGATTAGGTAGATTCATCAGCCAGTGAGACTTATGCTATTTTATATACACTTATGTAATCTCCTTCCCTGCAACTTTGGCTTTGGCTATTTGTGTATTGTGGATACACAATTCAATATAGTAAAAAGTTGGTGGTGGCATGAACGGTTTAAGTGAGCTCAGGGGAAAAGAAGAGACAAACCTACACATAAAGGATCTGAGATTTTGGTCACAACTGATTCCAGCTCATTTGGTTAGTAATTTAAATCCTATTAACATACCAAAACATATTCAAGACTATCACAAGACCTTAGCTTTTCCTCTCCTTTGCATTTCACAGCTGCTCTACACTTCAAGCTAGAACCCGAAGGTCCCTTGAATGAAGCAGAACTGCTATCTCCTGCTGCATGGTCTGGTTTGCGAACGACTGAAAGTACAAGGTCTCCTACTCTGTTAAGCAGAAAGCTCTTGTACCTTATGCAGTAGGTACAGGTTGTATGGTACAGCTGGTTAACTCCATACACAGAGGTGACAAATGCAGCTTACTCTCACATCCCTGTGTCTGGTCTAGGTATACAGTTGCTAAATTCAGTTATTCCAATAGTACTTCCCACAGGAAACTAAGTGCTGGCTTCTCATCAGTATCACCGCAACATTATTTAATCCTATCTTTGATCCATTAATTTTATTAATAAGATTAAACTAAAACCATACTATGCAGAATTTTGTCCCTTTGGATCCAATTTTAGGAGTTGCGGACCATCTGGAGGAGTAAAACATGAATTCAGGTCCTTGAGTTTAAGAGGAACAATATGCCTTGTGCCTTCAATAGTGCAGCTAGAAAGAGGCAAGCAAGCAGTGTCACCCAGTGTTCAGGAACGCAAAAACAAGGTGCAGAACAGTCACAGCAGCTCAAGCAGCAGCCTCAAACTGAGGGTACACCATTCTTACTGTCTTGTAATAGGCAGCATTGGCTTCAGAGGCTTGGAATGGCAAGGACAGCAAATGGCATGTTGTAGTGCCACTGAGAAGGAAGACAACAAACGGTAGAGCTGTCATGTGCGTATGTAGGCACCGCTACCAAGGAAGACATAGAAACAGACAATATGGGTAGTGGGTGACTAAAGCCACAGTTTCTGTAAAGAATCCCTTATAAAAGGAAACCGCAATCAAAAGTAAGCATTTCAGGCTCAGTTCACTAAATGATAAGCACTAAACACTTTCTCTCACCTCTGACAAGTCACACCTCTCTCCTGAATTCAGGAGAGACCTCATACCACCTTAACAAGCATGAAACTTTTCCCTTATTAATGACTAAGACAGAGCAGATGAAAAGAGTATTTGTGGTCTTCTCCTACAACAAATCTCATTTAGAAAGCCTCAGAACTGACTAAAGCTCAAAACTAGTATTCAGAATAAGCTGACTGTTTTACAATAGGACAACAGGAATGAATTTTCATTACTCGTTCTCATTCTCAAACCTGTCTGAACACCTGTATTTTGTTGGGATTTCAAATCTGATTGTTCAGACAGAATTAGGGAAGAATTTACTGTCCATGAGAGCAGGTTCTGGTATGATGAAAGGAAGAAAATCAAAGCTTTGCAGTGTCTCTTATGACGCTTTTAACTTCCATTCTGCTCATGTGCACCTCATTTGTTGCTTTTTATAACTCGTTCAGTGATGTATGTAGTTCATAGCTCTCATCATTTTCACTTGTGTATAGAATTTCACTTACTTCAGCCAGCAAGTTTGACTCCTTATTCTGAAAAGAAAGCCCAGTATATTTCTAAGTACGGGTTAAAACAGAGCAATTAAAGAAACATTAATCTTCATCGCATACAGTTACCTCTCTGCCAAAAAGCTGGAGATCATGTGAGGGTTACTGAGATATAAGCATATTTTACTGCTGCTTTGTTCAGTCATGATATATTGAGATTAGTTTCTCTTGACAATACTGAGCAGTTTTGTTCTATTTTTATCTTCTCAAACATAGGGATAATGTCCCTAAAAGCAGAGTGAGAACATCAAAACAACTTTTGTAGCCAAAGTTCAGCCATTGGAATCAAGGAACCCAATCTTTGTAAAAAGCTCTTCAGTACATGCAGTAATGCCAGAAAATGGCTTTTAGACTTGCTATCTTGCAATACCAATGCACAAAGCAATCAATTAGAAATCTGTATCCTGTCAAGAGATACAATGCTGCTAAAAGATTTCAGGGAAGTGGAGCCAAGATGCCTGAAGCCAAAGAAAGGTTTTCTCTCAGGAAACAGGTTGAGATAGTCTTGAACTAATTGTAACAGCATTTGGAAGAAGCAATGGGATTTTTCAAAATAGGGGAACCCTTACTCCTTAAATTAACTGGATTTACTTAGGAAATAAAAAAAAAAAAAAGAGGCAAAAATTAAGGATGGAGGGAAGCATTTGGCAAGTTGTCATTGGGAATACTGAAGTATTTTTATTTAAGTATAACCTTGAGGAACTCTGGGTTTGTTATTAAGCTATTACTTGTCTACAATTTTGGCACTACAGAGCTCTCTCTTTTCCAGCACAGGGAGAAGGGCTACAAGTGAATGGTGTAGATTCAAGACAGTGGCTAAGGTATGAGAAGATGAACAACAGGCCATTTTTCAAATTTTTTTCGCTTTCTTTCCTAGTTCAGTAGCTGGTGAGCATCAGGTTATTGCAACATTCGTCCTTTTCTTCATGCACTGCTAGGACTACTGGCACAGAATATGGGTCATTTTCCAGTCTGCTTTTCTGTTTCTTTTATCTCTCTTAATTACCTGTAAATTTGTACCACTGATATAACTTTTCCACTCTAAATGTCTCTGAGTTCTGACTTAGCTGCTTTCAGCAGAAAGCCTGGCACCAGAAGTATGTACATAGAAAAATAAATAGACATGACTCACAAAACAAAACAGATCTTGCTCACATGCCCTGTCCTAAAAAAACCAAGTTCTGCTCTTAGTCACCCCTTCACAGGGGTGACAGAAACCCCCAAGTAAGGTCTTATACCACCACTGGATACAATGGAGTTCACATCCATTTTCATGATTAAATGGTAAAATTGGGGGGAAGACATGTGGCTAAGTAAGAGAAGAGTGAGAGTTAGGTGTATTCCTTCGCTAGAGACAGCTTTTTCTTAAATGAAATCTTCCAGTCACAACTGAGGACTGAAGCTGGTACCTACCCTGGAAAACACACACTGCTAATAGTCATGTTAATGAAATGTTCCTAATTGAGACATGTTAATTTTCCAAGTGCAGACTTCCAGTTGACCATGGTCATCTGACATCCTGAATGCAGTTGAATCTCTCCAGTTAAAAAATTCTTTCACGTGATACAGCCAAGACAAATGGAACAACTGTCTGTGAAGTCATGTGAATGCCACAAAGCCTAGATGTATATTCAATGAAGAAGCTTTACTTCAAAAGGCTAGAGGATAGGAACAACTTTGAAAAATTACAAGTAGCAATCAAGCTAAAAGAGCTGCTCAGATCAACTGGCTGGCCTAAACACATTGTTATTTCCACACAAACAAATAAAGGGATATGGATAAAAGTGACTTTCACGTTGCACTGTGTAAGTTGTGTAAGCTGCTCCTCTCTCAGCAGCAGTGTAAAAAGTACCACGTGATGGAGTAGTAAAAGTTAGCTGGAGAAATGGTGATTTTACCACATACTTCTTGTCTTATGGTTGGCTTTATATAATGAAATAAAAATGACATTTTGACACAGTATGAGCTAAAATGCCTTCTTTCTCAGTGTCCACTCAATTTAAGTATTTCCTCTGTGTATTTTCCAGAGCAGGTGTTTGATCATGTTTTTCCTGCATATTTTCCTGCTGTTTAACAGTGAATAATCAACTGGCATGCCACAAGAGTAGAGCAGCAATCACAGCAAAGACTAATGATGCTTTAAAGGACTGCGAAAAAATATACACAGTATTAAAAAAAATGCTTTGAATTGGAAGAAACTAGGCTAAATACTGATCAGTTCCTGTGGGTTTCAGACAGCCATTTTTTCAGATATAATGCCACCAGTATTCATGACAGGACACAGAGAAAGGGCCTGACAGCAGAGTATTTTTTCTTGTATATCACCAGCAGTCATAATCCTTGTTATGCTAGTGATAAAAACAAGACAAGTATCATCTTCATCATAGAGAAAGAGTATACAAGTATTTCTCACAAAATCATACCATCAGTTAAATCTATGCATGTGAAAGAGGAGGAATTTAAAATTTAATGCAGAGTGAATATAATTTCTATTAAAAAACATGTTCATACTAGGGCTTAGAGCAGAAAAACACAAGCAAATAGAAAAAAAAGCTATAAGAAAACCAAAAAGTTTCACACATAAACTTACATATTCCTTACTAGTGGTATTGACTGAAGCTTAAAATGTTAAAGGGTGAAACTTATTGTGCAAATTATTTTTGAAGACTCAGAGAGGTTTAAATAAATACCCCTAAATGTCAGCATTAAAAGGCATTTTAAGAATAACTAGGATTTTCTGCCTAAGGGGAAAATGATCCTGGAAAAAATGATCTCAACTCTGTCCATGATTATTGTTATTAATCACTTCCAGATTCTTTATGTGCTTAAAGTCAAGCACAGGACAAATCTAGTAGCATCTAGCTGCTTTGCTGGAGCCAAACAGGATGCCCAGCACCTTTTAGCACAGAGTCCTCAAAGGTTTTATGGTTCTCCTAAGAGTATACATTAGACTCTGTGCTCCGTGGAAAAAGACAAATGTTAATTATAGGAAACTTTAACCTCAGCAACACACTGAGTGAGCAAATGAGCAAAACTTTACTGGTTTGTTGTGCAGTATGAGGAAGTAAAACTAGGGAAGTGAGTTCATGAAAACACAAGGGAACAGAAACTACAAAAAGCATTAAAGATTTTTGTACAAATATTAATACAATTAAAATCCCATTTTAAGTTGTTTTTAAAATTCCGTAAGCACTGTTGTACTGTACTAATTAACAATGAAGAGTGTGAACTCTTCGGTTCCAGTTCAGCAAGTCATGTAAGCAAGCTCATGAAAGCAACCTACATAAGTCAATGTATCTTTGAATGAGCTGTATGTACATTTGTGGCATCAATGTCACAACTTCCAAACTTTTTGTTATTCAACTGCATTTGCATCTTATCACTAGAGGGAGCTACTTTCCCATATTAATACTCTAGTAGACAAACACTTAATAGAAAAAATTGGATGATCTTTGCACAAATTGCAAGTCACACTGACTGGTTCACACGGTCCACGGTCCAGAGCTGGGGTTAACTCATGGGTCCAAGGGTAAAGGTTATGTTCACTGACTTTGAAAAGAGGCTTTAGGAAGGTAAAAGCTGTGGGGTTTTTTTTTACATCTCTCATGTCTTTCCTGTTTAGTTTAGTTTAGTTTAGCAGTGAGAAATGTACCACGGCTGTCTGTCCTTACGTGTTACAGATTATTCTTATGTGTGCTCTGCCCACATACCACAGGGGACAGCAGATAATGACAAAACGTAGATAAATTCGCCAGTTATTTATTGCTAAAGATACAAAACTACATCTTCCTAATTATTCTTGTTTTCTGTAGCTCACAGTTTGGGGTCAGATTTCTCCCTTCCTTCTTGTACACAAAACCCATGCTTAAACTCAGATCCCTCTCCACCTCTGTTGCAGCAAGAAGGCAAAGCAGCTATGGCTGAATCACTGTTTTTCTACAGGCAATAACGAAATGCACAATAACGAAATTCCATCACAGCACGCGGGACAAGAAGCAAAACAAATACACAAGTTACAATTCAGCAAGACTGTCAGATGCTGTTTTATTAAAGATGCTTTAAGAGGGTGTAGTTTCTTTGCCCAGTAAGGTGATTTTGTGACCTCCAAACACATAATTAAGATGGGTGGCAACAGAAAGAACTTCTATACTTATTTCTCAATCTGTAGCTGACAGCCTGGCTCCAGCTGTTCTGATGGGGGTTTCCTCTGTGGTCAGTTTGTCATCACCATATGGGGTTTACTACACATTGTGTGCAGGCAGTATCTTCACTGATATGTTGATGACATTCAGACAATCACTGAACTTTACCCCCAACTCTCACTCCTGTACTTGAACTCTCAAAGCAACAAAAATCAAGCTTATACAAGGTTGCTATAGGGTGAACAACTGATTTAATTGCTCAGAGCCTTATTATACAGAATTAGGTAGCAAGGAAAATCTGGAATGAGAAGATGAGGGACCACACATAATGCTTTTTTTGGATGCTGAGGAGTCTAACTCTAGCCATTTTTTCACCTTGTTATAACAAAGATGAGTAACTGGAAGACGCAATGCCTATACCCTCCCTTTCGGTTACTTTTTCAGTAAAAATGTGACACTCAGAAAAGCAGATAATTTATTCAGGTTCCAACTCACCCAAGGAAATCAAGAGGAAAGGCTGAGTTGCATCCTATCCCCTACATCTTAGAGGTGGTATTATGATACACTTATTGTGACGTATTTAATTAGATTGCAGGTTACCTTGAGTAATGGATCTCATTATGTTTTTTTTCTTTTACCTTATTTACGAAACAGACCAGCAGACTAACTCCACCTATGGTTTTGTGACATGGTGGTAAACTGCTGGGGAATTTACTAACACAGGTTTTGTTTGCATTGCAACACATACCTTCTGGAAGTGTTGCAAGACTCAGTCTGGTGCTTGGCCCCTCTATGCTTTGATCCATAAAACCACTTTCTGCCTCCCTAATCCTGCCACGAATACATATATATACTTCAGGCATCTGTAGAGTTAAAACATTTTTTCTCAGTTCTGCTGCTACTCTGGCTTGAGTGGGTTTGCAGGGCTGTGAGAGGAGAATTTGGCTGAAGGCATGTTTTCTTTTGTTTCATTGTGGCATTCAAACTTTTCACCCCATAGCAAGAGCAAAACAAAACCAATTTGTGAAGTCAATTCTTAACAAATCATCTCTGCCAAATCATAGATGCCTGTATTGTGCAAGTTCTGAAGGCAGTTAGGGGAGTTCAGCAATATAAAAAAGTATTTGTTTTAAATACACTCCCCTTTGTTTCAGAAGAATTATGTCAATAAGGACCTCTCCTCTCCCCATCCCCAAGGGCTCTGACAAGGGAAAGCAGCTTCTCATTGCCTTTGGGGCTCAGTGGGAGATCAGAGATGCCCAGGGCATGTATGTCTCGAATCAAGGTGTCCCAGAGACGTCTGTGAGACCTTTTACATTTTTCATTTCCTAAAGCAAAGTACAACTGCCAGAACTTCTAGATGGACTACCTCCTCTTGGGAAGCCAGAACAGAGGGTGTTTTGTGGCAAAATCAAGTATACACAAGAACTGAAATAAGCCTGGATAGTACAAGAAATTTGTTTAAAATCAACACTTTCCATGTATTTTTTGTTTGTTTCTCTTGGTGTGTTTTCATTCTTCTGGATAAGCAGATGGGAAAGGTAATTTTCTGGGTCTTTTCTCAGCAACACACTGATCTTTGTCTGATGGAGTCTCTTCTACCCTTTTGGCACAATATCCACTATTCCATAGTATGTTTTTTTCTCATCTTTTTAGAGAAGCTTCACATGCTACAGGCATAAACCTTAAGCCTGAGCTGAACCTCTTGTGAGAATGGGAAGAAGAATGGAGAATGGTATCCTTTAAACCTGGATTTGCATACTTCCTGGCCTTAAGGCTCTTAGGCATCTCACAGAGCCTCCTCTAGCTGCCTTTGTGCTGAGTCCCAAGAAGGAATAAACATAACACTCTGGACATCCCTGCTCCCACCTCCTGTCATGGTACTATAAAGAAACCTCTTTGTGTGGTGGGATTAACACATGGGATACATAAAATGCTTGGATCCAGGCTGGATCTGGGGTCACAATTCTTGCTCTTAGAAGCTTAAATCTTTTTAGGTTGGCGAGTCATTGACGGCAGCAGATAGTAAGTGTTAAGCATAAAAACCGTAACAGCAAGGAAATGGTGCCTCAAAGCAGAAGGCTTTTGGCTTGGATGCCCTCAAGCTTTCATTCAGAGATTAAGTCTTATCTGACAGGTTAAATCTACTGACATGATCTCTAGCAAAATATTTTTAACAGCCGTTTGCCTCGTATCACCTTTTCCTCACCAAAAGAGGACGTGTTGTTACATTAACATTCTTCCTAACTAAAACATCAGTTGCAAATTGCAGAAGTTAGAAGACAGAACTGCAACATTAAAGTTAAAGGCAGATCAAGCACCTTGCCTCTCACCACCACCTTGAATAGAACAGAGCTCTTCCTGCCTCTTCTGTGATTACACAGGTAATTACTGCTAATCCTGCTTGTGTCTTCATGTTCATTACTGCACATCAGCTGCAGTTAATGCTATATATCATACATAATTCTGCTGAACAGGCTGCTGTCTTTGTACCTGTGGAGATCTCCACATGACCACCAACACTGAGAGGATTTTTTGACACAGGTAAATATGAATTAAATACTTTTTCATATGGGAAGAAATATGGATATTCTTACACTTCATCAGTCATGCAGGTAAAGACTGATAACCTCTGTGAGGCCTTACATTCCACAACATATAGTAGTTTCTTATTGCGTGGAAGGAACTGAATGCTGTCAGAAAGGACTCAGCATAAGCACCAAGAGAGAGACAATGGTTTTAATAAGGAGGAAAAAACACTGTTCTTTTTAAAATATCCCCTGACCTCTGGAGAGATGAAGTACTTGTCACTGTGATTCAGTCAGCATTTTTCTTGTTTAATCTCGATTTTTATGAGCTTACCTAGGTTTTCCTAATGATTCAGTGTGTTTATTATTTTTAACAAGGAAACTTACAGTCTCTCATCTACTTTTAGGCCACTGTATTACTTTTACACTTTGTTATGGAAACAAGCAATTCTTTCTAATAAAACCTTGGAAATTTCTGCATGTGCTTTAACCTAGCCATAAAAGAATGCTAAAGCACTGACGATGACTTGAAGAGATTTGAAAGGATGATAAATAATTCAAAGACTCAGCACCTTTGATCTCAAATTATATTCTAAGCCATGTTATTAACTGAAGTCTAACTTAAATGCCAAATTGGATCCTTTAATTGAATCAAGGTTAATATATATGAAAAACATCTCCTGGAACTTTTTTTAAAACTCTGTGTTCTATCAGAAATAAATAAAATTCACCCAGACTCTAACATAGTAATTCTTCCTTATCTCCAGTAATCAATAAACACTGAGTAAAATTATCTAAATTCTTCATAGACCATCACTGGTTCATAGGCGCAGTCATCTGTGGAGTTGTTCTTGTCAAGTATTTGTCAGTATTCAGTCAGCGTTTGCTGTAAAAAAGGCAAACTCTAAGAGCTTTCAGGAGTTTTTGGAACACTTAAGATCTACCCTGCTTGTCTGCTCCAAGTCCTTCTCTCTTGTGTATTTCTCACCTGGGAATTTAATTACAATAAAACTTGCTGCTGCAGTAGAAGTAGCGTTGCACAGAATAGTATCACTATGTACAGATGGGAGCAGCTGGAGCTGAAAACAGCAATAGGAGGGCTCAGTGCTAATAAGCATAAATCCTGAAAGAAGAAATAAATAGCACAGACAGAACGTGTGGGAGAGAATGCTGCACACCCATATTTTCAGGCAGGAGCCAGCTTATTTTACTCCTTCTCTTTAAGGTCACGAGCCACTGCAATTCAATACTATACTGCCACCAGAAAGGAGAAAATAAAAAAAGCAGAAAAGTGCCACTTAAGGAGAGAAATATGTATCCAAACCCCTTTCCCATTCTTGTCAGAATAGGAGGGACTGTAGTACAAAGATTGCAGATAGCTTATGATCAGCATGATCATAGAATTGTGGTGTGTTTTCCCTAGAGAGACAGTCTCATAAAAAAGAAATCTCAGGTGAATTTCCATGTGGAAATCGATTCAGACATAAGGTGGACATGTCCAGAAGAGTGGCTGCTTCCCACTTCCTTCTTCACCTCACAATGTACAATAAATATATCCCTGCTCTTTCCTCAGTGTGCACTTGGGAGCTCCTCAGGTATACATACACTCACCTCTGCTGAATACAGAAGAAAGCAAAAGTGCAAGCAATTTTCAAAGCTCTTAAACTGAATTACATTATCGTGAAATTTAAACATAAAGCAAGTCTGGTAAGAATGACTTTTAACAATAATGCTAGTTCAAACAGTGGCATCCCTTATACATTTTCCAGCACTTCATCCACATAAAGATCACTGCTGCCAACTGCCTCAAGAAAGAAGAAAAAAACGCTTAGCCTGTCAGAGGGGTAAGGACAAATCTTTCATTCTCCCCAACAGCCCCAGTTACTCTTGGGCTGCACAAACAGACACATCCTTCAAATTGTCCACAATTGTCCTTCCAAAGGTGAAAGGAGATAAAACAAGCAGAGAGAAAGAGCAAACAGGGTTACACACTACTAATGAGAGAAAGAGCAAACAGGGTTACACACTACTACTGAGAGTGTATTTACCTCTGTATTTAAACAGAGATACATAATGACATAAAAAGGCAAAATGTAAATGGAAAGGAAAATGGAGTAAGAAGGACCCAAGCATGTGGGAGTCAGGAGGTGGGAGAAAGATGAGTGACACTGCTGGAGAGACCATCATGGGAAACAGAGGAGAAGAACAACAGACAGGTAACAGATAGATGGCAAGAGAGGAAGGAAGAGGTGGCTGCAACATGTAACCAGTGAAGGGACAAAAGTAACGTCCCATTGCTGTGGGAATTAATGCAAGGAATTGAATGAAACCACCCAGCTAGAGCATCAAAGAGCCCCCAGCAGCAGCAACGGTGGACATGTTACCATCCACTAGCAGAGATGCATAGATCAGCAGCCATATCTTCTTCCTATATCATTGCTTAACAACAGCAGGATTACATCATGGAAGATATGACAGATGATAACATAAGGTGCCTGTTATAACTCATGATGTTTGGCCTTACAGGTACTTGCAGGAAGCCTTAATGATTAGGTGACGTAATTATAATGTCTCTCTGCCATAGACATTTGCTGTACCAGTCAGAAAGTGAGATTTAATTCTCTTTTTAACCTCTCCAAAGCCAGTTTCTACCAGTCTTTCATCTGAGTTTCAAGCCCTACTGTGTGAGGAATAAAAGCAATGCAAGCGGAGTAGTCAGTATTCCCTGAAATACCTTCATACCGTTTCACAGTGTCTCAAGAGTTACACGGACTTGCGTAGTTTGGTTTAAACAGAACACATATATAACTCTGGTGCATGCACACATTGTATCCTGAGTAATTTTTATGACAGATTATCACTCCTCTTTTCTCACTGAATTCTGCGGGAGTCTGACTGAATCAGACATGAATAAGGACTGAATCAAAACCTCAGGACCTGGTTCACTGGAGACTTAAAATGCAGAAGTAGCACCCCTGAGTTCACTTCCAGAGTTCAAAAAAATCTAAAATTAAACACTTATGTTTTCAGTGGAAGTTCATACAACTGACTCACTCAAGTAGGTCTTCTCATCTTCCAAAATCCAAACTAGAAAAACTGTGGTGGCTGCAGTCTACATAAAGACTGTTTCCCTGACTTTGAAACAGTACTGTTAGTCCTCTAAGTACAGCATCTTCAAATTCAGTGTGAACTGCAAAATCACCCGAGTCCCCAGCCTGCCTAGTTCGCTGCAATTATCTCTACTAACCATACCAAGGTCTATGCTGTATCCATGTATGTTTAAATTAGGTGAAATCATGGGAATATTCTCAACTATGTCACTTTCAATGTCACACTTGATAGCTCTGGAAAAATCTATTTGAAAACAGCCCTGGTAGCATGCTACACAAAATGTCTGGATTTCTAGAACTCTGTCTTTCAAGACTGTGTTTAATACCAGCTCATCTGAGAAAATGTCCTCTGGTTCTAGTCACCTTTCATGGAATAGTATTTACTCTGACTGCCACTTCCCTGTAACTCTACAGGCATACCAGTTAGCATGCTGGAAGTTCAAATACGCAACTTTCATCTGCAGCAACATTCATGAAGATCTATGGTTCTGTATCTTTCCCCCTGCTGGATATCAAAACTTCCAGACATGAATTCATTCCTGTCTGTAAGGAAGAGAAAGCTTTATAATCCTCATCAATAGGAACGGAAACTGCTTCTCAGAATGAAGATGAGGTCAGCGCAGCAGAGCGCAAACAGAACCTGTGAGCTTTCAAACAAGGACTGGATGCAATACTTGTAAAGTACTGTCACTATTCTTTAGTAATGCCCCACTGCCATTACCATCCAAAATTTCTAAGGGGGAGTAGTCCCATTTGGGACAGCTGGATGTGCATTTCTATACAGATGATAGGGAAGACAAGAAAGAATTGTTATAAACTCTTTTATCTTCACCCTCCCATGAACATTTTGGCTACACGAGGCTATTTTCCAATAGGGAATAAGAGCAGTGCTAATCAACTTTGCTGCATTTTGAGTCATCAATTCACAAAGACAGGAAAAATGCTGATGACAATTGTGTGTTATTTTCTGTTCTCTCATATTCTGATCAGCTTCAAATGGGGACAGACATGAGCCTAAATGACCTTAACTACACCCTAGACTACACTGCAGAGAGATCATATCTCACAGCTATTTTTTGGTGGTATTCCAACACCAAGGTCTACCCCACCTACAAATATATGCAAACCTATACTCTGACTTGCCCTTCTGATGCCCTTTCTGTGCAGACAGTGACTTAAAAGGAAACCCTCTGGCTCACTGTTACATAGACAAGGTCAGAGTTACACCATGTACTTCTTTCTGCACCTGGCAGCTTCGCAGGAGTAAGAGCCAAGGAACTAGTGCAGACAGCTCTAGCAGCAGCTATCCATACCATGAATGTCTCTGCACAAGGGTTGCAGTGAGGAGAAGGCACCTCAAGCTGCAAGTTGACCCATTTCTGTGTGGCCTGAGTACCAACTTTGATTAAATATTCCATGCTGCTGCAAACTAATTCTACTTCAAACAGAGATTTCTTCAAGAATGTGTACATATGTGGGAGTTGGGAGTGTAGGAGAATGTGCGCGGATTTGAAAACAGGATGACTTGACTTTACTTTTAATTCCAGCTCATCACAACTTGCCAGGAATCACTGCCCCTTAACAGCTGTTTCAGAGACCAGATAAAAAAAAGCTGGCAATTTCAAGCCAGCCAAAGTTGACAATGCTCACTGCCAATGTTAGGGGCATGACCCTCGCTGGCAGCTGCAGTGGGTGCTAAAAAATCTGTGTGTATATGGAAGTAGAGGCTACTGAATTTTTCACTCAAATATTAAACAAAAGAATTTCAGCTGATTTTGATCTTAGCCTGTTTAAGGAAGTTTTGAGTAAAAGCTAAATAAAGACTTAAGGGCTGTGAACAAAGTTTCCACACAGACTCACAATTCAAACAGAGGCATGTTGACTGAATTGTGAGAGTAATACTCACCAAAGCTGTTCACCGTGTTAATGGAATTCTAGTCTCCAGTGCTGTGAAATCAGCCTTTGATTAGCATCAAATTCTCTCCACTGTTTTCTAGAGGGGGGAGAAAAGCAAAAGTTGGGAATAATAAATTTGTACTGAGTTCTGCTACTGCCAAGTGCTTCTCCATCAACCCTTCTTTTAAATGTTTCTAATAATGGGATGCATATACTTACACCTGTTAAGTTACAGAGGTAATTTACACCCACTTAGAGCTCTATTTGAAGAGGTATAAAAATAGCCCGGTAACAGGAATCTGGCCCACTCTTTATAATGATTATTAGAAATATAACTAGAATAATTATTTTAGTTTCACTAATAACATCAGAATCAGGCAGAAATGAGCCTTTGAACATTCTGTGACAATCTCTTTTGCTATTAGAGATATGAACATGGTTCCTGCAAAAGTTCTGTTCACTCTTTCATACTACTGTTGTCCTCTTCAGCTGACCCTTTCAAAAGAATGGAATGATTTAGGAAGAAAGCAAAATGTCCCAAGATTGTTCCAAGACATCTCAGGACTCAAGTTCATTGAACTGTCCATTTCAATTACATGATGATGATAGAATCTGCATCTCTGCAATCATTATTTCACAAAGATGTCAGTATACATTCTCTATGTTCTCTTCTATGGTTAATCTTGCTGTATACTGGCCCCTAAACACAGAATATTATGGATGCAGTAATACAGCATTCAAAAGAAAGGGAACTGAGTAATAGTCTTCAGCACAAATAGGTCATTTGTATATGTCAATCTTAATTGGGTTACTGGATCACAGAAATAGTACTGATGCCTTTCACTTCTGTATTGCTTCCAAATAATGTCCCAGAATTTTGATTTCTGGAATCATCTAGTTTCTATTTAAGGAAAATTTACTTTACCTATACTATAGTTATTTTGTCAAATTTCTGCTAGCCATGTTTATTTTCATTATAGACTGGTGGATATTTTGCCTATAATTGTACACACATGAAATTTGGTGATATATACTTCATTTAGAAGAGGAGGTGTCTGTTCTGTGATCTGTAGCATCTTCTGGAGGAAATGGTTATCATCAACTTACAGCATTTCAGCTCTTTGTAAGCTTTCATCTAAAGGGATTTTTTCATACAATGTTCCAACTGCAGTGCAACATCTCAGTCCATTACCTTTTCCGTATTAACAGGGACACTTCTTCCCTGTTTAATCCTTTTTTTGTGAGAATATATGCAAGGAATTTTTTGTAAATATTAAACATTTAGTCTAGAGAGAGTTGTAAATATTTTTTGTGCTATACAGTAGCTTTTCAATATTTGCATCTATTTACTTAAAGATTTTTCTGGAGAAAGCTAGAAAGAATTTATACTATGTTAAAACCCGAATCAAGCATTAGTTTTTCAGTTTTCTCTTTTTCTCAAAGATTTTGCAGAATGCTATGAAGACAGATAAATATCTTAGCAAAATTGAACCAGCAATGTCCATTTATAGCTACCAATGACAGCATCATGACATTCTGCATGTAAATGCTTGCTTTATTTATGATACAAATGCTGCAAAAATATACATCTTCATTAAAATCTTGTCAATGAACAAGTTCAAACTTTTCATTAAAAAATGCCTAGGTGACAATGATCTTTTCTCCAGGCATACCTCCACATCCCTTTTGCAATGCTCAAGAACAACACTAGAATATTCTGGCAGTGGGAATGTTGCTCCCTCTGTAAAATTCACTCCAACATTTCTGTGACAGCTAATTGTGGAAGGTAAGCAGAGAAGATGACCTGAGATTGTCTGAATAGATTCAAGTGAGCAGGAAAATGAAAGGGTTTGAAGCCAAACCATTTGGATCATCCCTCTCTGCATTTATAGCTGTCATAGCCCACATGGCAGCTACAACTTAAATTTCTTTCAGCTTAATATGATCCTTGTGTGACAATCTATCAAATTCAACAGTCCGTACCACAACTGTATCGTAACTGCCCCTGAAATTCATGGAAATCACACTGTCTCAAATTCTTTTAAAAGAAACTGCATGAAATTAAAACCTTCCACAGGCTTTGATTATTATTTTCAGTAAGAGTGCAACACCTCACTAAGCAAATATGCATACTGGGGAATTTACATTCATACAAGCTGAGTTCTGGCACTGTAGTTTTACTCACATCTTTTACTATGCCCTGAAATGTCCTTTATTGCTCTCCTCATTAACCACTTCTTTCAGACACATCTGTATTTTTTGATCTCACTCTGAAAGAAGTCCTCTCTTCAGGCTTACCTGTAAAACAGTTAACAAGTAATTGTGAAAATAGTAAGAGTGATTACTGTACTTCAGTGATGGATAATTTGCTTCTCTCTGCCAAACTATCTGTATGTACTTCAAGAGTGCCATCAATGTATCCTACAAGAATAGGAAGTCAGCAAAGAAAACCCATCAGGAGAAAGGAATGTCAGAATTAAGTGTTTGCATGTAGGTTGCTGTTTATCTAGAAAGCAGAAGTGAAGACTGTCCTCTACATGAAGCAGTGCTTAAAATCATGATAATGCAAGTGAAAGGCCTCACAGGAATCCAACACTAAATAAGTTAAGACCTCAAATAAAAGATTTAAGCAACATCTGTGCTGCAGAAGAATGCAGACGGTGGTTAATCACAATTCTGGGCTGACTGGCATGGCAGTTATGTTACAGCTAAGACCCTTGAGCCCACTGTGTTGTTTGCTAAATGTGCTGTGCTTGCCAGGGCCAGTAATACTCTGATTAAGGAGCATTCACAAGTATTGCTTTCGACCATAATACAATTGCTGGTGGGCACTTACAAGGAACACAGTTCACCTTCACAGTTTTGTGAACACATCTCTGATTTTAAAAGGTACTGTTATGTAGAGGATTGGTTTAGTGGTTCTATCACAGTCTCACTTCAGAAAAGCGGGCACACATTTGCAGAGAGGCCACAAAAACTCCAAGCCAATCTTGCTGTCGCCAATACCAAAGCTCGCTCAGGTACACCCACTTCATGAAGTCACAGTACAGGTACACCTGGATCATATGCACAAGACAAGGAAAAACAAGAAAACTTCTCCCTCAGCACTCCTCGTCAAAAGCCTCTGTCCCAAGGATCCACAGATTTAGTCTGGGGCAGCTTACATATCCTGGGAGAAGACTGAACTTCCTCAGGAAGAACTACTAGCTCAGCTGCTTCATTGAACCTCCCCACACATAACTATTCAAGGCATGCTAAGTAATTTCCTTTGTTTACAATGAACAGATCGTTATTACTTCTAAACAACGGGCTGCTGGGGTTTGGCCAGAAGGTTGCCCTTATACAGTACTCCATCCCGGGCACCTCTGGCAGGCGTAACAGGGCACAAGCCAACTGAGGCTACTACACCTCAGCCAGTCACCCCACCGTGGATGAATCATGCAGTGCTGTGAAGCGCTGAGGATCTTAAAGGAACATGATGTTACCCGAAGTCAAATTCATGGGAGAAGGCACACGTTTCTCCTTAATCTTATGCATATTTTTGTGAATAAATCATTCCTACGTACTTTCTTCAGGTTCAGGCTGTCAGTTATGATACAATAGCATTGTGTCAAATTAATCACAACCTTTCTTATCAACTGCTTCTTTTGGGGCTTCCACAATCACCATCTCTTTACCCGCTGTTCCATTCTCACCCCTCCTAAGACTTCTGGCTTCACTTGTTCACATCTCACATTACATTCTGAAATTTCCATGAGTTAATCAAGAATCAAGATCATAGAAGAAAAAGAAAATAAAAATTAAAAAATCTAAAAAATTAAAATAAAATAAAATAAAAACTTTGCTTCAACTCTAAAACCACCCGGTATACAGTGGATGTGCATACCTCCTTCCCTGACCTAAAACTAGAAGCAAATCCATTCATGTTAGTGGACCCTGCTAAGTCTAATATAAAGGTAGTAAGGGAATCAAACTTAATTTTAGCCCAATGAAAACAAACCTAAATTAAGAATTTTGATTATTTATAAGTATATGGGACAGTGTTGCATTACGTGACCACTGCTACAATGCTTGATTCATAAAAATGAAGAATTATTTCATTAAAATTAAATCTTCATAATAATAAATATACAAGATAACTAAGGCACATCAGACCAATTTATTGTCTTAAAATATCCCATTGCAGTGATATAAGCTAGTGGAAATATGGAATCTTACTGCAGGATACAATAAATATTCTTAGATTTTTTTCTTTTATTTTATTTTTTCTTTGTTCAGGGGTACATCAAATGCATCAGCTTCACCAGCCACAATTCAATAAAATGGAAGTTGGAAGCATTATGCAAATCAAGATTAATTTTCTTGGCAATGGCAGAGGAGCAAATGTCCTGTTTGGACTTCTCTAAGTATGTGATAATAATTTATATACCATTTAATGTTATCCAATGGCCATGAGATCATATTCTAGAATCTATTTCTGTGTTGTACACTGTACATCATTCAAATATACATAAAACATCTGGTTTAATAAATGCAGTTCTGTAGTAGATCGTATCTCTCCCTTTCAGAGAAAGATCACTTTTCTGATGTGGAGAGGGAACCTCCCAAAGCAGACTGCCAGGGAACAATTTAATCTGAAAGAATTCCATCATATATTTAGCAATCCAGAAAGAAAACCTGCCCAGATTTAACTTTACATTCTGCTTATGCAGGTAAAGATATAAAACCTGGACATGGCATGTGAGGAAAAGCTAAATCAAAGTAAAAAATCCCACCTTTTACTGTCATCCAACATCTATTAGATTTTGATAGATTCAATGCTATTTAACATGAATAATTCTCATTTGGCAAATCTAAAACTCCCGGTATTTTTAAACCAAATGTTTCTAACTGGGTTGCTGTATTACAGGAGAAAGAAGAATGTTCTATCATTAGACTATAATATACTTCTGAGGCTTTTTTTGGTGGAGGAATGCAAGATGCATCTCATGTCATTCACTCTGAGCTTTAGATCCAAATTCAGCTGAAAGCTTATAGCTATATTCAGTCAATTACTCAATCTGAAAATCACAACACTTCTGTGAAAAATCTCAGTTTGGTTGCACAATTCTGATACATAAAACCCTTCATTGGCGCCCACTTAAGGTTGAGCTCAAGAATAGAAAAGATTTATGAAGCTTCACAAAACTTCTATCAAGTGTGAGCTAAACATTGAGGTTCTGATAAAGTCTGAAAATAAGTCAGTGGAATACAACTCTAAGTCCTACTGTGTGCACTCTGGAAAGTCTGAGTTATTATTCCACAGGATTTAGAAAGTTGGACACTACTTAGATCTCCAGTATTTAAATGCATTAACAGAATTTTCTGAGAAAGCTTTTATAGCACTCTCTATATTGCAATTATCTATTTCCATTAGTCTTTCATTTCTGTAGGAGCCAAGCACATCCAGCTAAAAGAAAAACAATGAAGAGTGAAAGTGAAAACCATTATTAAATTATTCTGATTTTTAGTAACAATGTAATAAGAATCCTTCAATATTCAATTCTTACTGGATTTGTGGAGAAAATTTAACTGAGCAAGGCTCAGCTTTAGGCCCTGAACTCACAGCGCAAGTGAAGTTTGGATGTGAACTGGTTGGCCAAACAATGCAAAAAGCACAGAGTCATTAAGGATATTTTCTATTTCTCTATAAGGGAAAATTTCCCTTCCACACTAGTAACTCACGTTGATGTTCCATACAGGGAACTCATGTCACCTGCTCCTTTTTGAGATCTAAAAGGTAATCCTTATAAAAATAATCTTGATGCCACATAAATATTTATGATGCCATTTTTATTTGGAAGAATAAAAAAATAGTTTTATACCTACAGATAGAAGATGTAAGAAAAGATTATGATGGAAATGAGGCACAGGACAGAGAGTATTCCTCCCACATCTGTTGATCCTAACCTCAAAGGCAGTGGTGAAGTTAGCGGCATAGTGCTGGAGAATCAAACGGAAAACTATTTTCTCTCCCCATTCTACTTAAGCAGTCAAATGGAGTAAAACATCAAGAATGATCGGAAGTGTCTTCTCAGGTCACTATGTCTGGGTGCTAACTATGAGACTCAGAAATGTTTTGCAGGACAGTAGAGGTGGGACTGTCATACATTCCGACTTCTGTGGCAGGTTTATTTGGGGATTTTTTCAGGAAAATTCAGGATCTGATGTTTCACCTTTTCCAGCTACAAAACTACTACTGAGTTCAGTAGAAGAGGGCTAGTGATAGCCCAAAGTTAGAATTTTAAAAAAGGAGGAAAAAAGGAAAGAAGAAAGCATTGAATTAACTTTAAGAAGAACGACAATATCATAATAACCTGCTGAGCAATCTCCTTCAGCTTTTGAAAAAGGTCTGCAATAGGTACAGACACCCATGAGGACAAACACCTCACTCATGACAGACGTGTGGCAGAGGGAAGCTGCAAACCTGTTAGTTAACGGCAGTGAAGGTGAGTATTTTACTCACAAGGGCTCAAGTTCTCTATTTATTATTCAGATAAAGTAAAAGCAAACATAAAGTGATGCCTCCTGAACTGCCTGCCAATGACATCAACAATTACCCAAAGCAGCTGGGTAGATCATCCGTCAGTCTGCAGTTTAATTTTTCTCCTTCACACCCCAAAGAGGAGAGTATTTCTTTGTACCTGAACTACAGCAGAAGTGCAGCAACCTGTTGATCAAAATGAAACAGCCCACAGCACTCTAAGAAAGTCAAACTTTTTGAAGTAGGTCTCACACAGTAGCTGACAGAAATGGCAAATGCACTGTTTATTACCCAGAAAATCTCCAACCCTCTCTTAAGTGGAACACCTCGTACCTTTTTCATGCATGGTGTGCAGCTCTGTACAAATTTTTCTCTTTCCTTTCTAGGTGTAACATTTATTAGTAAAATTATCCTTAAAACCCACAGTGAAACATTTTTGTTTGTCAAATTTCAAGCATGTATGAAGAGAACTCTTAGATGTCCTGTTCATGGAGGTGCATATATTCCCTTTAAGTCCTTGGGTATAAAAATAATTTTGCTTTACCGGTATATGAAAAATTTATTTAAGCATTTTAAAAAAGACTCTGGCAGTCACAAAATTATGGTCTTTGCCTCACTTTATTTTCAGGAGTTCATAAGAGCTTTCTCTCTGCAACACAAAAGAGCTGAAGTTCAGCTCCTTCACAAGCAGAGAAGTCTATAATATGTGTAAATACCAGAGGATTAGGAGTAAAATTTAATACTTCATCCACACTGCCCTTATCAAAGGGATGATTCAAAGTTGCCTGAAACTGTTTCCAGTCTTTAACGGAGTTCAGATCAGATGCCACCCCACCCCAAACAAACCAACCAACAAACAACAGAAGAATAAGGTATGCACAGGTGCTATAAATACTTTCTGCACTGAGTAGTCCCTGTACAAGTAGTAGCATTTGCAGGACTCAGTCCAAACCTGTATGCCCATAATGAAAATGACACAAGCACACAAACCACTCTCCATTTCAACCGTCAGTGTGCTATTGCTTTGTAAGATGTCTTCTGAGACAACACGTGTGTCAAATAGTGCATTATGCAACAGAAAAATTAAACATTCAAAGGTTCCTTTTCTAGACTGGCTGTGTCCCTTAATTCATTTAGCCACAATGATCTCCCAGGATTCTCTTAGAAAAGTAAATGGGTTAAACTGATGAGGTATTTTTAATGTGTCTTGACAAAGGTCCAGAATGAATGTACAGTTACATCAGTTAAATTTGGAACTACTCTGCTCATCCCCAGTAGAAATATCTTCCTCTTTTATTATTTAAAGCTTCTATTTTTTTCAACATTTTATTACGTAGAAAGACGTACATGAAATGCTAATTCACTGGGAAAACAGTTCTGCATTTTCTGCAAAATCACACTGGAGAACCCATGGAAAATATATTTGTTTCATTTTCACACTTCCTTTACACTTAATTTGTACACAATCTTTTTCCTTTTATTTCCCTACTCTCATTGTAGAGTGCAAGGAAAGAGAAAGGAAAAATAACTTTTTGTACTCCTTGTTACTGAAAGCAGCATTAGAGGACGATCCTGACTGAGGATCCAGCCTAAGACATATAAGTCACTATCTGTTTATGCCTCTTTCCACCAAGCTATAAACTTGAACTAAAAGACATCTCACAGGTAACCAAGTGCTGCACAGGAGAAGAGCATTAGTAGGAAACTGGCACTCTGCTGTGGTATTTCCTGATGCTCGGACAATGTCTGCCTTCTTAGACACCAACCCAAGATTTCTGAATTCATGTTGTGTATGTGCCCCTCAAAGACGAGGCTGTCCTACCCCTAGCCATTAGCAGGGAAGGAAGAGCTTCCAATGATTCACAGGAGTAAACTAGCTTCTTCGTGTTTCTCTGAGCTATAGACAAAAAGCAACACTGGCTTTGCTGCCTCCTGCTATTAAAAATGACAACACTCTGCCACCTTTTTATTTGCACTTGCCTTATGTCAGAGTTTATGATATTTTGACGTATCTTTCCAGGCTGTGCCCTCTTGATCTCACGAACGGCAGTGCAGCTCTACAGACTGATAGGAATGAGCTAAGCAGGACATTCTGCCTATGGCAACATGACAAGTTGCTCCAAGGCAAGCTGGGCTGTCGCCTTTTTAGTTTATGTTAAACTTTTTAGTTTTTGCTAAACTAAATTAGACTAATGTAGCTGTGTTGCTGTAGCTTTTCATTTAAATCTTAGTCAGCCAATTCTGAGTTTATTTTTAACTACAGATCACTGAGGCAGTAAATTGTGAATCCTATCCAGACTGTCAGAATATATGTAAGCCTATTCATGGGGCCTTTCATTTCAATACGTACTTGCCAATATATGCCAGCAGATATTGTTAAGAGGTGGCTTTGCTCTTGAAACACTGCTTTCTAATGACTGAAGTCATGGAAGTGCAGATAACAGTCTCTCCAGTAAAGTAGCAAAGTTTTGTTAAAGAAATCAACACCATCTTGAATAGCAGTTTGAACAGAGTATTCATTTATGTCAATGATAAAAATCAGTGG
Organism: Elanus axillaris; assembly: GCA_026212715.1. Classification (NCBI taxonomy): domain Eukaryota; kingdom Metazoa; phylum Chordata; class Aves; order Accipitriformes; family Accipitridae; genus Elanus; species Elanus axillaris. The sequence goes on along the minus strand of JANZLQ010000089.1, from coordinate 41,816,878 downwards.
TGCCATTTTCAATCCCTGTGTTTTTAGGCCCCACAGTGACAAGCAGAGAAGAACAACCTAGAAGAAAAAACTCAAACTGTGATCTTCCTCAGTGATAAATTGTCCGTCTTCACCTAAAGAGTACAAGGTCACATGGATTTTTTATCTGGTGCAGGAAGATAACAAAGTAATGCCTTACCAGTCTCATTGAGGAACTGAAGTGCTTTCTTAAGGTCAAAAGATGTTTAAAGGGCCATGTAGTATTTTCAGACGCCTAATGAACCCCCATTCTTTTTCAAAAACTTCTCAAAATTGAATATCATGTCCCACTATTATGTAGCACTTTGACTATGTTCCTCTTTCACTACAGATCTGTGTGCCTATTTTCCTCCACTACAAATTGCAACTGTATTTCAAATTAATTGGGAGGCAACTGTGCTGTAATTTAGTCTGCCAACAGTATTACATTTGTGCTGTAAAGGGATTTTGAGTTTGACCACAGAACCTGGGCATAAGGAGGAATTCCATTTCAGTGATATCAGCGGCTTTAAATTGTGACACCGAACACTGCCCAAAAACTCTGTGAGGAATACAGACGCAGTGTAATGATTACGGAAAAAGAAATGTAAGGGGAAAGTCTCCTGTTCTAGAAGCATTGCCAAAATACGATGGAGCCCAACATAACTTCCAGCATTTTTCTATAATCATGCCAATTTCTTGAGGAGTGGGAAGAGGCAGAGAAAAAGAACCTGAATAGGCCTGACATCCCCCCTTCATACAGCAAAACCAGTATGATTTTTATAAATGATAGTACCAATTATAACCATAGCTTCTCACAGAGTTTGCCAAATGTAACTTACACTCTCCTTCCTCTACAGCAGACAAGGGGCCTGACCGGTTCAATAGGACCACCATGTTGGAAAGTCTCTTTTGCCTTCGCCAACTCATCGATACTCATCTGGTTTGAAGTGTTGTCTCCTTCTGCTCTGGCCCATCTTCCAGTCTTCACTCAAGCCCTACATGTCTCAGACATCTTGCTCTAATAAGGTGATCTCAGCTGACTTGTCCAAAGACAACACTAACAGACTCAGTTTGTCTCCTGGCAAGCTGCTCTGAAAGAATTCCTCATGCTAAGACTGACATTAATATGGTCTAACAACGCTTTTGCCCAGGAAGGTATGACATTATAAAGTCCAGTTCTTCCTCCTCTCAAAGAGAAAGGTGAGGAATGGCCTGGGCTTAAGGCATTAGACTGTGCTTAAAAAGTTCAGAAGTGTTTGACTCCCCGCATTGCAGGAATTTGCTCAAGCAGTCTTCTTTGCACTTCAGATCCCTTTACTGCATAACAGGGATTTATTATTTGGGGGTCATGATTTAAGATAAAATTATAAATCAATGAGAACTGAAACATATTATTGTCCATCTCTATTTATGACCCTTTATTGTAAAAAAGAAAATATTTCTATCAGTGTTCTGCTTGTAGCCTCCACAACCCCGAATTTGCAAGCAGAAACACCCTAAAACAAAGTTCGTGTCATCAACTGCTTTTACTCCACTTGTTGCGTTGGTTTGGTTGGTTTTGTTTCCATTACTAATCAGTACTCTTTGAATTCCCAGTCAAACTAACCTACCTTCCCTGCTCCTCATGGGAATCTTTTTTGCATACCTTCAGCAGGGATTGAGTGTTTAGGTAAATAATGGAACATTTTTGCCAGTACAGAGACGACACCCTGGCCACAATGCTAGAATGATAAATGGGCACTGTTCCTGCCTATATGTCTATATATGCACTTGTTGGAGCAGGAACTGAGGCAGGTCCCAGGTAACTGTGTGTGTATGTGTGTGAGTACCCATGTATGTGAGAAAGTATGAAAGAAAGAGTGCAAAGTTTTCCCAAACACACTTCAGCCCTTCCTTGGTCCACTTAATAAATTAAGCTTCACAGTGTCACAACATTCAGTGCTCCTTTTCCCCACAAACCTCTCCAGATAATCTGTGAACTTATTTTGCTTTTTTTTACCCAATCTCACTTAGAACACTGTCAGCATCCCTTCTCCAGCCAGATACCAGTTGTATTTTCTTCCTTCCCAAGTTCTTTATTCCTCTGTCACTCCCTCTATCTCACAAGGACAGAGGCTGCAGTGCCTAGCTTTTAAACCTCTTCAGAGGATTCTGGCCAAGTCCTGCCTTCCTTCACACACACACTCAGAACACACACTCACACTTGTATCAGGGGAAAAAAAAGAAAAAAGAGAAAAAAAGTCAGTCCACAACCAAAACTCATACTCGGAACTGAATGTAATAAACTGATAGTTCTCCTTCTGAAGTATAAAACCAATGCAAACTACAGCTCTAACAGTACCAGCACATGTGGCATCATGATTCAAATGGCAATTGTTACATTCAGCTTTGAGGGAAACTTTTCAGTTTCTGAATTTGAACAGTTGTTCTGTTGACATTTCAGAGCTGTGGAGCCTGCAAGGTCTCTTCCTGAGAACAGGTCTCTTACAGTACCTAAATTACTTTGGATGTCAACAGGATGCTTCATTAGGCAAGGGAAGACTACACAAACCCAAACCATTCTTTACATCAAATCTTCCTGCACTGCCCACTCCTGAACTCTTTCTACATGGAATTTCCTTCAACTAATTGAGGGCAGAATTCAGAGCTGACTATTTTTGATCAGATGGTGACTGCGACACCAGGCTTTCTTACCAAGCTTGTGAGCAATCTGTGCACACATATGCAGGATTCACAAATACTCAGGCCTGCTTGGTATGGTAGCTAAACTGCAGATGACCTCCCTCTTTCAGTCAATTCTAAAATAATCAGGTGTAATTTTTGGTGAAGAATAGCAGTTTGGCGGCTTTTTAGGGAGACACAAATCCTTCAGCAACTGGGCTCAAAATTATTTGCTGGAAACTAGCCCAGTGCCCTGACCTGTGAAGTTAACTTCCCAAGAGTTTTCTGGGATTGCCAGCAACCAAAGGATTTGGGGATGTTTCCAGCATCTTTAACCAAACAGGCAAATGGCTTAAGAAACAAACTGGCACTCAAGTATAGTAAGTAGATGGCTGATTCTGACAGAATTTTTTCTGCTTTTCATCATATGTTTGTATTGTTTTCTTATTTTCCACCACCAGTGATGATAATTAAGACTTACTGTGCCAAGAGGTGGGTTTTTATTCCTTTGTCTATTTGATTCTTTTTAGATGCAGAAATGGCAGGTCAGAAAATAACAGCACATAAGAAAGCAGAAAACCCCACTGTGTGAGCTTTCTGCTCTCGATTAGAGCATACCCCTCATTCCTAACACAGGAATGTGAATAGTGAAAGCACAACTAAAACAGATACATTTGTGTAAGCTGTCTGTCCAGCAATACTCCCTCCACTCGTCTTCTTGGGGAATCAGCAGAAATCGCTCAACCAGCTGGGAAGAAGAATCAAACAAAAAAAAAGATGTGTTGACACTTACCTTATGTCAAGCATCATTCATGCCACTGATTCTTTTGCACTTAAACGAGAAATGGAAAAGAAAAGCGGAAGAAATTTCTCTTTTTCCAAAGTTATAAAAAAAAAGAATAGACCTTTACAACCTTTGAGAGAGACTTTCCCCTTTCATGGTAACATAAAAGCTAAAATCACTACTACTGGGTTAGGCAGTGATATTTCAGACAAGACTACACAATCTTTCCCCCTGAGGCTGAAGACTGACCTGCCTCAAATTCTGGGACAATGCTAAAAACTGCCCAAAAGAAGTAATAAAGATATATCTTTATTGTAAGAAATATATGGCATGCTTGCAATGATGGCCACAAATAGAAGAGTTGGATGGCTGCTGAAGTTGTTAAAACACATGAGGAAGTGGAATAGTTTTATTTATCATCAATCTTATTTAGAATTTATTGTTTCTGTTCATTTCAATCTGATGTTATATTCTCTGGTTCCTTACTATATTATTTGTTTTTTTCAATACAGACCTACGTTTGTGAAGCCAGAAGCGTTTCCTTTTAAGAGCACCCATTTCCATTTCCTGAATTGTTGAATTGAAGCTCAGGTTAGTATGTATTTTTATGTTAAAAAAAATAAGAATTTCTAGGTATCAAGCTAGGCCCTGACTGCTGCTGAAAACAACTGGAAGTACTAAGTTCCCATTAAAATAATAAATTGGGAATTAATTCTGTACCACTTTTCCCTATGTTTACACCACTTCACTTTTCTTCCCAGATGAAATCTGGCAGAGGGGGAAAAAGGAGTGTGACATTACTAAGCTTGGTTTACTGCAAAATATGCCCTATCTACATGCATTAAAACACAAAGCAACAGATTTAATTATGATCAGAAGGTCAATTCTTCTAGGTAGAAATTTCCTGGTGAAAGAATGCATCAGTCTTGTATTACATATAGCCTGAACATAAACAGGTATTACAAACAGCCTGAACATAAACAGGTTTTACTATTACTGCTTTAGATAAAATCTTTCTCCCCTTCCAAGGGTTTATATCATTTCACACTTACAGGAAAAAATACCAAAACTTTTTCAAATGGGATTCAGCCACAGCTGCTCTATCATAAATCTAGAAAATTAAAATGTGCAGTGAGACAGTCTGGCTGAACATCTTAATTTCCTTCATGCGAACCAGCTTGTATAAACATTAACAACAGCAGGGCTGGGAATTTTTTCAGAATATGAAAATGGATAGAAAGAGACAGCAAAGGCAAGAGGAAATGTAGCAATAAAGGAGGCTAAAAGAGGAAGGCTGCAGGAGTACACAGGGGAGTCAATAATGAGAATTAACAGACAAAGTCTCTAGAGCCAGAGAGCACTGGAGAGAGGGAGGGAGAGGGGGAGGAAGGGAGGGAGGGAGTACAATCCCCTCAGCCAGATAAAGTAATATCACCAGTTGATAATAATGAGAAAAACCCACTGCAGCCACTGAAGATAACAATGGAAGTGGGAAGAAAGAAAGGTGCATAATCTGGCAGTGATACTGAGAAAGGAATTTAAATATTACAATCCAACAAAAAAAGTTATAGTGATTACTTTGCAGTCTTCCCAAATCAATTACTACACTATTTAAACACAATTCTCTCAAAGGGCCATTCCTGAATCCTGACTGAATTTTTCTATTTCTGACTATATACTTTTTCTGTAAGATACATATATACATCATGCCAGCCAACAGTGGATACTAGGTGTGACTTTCCAATGTATTGCAGATTTTAGCAGGCACATCAATGAACTTTCTATGAACAGCAGTCAGGATTAATAATAAAACCAAATGTAGCATATACCCTCACAGCATGCAAACTATTTCTTGCTCTTGTACAACTAGCTAAACTGGCAACTGGCCATTCCTAATGAAAATATCTAATAAAAAAAAAAAAAAAAAAAAAAGAACCAAGAATCCTACAGGTCTTACCTCTCACTCGATTAATCAGAGGCACATTATGTAGATACTGTGGTTCATTACAGGAAAAAAATTGTTATTCCTGATGGAAAACATGTTTTCTCCTGATACCAGCAACCAGATGGCAACTAAAAGATGAACTGTCAAAGGAAATTGGCAAGAGTTTTCCTTCCTCCAGCTAATGTGGATATTAGGTTTGCATTGGCAATAATATCCAGTAATCAAGGTAACCAGATTCAGGCAAGGAATAAACATAAAAATGAAGTAATCACAAGGCTTAGGAAACTAACACTGTGACCTTCCCCTTCTATCAATGACATGTAGTCCCAGTGCAGGTGTTACGTACTGTTCTAAGTAATACCAGTGAGGTAGGTACCACTCCCTCCACCTATGAGAGATGCAAAGACCGTCCAGTGAGGGAAATCCTTTAGCTTTATACCCAAGTACTAAGCCCAATTTCCAGTGGTGTCAACCACTCCTAACTGATGAGTGCACCTTGAAAAATCAGATCCAAATTCCATATGAAGAGTTGTTCAATAATCAGCACAAACTGAAACTTTTCTCTCTGCAGTTTTGTCACACAGAAGTATTATTTCTTAAGGAACAGTATTATCCTGACACATAGCTAACGTGCCTTTATGCATCACATGCAGCAGTGTAACTGCAGGTGTGCCAGTCTTTCAGCTTGCTTAGTCGTAACATTGCCCCACAAAGCACAGCCCTACAAAGCTGGAAGGGAAGAGCACTATCCTCTGCAGAACCTTATTTATAACAGCAACAGTTCTCCTTGTCATCTCCTGATCAAATAGCAAGATTGCGACTATTTCACAGCTACCCAAACTGGAAGGCTCTGGGACTCAGAGCTTTCCAGCTGCAGTGACACTTTGAAGGGACAGTTTCTTGGAGCCTTGGAAAAGTCAGTTTTATTTTAGCAATCTGCATTAACTTCTTTCCTGTCAGATCAAATACATTGATTATATCATCTTGTGCAGGTATAATATCAGGATTGTTCCAGCCCTTGATTTTAGATCTGGCATATCTATTCAAGTGCTGCTGCAATTGGTGCATGTAGCTGGAAGCTTAGAAGTCAGTTTTGTGTGTTTTCCATCTCCACAATGTCTCAAAAGCTTGAGAACTAAATGTCTCTCCCCAAGGATGCCTGCTGAAACACAATCCACCTGTTGGCATCAATTTATAGGCCTCTACCTTACTCTAGTTATTTCATAAAATTGCCTGCCAAGTTCAACTTTCAAGATATAACTAGGAACGCAACACACACTTTGATGATACGCTCTGCTTTCCATGATGCAGTACTCAGACCACACTCATCTACTGGCAAAGCACAACAGTGGAGCGTCTGCATTAAATTATGAATTCCATGGCCCACACATGAGCCACCTTTGTCTGCCAACACTGAGAAATACTGCTCCACTGTGAACAACAAGGGTGATTAAATACTAACATACTCTATGGTCAATTTGGCCACATCATTATTTCTCAGTGGCATATGCTATCACGAAAAATAGGGTATGTAGGTTTACACTAACCACTTTCTTCTCCAAACTCCTGCTATTCAGCTGCCAAGTTCCACCACAGTCATCTCCATGCTGGTCAAGGGCGGCAGGAAAAGGCCAAAGTGTGGATACCTTGAGTACGAGTATGAGCTATGATTCTCCTGACGGGGGAGTAGAAAGAAGTGTAAACATGCTGAATTCTGTTACCAAGAATGCTGCAGGTTAGCTTGGCAAAGCACACTGGATGACAGTAACTACAAATAGTAATAACAATTATAAACAAAGTTAAGAGCAAAGAGAAATGGCCTAGTGTCAGTGACATAATTAGTGTAGGACACCCTCAGAGATAACGTGACCCCCAGCCCAGATAGATCTATGCCTCCTTGGCTTTCCTTTTCTCCCAGGTAAGTCTCACCAAGACGTGCCTGCAGTTCATGTTCTTTTTTTCTCACATAGCTCTTTCAGAGTCCTCTTACATGCCTGATACGTTACCATTCAATGTGCAATACCAACTAAAAATACCAGGACTTGTCCATCCATTCTTCATAGCTATATTCTATACTGAACTCAATCCAAAACATCACATCAGTTGTTATGCTCCCATTTCAACATTTGCAAAATTAACTACCTCAACCTTGAACACTCTACTATATTACCTTTTCTAGCCATACTATGAGATACGAGTTAGGACAGACCATGCCTCTATTTTAAGAAAAGCCAAGAAACCACAAACGCCTATGCTAGTTCAGAGATTGACTGCCCTCCAACCAGAGGTGAAAATCCCTGGGACTACTCTGTATGTTAGAAATATTTGGTTACATTCACAGATAAAATGTGCTTGGTTACAGGAAGAGCATCACTGTTTTAATGCATCTCATCTGCCCTTGCTGCAGTTTTCTCCCTATTTTTTCTTATAATGTGTCCGAGATAATCTGATGAGATTTGCTGGCAGCTTGAGTTCAGTCTGGGTATAAAGGCACTATGGACTTGTAGAACCAAGCCTCTGTTGCACCTTTGGGCTTTATTACAGTCCCAGAGCATAAATACAGTCTAATTCCTGACTTTCCCACTGTCTCTACTACTATCCCACAGCAAACATGAGCTGCAGAAAGTCAAACTGATCTGTAGGCATTCCTAAGAAAAGCTGTTTTAAGATAAAACAAAATAAAAGGCCCTCTCCTTTTAAAACAGAAGTATGTGGCCCCAAGCAATAGCATGCGCACAGTTAATTTGATTTGTGCATGGAAATGTGGCGAGCACATGAAAACTCAGCATATTTCTCTGCAGCTCTGGGCTTCTGACTTCATGGAAAACCCAGCCCAATATACTGATGTCCATTTTTCCTTTGAAAAACAAAAAAACTATGTCAACTAAATTTCACAAATTGAATAAATATGACTGTCCCATACTAGCTGATAAATGGATTACCTTTTTTTAGAAAAAAACTAGCACTGTGGTGTTCATATCCATTTTATTAATATAACTGTCTTTTCATCAGAAAAAAGGGAAAAGACAATGGAATAATCGCTTATGTTGAGGTACAAATTAATCACCAATTCAACAAGCAAAAGTTAATAATCCAAACATGGTTCTACTTTGCATTCTAAAATGAGTATGAATGAATAGGGATCCATATTCAGTGAGAAAACATCACTGTTGGGCTGAATTCCATCCAAAAGACCTATTAGTAGGTTGGTTCTTCAAATGAACAAAATAAACTTCCTGATGGAAGATTTCTAATAATGAGAATCTAGGAAAGTCTTTTTCCTTATGGGTCAGTCACTGTAACTTCACACAGTTGTGCCTCAGGGTCTTCTTTTGTAGGAACACTGGTTCTATCAAACAAACAATTGCTCTTTTAAAAAGGAGTGATAAAACTTTCTAAATTGAAGGAGCGGGAGGACTAAGACAGACAAAATCCTGCAACCAGTAGGATTTTTGAAGCATTCAGGTCATGGTTCATTCTGCTACCTCTTCTGATTGAAAAGGAGTTTTATCACTGACTTTGGCAGAAGCCAGGTTATGCCAATACTGAGTACTTTCAGAACTATAAACCCTGAGAAGGTTCACTCACAGAACCCATCAGTCCACTGTTCCTTTTATTTATAAAGTATTTATCAAAACAAACATGTAAAAATGTTTCATATAGATACCTGTTGCTGATTCTATTTTACACCTCATCCACCAGTTTTCTTTTCAATTTTCATATATAATAAGGTTTAAGAAAATACCTGTTTTATGAATACAAACAGTGGCATTACAGAATGCAGCCTGCACCACATATTTGCTGAAATGCTTGTAACACTGATGCGCATCATTGTGTAAGTATACTGCAGGGGTCAAACCTTTACTCCTACCATGATGGTCTTCACTGGGACCAAACCACAAAGAACAGATGAATCCAAAGATCATCAGAACTAGTTCCTGACAAACAATAATGTCAATGAGATTCAAATCAAACACTAATGTTAAGGACAAATATATAAATAAGAACAGGATGAAATAGTAATATTGAATTAGCAGCAAGTTTCTGGGTTATTTAATATACTCAGTGAAATACATAAATTGTGATGTAATATTGTTTCAGTGAAATATAATTCTGTCAGCTGGACACAATAAAAAGTTGTCGGTGCTTTGTTAGAAGGGTGTAAAACCTGTCTCTGGTGATCGTTCAGGGCAGGGAAACATACACTTGCCATGTTACAGTTGTGAACACATCCATCGAAGATGAAACTTTGCTAAAAACATCCATCATACATTCATTCGAACAGCTGCTAAGGCGGTACTGCCTCATTAGTGGTTTGCTGGCCACTGCAGCTCAGAACATGACATTCAGTCACTGGTCTCCTTCCACGTTGAACTGTTTCCCAAGTCCCTCACAGACCATGACAGGACATGTACTGTTGTGTGGTCTACAGACTGACATCAGTTACATCCCTGTGTGCTCACGGTCAGGTGATAAAAGCAAATCCAGCCACATGAGAGGGGCTGACCGTGACTCACACCCTGCTGGGCATTCTTAAGGAACATTGCTCAGCCCAGAACCAAGGTTGGGCACCACTGCTCTAGACAATAACCTAGCTACTGTGCTGCTGAAGCAGTTTGATATTGACACATGAACAAAGAGGACATGCTATGCTTTCTTCAATGTGTTAACAGACAAGCAACGGAAGACGTGATAAAGACTTAGGTTTCAAATATTAAAAGCACAAAAAACCAATAGGAAACCTATATTTCAATGCAAAGTTGATTAAAATGCTAGCAGTGGGAAATGCTGCAAGAAACCTTTCAGAATTGTAATACTCTGGGTGTTTGAAGCACTATTCCAGCTACTGATAAGGGCAAGCAAATGTAAAGTACGTGTGCTGTATAAACTCAACACTTCCTCTCTCATTTATGGAGCACTGAGCCCTCTTACTGTTCTGAGTTCTGCATTAAGGATGCACTTACAAAGCAGAGCTGCCCATTCACGGCTACACACATTTTGAAGCACCTAGAAAAAGGGCAAAGTATTTGCTTCCTTTTTCTGAATGATCACCCTGGTTAGTAACACTTCAACACCAGCTGCAGCTGTTCTATTTGGTGCAAATGGAAGGCATAAGGTTTCATTTATTGCTCAACAAAAGATGTTCTGTTGTGACTGTGTGTTTGGGGTCTGTGATAGTCCTGCTGCCAAACACCTGCATTTATTCAGACACATGTGCAAAATAGTCATGTTTTGTGATTCATATTTATGTTGTCAGATACCAACCACAACTAGGTAACTAGTGAAAACTGACTGAGAACTCTGCTTCAACACTACATTTTAGCCTTCTTCACACATTGTATAGCAAGTCTGAATAACTGAGTAACAAAAAGCAAGGCATTTAGCTCAACATTACGGCAATTCTGCATTAGCAAATATACTGCAAAATGTATTGTGGGGGAATTCAGACACTTTATTCAGTTTTGCTTTTTCTTTCATAGTTTTCATGTCAGTTCCAACTTGTTTCCTTTTACCTGACTAGTGAGATTTGCCCCTTAGTTCTACTTGAAGTGGTGTTTTTTATTTATTTATCATCTTAGCTAACATAACTTATAAATGTATTTTACGGAGTAAGGGTTCATCAGACTTGTTCTGTTTAGATTGAAACTATTTTATCAGCCGAAAAACTAAGAGAAGAATTTACAAAGAGCAGTGTTGTGCCCCACACCTAGAGGAGCAGCCAGGTATAACTGCCAGTTTACTTATGATGCCAGAAGTTCTAAAGTAAAAATTTCAGTACTGCCTTCTCAAGGTTTTATATACAAAACATTTTCTTTAGTTACAGCAAAAGAGATTAAGCACAGAAGTGAATCTATGCCTTAAGCTATTTTTTCCTGTAGAATTGCTGGAATAGCAGTTATGCTGCAGGTCATCCTGTCCTTCAGCTTTTGAAATTCTAGCTGAGCTCTTCCATGGCAGTGACACCAAACACGTCCTTCCTTAAAAAACGTAAGGTGCATAGCTGAGGTAGAAAAGCTCATGCAATGAACAAGTCTTCCAACACATCTTAGTGCAACCTTGGAGCAGGGGTCATTAGTTGTAGCACAGTGGCATACACAGCTGCATAAGTACCAGCCAGCTGTATTAAAACTGAGAGACTGAGATTTTCTTCACAGCAAGAAGCTACAGACAGTTAAACTGATACCACTGAGATTTTTTAAGAGCTACTCAATCACTCTTTTTCTACAGCCTGTAAAATTAGAAAATAACATGAACAAGGAATGTAACTAGTTTAGGTTAGCCCTAAAATAATTGTCTTACAAAGGCACTGGCAGAGCCATTTGATCTCTGCCATAAACCAAATTTGTAGAAGCAACCCCAGGGCTCTTAATCTAGATTTATGACTTGCTGTTACCAACTCCACAAAACATCTACAATCATTCAAGTGGATGGATTAAAGTCAACTGTGTGGGAATGAATGCAAGTCTGTCAACTACAATGAATGTATGTCTATCTTGCACTAATCCTAAATTTGACTCAAAATAAGTAATTAGAACTTGAGTCAGGATACATAGCATACAGTACAGTTCCAGCTGTATTTCGGAAAACTGAACGACTCAGTTATATTCTCCCCTGATTTCTTTCAACTCTTGAAAGTTCTCTTGATCTTCCTCACTGAACCTGAGTTTACACATCCTTTCCACAGAACCTTCCACATAGGCTGATGGCTATCTTGACTTTACACTGCCATTTTATTTAGAAGGCACAGTCCACTACCCAGGAACTCCCCAACAAGTTTGCTCTTAACAATCCAGACATGTGCTATCTGCTACCCAAGTTGTATCACAGAGCTTTTCATCTGTGTACATCTATCTCTATTCTGTTGCAACAGCTGTTTATGGTGAGATTTGCCTTCTCAAAATGGTTTTATTCTCCACAATAACCTAAATCCCTGGACCAACTAGAAAGTGGAAGTGGCATACAATAAAATATGCTGGTTTTTCAGCTGAGGCCATACAAAACAGAATATTCCTTGCAAAGAGCAGCAATTGCAAGGATGCCATTTAAGACGCTGACTTTCACCTTCAGTGCTGGAATGAGCTGAAGTGACAGCTGTGGGAACAGTTTGCCAAACAACATCACCATGTCCACAATGAGAGGCAACTAGTTGGGAAGCTTCTCAGTTGCAAACTTTTCCACAGTGCAAACCTTTTCCTTACCATGTGCATCAGACATATATAATTCTTGGTCTTCCAGTGAGCCAATCCGCTAACATTCCCAGCACAACGGACAGCCCAGGCACTTACAGAAGGATAGGTGGAAGACTAAAGGATTGATCTTACTCTATTTTGTCACTAACTGGCTAGTGTGAAGATTGAAGGGTGTTCTGCACTAAAGCTGATTATACTTAACACTGATCATGACAACTATGTGAGCGCTATGAGTATATCTTGTAAAGGTGAGTTCCATGAACAATTAAAACCATGTTATACTTGAATTTTCAGATTTCTAAGGATCACTGAGAAAAATAAAAAGAAATCAAAGACCTTAAAATAATATCATTAGAAATACCATGTTTCCTGACTCAAAGATTAGATGATATGTGATGAAAAAATACAAGTGGTCCTGCCCCTGTGAGGCTTCAAATAAAATATAAAATATGGAGACAAAATCCACATATATTGGGAAAAAAGGAACATAACATCTTCAAAAAACATTACGAGCTGCCTGAAAGATTTATTATTAATTTTGCATGCACACTGATCCAAAGTGCATGACAAATTTAATTCAATACCTCATATGACCTACCATAAAAGTATTGCTACCTATTATGTACACACAGATATCACAAATACTATTAATGATGTGTAACTCTAGGTAGAAATTTATTCACAGGGTTTTTGTGCAACATGCAAGCATCTTCCTTGTGTAAGCGTTAACAAAATGGCTAATATTTTGATGCAATACAATAAATGGGGCAGGTGAGCTATTTGCAAAGACTCATGCATGAAAATCAAGGAGATTTATGAGAAAAAGAAATTACAAAGATACGTGAAGAATAGCTCTTTTGGCAAGTGTCCTGGTTTCAGCTGGGACAGAGTTAATCGTCTTCCCAGTAGCTGGTACAGTGCTATGTTTCTGAGTTTGGTATGAGAAGAATGTTGACAACACACTGATGTTTTCAGTTGTGGCTCAGTCATGTTTAGACTAAAGTCAAGGATGTTTCAGCTTCTGCTGCCCAGCCGGCGAGAAGGCCGGAGGGGCAGGAGGAGCTGGGAGGGGACACAGCCGGGGCAGTGACCCAACCTGGCCAACGGGGTATTCCAGACCACGGGACGTCATGCCCGGTACATAAACTGGGGGGAATTGGCCTGCGGGGGAATCGCCGCACGGGAACTAACAGGGCATCAGTCAGCAGGTGGTGAGCAATTGCATTGTGCATCGCTTGTATATTCCAATCCTTTTATTATTACTATTGTCATTGTATTAGTGTTATCATTATTAGTTTCTTTTTTTCTGTTCTATTAAACTGTTCTTCTCTCAGCCCACGAGTTTTATTTTTTTCCCCTGATTCTCTCTTCCATCCCACTGTGGGGGTGGAGGGTGTGGGGGAAGTGTATGAGTGGCTGCATGGTGCTTAGTTGCTGGCTGGGGTTAAACCATGACAGCAAGATCACTGAGGTAAAATAAGAACCAATCATCAAGAAAAGGTAAAAAGGGAAGAACTTTATTTCTGAAGATGACGACAGTATCCAGTGCCACCAGGCAAAAGCACACAAATGAAACCACCTCAAAGCCAGCCCTTTCTGAACAGGCAACCAGACAGAACTGCTTACTAATTAACAGACTGGGTTGGTTTTTTTCTTTTAAAAATCACATTTCATGTAACTGTACACATGCTGACTAGGATTTAGCTTTTATAACAGACCCAGCCGAACTGCTGAAATGGCTTGTTGAATCTAGGTGTCAATTCACATCCCAAGGCCATCATCTCACAGACTGAGTGCATAACTAAAAACATGGTGTCTCACACATAGGTGAAATAGGACTAACTGAACAGATTATGGCTTATAAGACTGACACATAGCACTCATGCATACCAAGACTCTAAATATAGTCTGGTCGCTAAACCACATGAGCCTGATGTATGGTAATTTAGTCCTGGCTAGAGAAAGAACCCCCACCCCAAGCTGTGGAAATGAAGTCTGCAATTGTCTGGCTCAGACTTTATAATCTCAGCAAGATAAACCCCTGGTTAGTAAGAGTCACACACTCACACAGCTGGAATTCTGGTCCATGCTATTATGTTGCCCACTGTATTAACAGGACACGGGCTGAAGTGCTGAACTTCCAGCAATGAAAGTCTGAGTAATTATAGTGCGAGTCAAATGGCTGAGAACCACTAACCAGAGTTGTCAGAACTATAGGAGAACAGTGCAGTTAAGAGGACACAGCTGGAGTATACACATAGCCTCCCAGCTTTGGGTCGGGGGGGGGAAAAAAAAAAGAGAGAAAAAGAAATTTTCATTTTTAAATACAAATACTTCTTCAGCTCCATTTAGTAGCAGCCACTGCATCTCAAGCACCGACAAATTCAAATTATTCTGAACAAAACTGAGGTGAACGTTAAAGTCTGCAGACAACTGTGTGTCAGATTTCAAAGTATTTGACCTTAACAGCTTCCACTGATCGTGTATGGGAGAGCTGGAACAGAGAAAGATAGCCTCTAAGAAAAGGTTTTATGGGACAAATGCATTAATTTCCATTCAGAAACCAGTGGGGAGTAAGTCTTCCATTTACTTTGCCAATAAACTCCCAACTCATGACCTGAGCAAGGAAAGGTGATAACACAGCTTGTTTTACTGCAGTTCCGGTGAGAGGTGAAAAAGCCATGATCGTCACAGGAAGGACTCAGCGCTGGTACAATCTCTGAAGTAAATCCAAAAGTCCTATCAGTGACACACAATCAGATACAAAATCTTTTGTGAACTTTACAACTACAGGTAAAGATTTCACAGTTTTCTACGTTTTCAATAGCTACTGACTTAAAAACAACAGTCCTTTAAAGCAGTGAACAGTCCAATCTCTGCAAAGAAGCTGGAAATTTCTACCAAGGCACTCAGTTCCTTCCTGTACTATGAACTATAGTTCTCTAAAGTGACCAGAAAGAAAAGAACTTTCATTCAGTCTATGTATTGCCCAGCTTCCTTAGTCATGCAGTTTGACCAAAACCAATATATTATTTGCAGAATAATCACTAGGACATGAACTCATCTCAACAACTGAGCAGGGCAGTTAAGATTGCTAACTGGGGCACCTACTTCTAATGACACGAATACACTGATCCGAATATCTCTGATACAAGAGTGGGAGAAGCAGAGGATTAATAATCGCAACTAAATCCTAACCTCTGTGGCAGGGAGACCATAGGGTAGATGGCAGCCAAAAAATTGTAGTCTGGGTCTTTCTCTCAGCAACCACAAAATGCCACAGGAATATCCACATCAAAAATGAAGTTGCTGTGTCTTTTATTCTGGCTTTCATGTGACAAAGTCATAGCAGTAACATGAAGTTTGACCATCAGATACTGAGAAAAGGGAGTTTACCGTTTACTTGAACTGTGTGCAATTACAAACAAGGTCCTGTGGTATCTTCAGTATAAATGCCAAACTAAATAATAAACACCACAATACTGTAGACACTGGGAGTGGAAGAGTTACTGTGCAATGCCCAAAAGAACATGAGGCACTGAAGGGGCAATGAGGTCATACTCCTTACACTAGAATGTGCACTGGGGAAGAAAAAAAAGGAAAAGTCAGAAAAGCAGCTAGATAAAATCTCAGAAAGCCTGAACAAATTAGAAATGCTTCTGTGTGGCTGAATGAACACTTAGACAAAAGCTGTCCCAGTAGAGATGCTCCACAGAAACTTTAGCACTGTCTCCTCTCTCAGCCTTGTGACATTAGGAGATTACACAGCCACAGGAATCATTCCAGAACTTCAGTGCTGCCTCAGCACTATCTTTTGGGGTTTTTAAAGAGTTATTCCTTGCAATAAGAACAGTTTCAAATTGCCTTGCACCTCCCCCTGGTTTGATAGAATTCCAAGTATCTGCAGAACAACTTTCTGCAATCCCAGACCCAATGTCATCATCTTTATGTAGTGTAATTTGTCAGGTGGAAACACAATACTGCAGAAAAACATAATACAGCTACATATGAAAATAAGTAAAGCTCCCGATGGTGTTCTCTGAAGGAGAATTCTGTATTTGGCTTGTCTGGAACCATAATGACCTGTAATTGTAATGTCAAGGGTAAACTGCCTGCCATGCTCTACTAAGAGTTAATCTGAGAAATGATGGAAGGCCATCAGAAGAAATTTTGACTTTCTATAATAGTATCAAGTACCTCTCATTTGGTTTAAGACTTTAAATCGGTTTTGAAGCCTGACATTGATTTTTCCAAAATCTTTGCATTCCACAATAGTAGTCAACAGTATCTGCACAACTGTGGTTTCCACTCTGTGATTTCCTCACTTTTCTGAACTGTGATGCTTAATAGTTCATTAAGAGTTTCACATACTTGCCACGTTAAGTCATTGTGACAATGTAAAGGATCAATGCTCTGATCTTTCATTAAGATTGACATGAAAAAGTTTCAAATCCACATTGAGGAGCTGGTAAAAATCAGTTCAGGTTAATAATGGCCAGAAGATCTCATTATTTGGGGCATACTTGTTATTATTTACTCTCCTGTCAACATGATTTATATTTAATCCTTGGAGACAATTTGAAACTCCTACATTTTAAAACACAACCTGCCACCCAACGTGAATTTGTGATTGTTCATTTGTGTTCCTACAGATACTGGAGCCAACACATACGCAGTAACAGAGGTGACTGAGAATGTACCACAGCAACACAGAAGCATTTGGTTTTCTTTGGGAGACATTTGCCTGAGTGCTGTGGAAGCCTGACAGCTTTTTATTTTCTGTGGGGCTTGAAGCCTGTTATCAGAGCAAACACAGTCCTGCTCATTTATAAAGGGTGTTTGGAATTCTTTGATGGGTGCCAGTACTGGCTATCAAGCTTTGGATTTGTTTTCTGTATGCACTGTAATGCACTAGTATTTTACTTAAGTTCTGTATAATTCAGTATTTCTTTCTTTCCCCCACTGTGTCCCAAAATAACACATTTTATTCCTAATCCCTAACTGTCATCCTGGGGAAAAATATGTAAGGAAAATTATTATGTTGGGAAGATGTATTTAAATAGTGGCCAAAAATGCACAACTTCAAAATAGTAAGAGAAAAAGCAAAGTGCTGTGGCTTTTGGCCAGAAGAAATTTTCACTCCAAAAATTTTATTTCATACACACAATAACTTCCCCAAAGAAATTCTCATTTATGAGATGGAATGGATCTTTTCTGAACACTGGCACAAAATTTAAGATTAACTGACACGAAGCATAATTTAGCTTCAGTTCTCTTGATTAAGCATCCATTGGCAGCTTCTCCTAAACTATGAAGAATAACAATTAACTTCAGATGGAAATATGAAATCTAAATTACAGCTGCTAAACCTAAGCACAGCAAAGAGAAGGTTCTATTATAATAAAATATAAACAAACTACATATATAGCACCTTTAATTTAGGAGGGTGGGCTCATTAGGAATGGCAGAGATGTGGATAGATTACGAAGTTTAGTATTTCTTTATATTCCTCAAACTTGATCATGAGCAACACAAGACTGTACCTTGTTTTCTCTCAAAGTTTATAGACAGAAAATCTTAAACAGCTTCTCAACTGCATATGCATCTCTCCTATAGATACAACTTGCCTCACGTTCCACTGGGCCTGTTTTCCATCCTAAATCTTCAGAAAATTACTCACTCATCTCTTGGAGAGGAGACCAGGAACTGTGCTTGAAAATTCAACAGATAATACAAATAGCTTGGCAAGTGGGCCTAGAGCTGTGAGAAAATACAACTGGCTTTTTATTTGCAATCTGGAGAGTACAATCCACTTACAGAGTATGGATCAGTGAGAGACAGATGCCAATACATCAATACACTGATAGAAAATACTTGGAGACAAAGCAGTCTGTTAAGTGAAACTACTTGCACAGCATCTTTTCATTAGCAAACTCTTACTCATCCTTATCCTAATTACTACTTGACATATGGTTTCCCTAAGGTTCAGTTTACTTTTCGACCCACCTGCCCTGATGTGGTCGAGCTGTAACTGAAAGTGCTAAAAAAACATGCTGAAACACAGCCTTGCTAGATTTTCCTGTTTTAAAGGTTTTACTCAACTGGCAGAACCTAAAGGGAAAGCTTCATAGACATATTCCACCCATGTAGTCTCTGTAAACTCCCCCCCAAAACTCAGATCAAAGCAGATCACATTTAACTGGACAGATGTGATCTTCCAGAATACCCTGATCTATCTCATCAAACAACCCAACTCTCCCCCTTGTGAGTACACCATCTTTTTCTCTTTTATAAAGACTGAAGTTTAACTGTATTCAGATGTACCTGTTTCATCTCAGGAGGCACAGCTGACATTCTCAACTCTCCCAAACCTCCTGCTGCTGCACTGCACAGTGGGATTACTTCTACAGTCATCACTAGGACAGCACAGCTGAGAAAACTTCCCGTACTATAAGGAACTGGCTATCCCCTCATCACATTTCTTCTTTGTAGAAGACATTAAGTAGTGAATTACCTTGAAAAGTTATTAGTGTAGCTACATCACAACGTCATCATTCTACATTTGCTGCTTTATCTGCGTGGCCGTGTCCAGCTGCAGCCTACATTGCTACAAAACAGTTCCAAAAGTATGCTGTTTTCCTTGCTAAGTACGTCAAAAGTACCAATGGTTAAGTGGGTACTGCAGAGAATGAGATTTGAAGTTATTTTTCTATTAAAAATCTCAATTTATCGATACTGTTAAAGTGGTCCATATTATGCACATAGCAAAAAGTGAAGAAAAAGTTACTTATCATCTATGTGAGACAGTACTGAAACACCGGATGGTATTCAAACATATGTAAGTATAACCTTAGAAGGAGAAAGAATGGAAACACTCAAGTTAGATTTCCAAATCAGCCATTATTTTGCTTTATTCAGTTTCTTGAAGTTCCACCTCTATGATGAGCAACTTCACTCTGTCTAGTAACAAATAAAGTGGTTTTGAAAAGTATTCTTTTCATCTGGTGGAAGCTGCAATACAGAAATCACAGTTTACGTATTTAATTTAGAATATGTGAAGCAGAAGAGCAGTTCCCAGGATTCCCTCCACTTTACTGAGGAAGGCTGTAACCTGACAGACTAGTCATGCTTTCTCACCCTTTTCCCCATGTAAACTTTGCTTTTTTGGTTTTTTTAAACAGTACAGCTTATTTCCTCAACAAAATGAAATGCACATAGGAAAATGTGCACAAATGAACATCAAATAAGAAGAGATCAAGTAGATCCAAAGCCCAGAATCAAGGGAGACAGGTGGGAGTCACCTTGTGCATGTGGGATCTCTGATGAATGACCAAGCATGACTACAGGACACGGAAAGCCTCTCGGGTTTCCAGAAGTGGAAGGACTCGGGTTTTAATTCGTGGACTTCTTTTGGCAGGGAAGCTGCAGGACACACCTCCTGTCCCAAACCACTCTTCCTGCTTTAAGATTCATTAGAATTTTATTCTGAGATCAAGTTCTCACATTTTGAATCCAACTATGCAAGACATGCTTTGAAGATACGCCTTTAATGGGCTTTATCCCAGACATGCTTTGAAGATATGTCATTAATGGGCTTGGGGCTGCTTCCCAGTCTTCATTCTTCTAATATTAAGTGACTTAGAATTTTACCACACCAGGATGTCCTTTAACAGACAGTCATATTATTGTGGCAGCACTCCATGTTTCAGAGCATCCATTTAATCATAAGAATTGCTCTTGGGCAGTTTCAAATATCTTCCATTTATATTCAAGAATGACATTTCGCTATTGCCTCACATATGGTCAACTCACATGCAGTTAGAATGTATCATTTCAGCAGGTCACAAGGGAAATGGAGTAAACTAAATAAAAATCTGACTGATAAAGAAAGAGTATGTTCACAGGGCCCTAATTAAACCCACTTCTGGTGCATTAAGGGGGAGGAAAGAATTTATAAGATAGAATAGATTTTTTCCAAAAGCATGTAAATAATTTATGAACTCAAGTCCTAATGGAAAGCAGGTGGGACTTGTACTATAAATGGCTCCAGCTCTAGAAAACAGAAATGTTGATTGGACATACCCTGTCAGTTAACCACAGAAAATTCCTCTTTAGAAAGTACAATATCCAGAAATGTTTAATTTTTTTGGCAGAGGATAATTCTAACATGTTAAATTGCTTCGTCTTAAACTGCACCCAGAAACAAATGGTAGCAGTATTTGCTATCTTAGAATCTCCTATAAGATTTCAAACGTTCTTGCACTGCTTTCTTTTTACTGTAAAAAAGCAAAGAGCCCAAATGAGAATAACTTGGAAAAATGCAGCAATATTGCAGAAATGCTCACATCCAGAGACAGAATCACAGACAGGTTTTCAAACGTGTGTCATGCTGAATATAAAGGACATACACTGAAACCCACTGTGACCAATATTTTCAAACTTAAAAATTTTGTTTTCAGTACTCCTGGGCACTCAGCTTCCAGCAACTTCAAGGATACCTCTGCCCATCTACCTCTTATTTAGTTGTTTGGCAACTTAGCTTGTCTTTCTGTGTCCTGTATTTATTATATAGTGCCCTTGCAGAATTTCACAAGAGCTGGAATGGAGAAAGGCTTCTTTTGGAAAGAGTAAAATATTAGCATTTCAAAACAAACAATAACAATTGACTGTATTTCCAAAAATGTACAAGCTTCCATTTGGCTATCATTCGGGAAGGCTATTAGTATTTAAAAAGGGAAATGTGCCAGGAGCTCCTCTCAACACAGTATTCTTAAATTATTCCTGGGAGATGATCTGATTAGCCCCAGGGAAGTCATGATCTCACAGCAGGGTGTTAATGCCGTTTTCCTTAAAGCAGATACATAAAAACAAAGCAGGTCACAGCTTAGCAAAACGAATAGTTCAATTACATTTGTAACTAAAGCACATACTATGACTGACATTGTCTATGTGGATTTTTTTCAGCTGCAATAAATGCAATAAACACATTCATTCATTTTCTTTTAGCAAAACCTATTCATGGAAGGCCAGTGGTGTCATCTCCTCAGATGTTTCTTTATTTAATCAAGCTGTTGCTCTTACACCAGCAACTGAATTCTTTGAATTTAGCAAATTGTTGAGCAAGGTGAACTTCTAAAACTTCAGAACTTCTAAATCTTTTGAGACTCAGCTGCAACTGTGCATAGGACAAACACAGCTGAAGAGGAACAACAACACTGAACTACACCTGTTCCTGAGCCTTACCAACATCAGAGAAATATTACATATCCACATATCTACATTCCCCTCTTTTCATTGCTTTCTAAGCTGCCTGAGCTTTCTGTCTATCTCAGCTCAAACAAATAAACTTCAACTGAATCCTTATTTTATTAAAGCCTGAGACAGAAGACTAATTGTTGTTGTTATTATTATTATCATTATTATTCCTGATCTAGTGGAAGGCATCCCTGCCCATGGCTGATCTTTAAGGACCCTTCCAATCCAAACCATTCTATGATTATGCTGGAAAACCTTACTGTGCTCTTCCACCACAGGATGAGAAGAAAATTAAAAATTAAGTATCACTTGTCAGTATTTTTAAAATAACTAAAGCTGGAAACCAAGAATTCATCTTAAAAAAAGCTAGGAAAATCTTAACTGGATAGCAGATGATTCAAATTTCTAATCTCCTAAAATGCTGCAAGCAGAAATGGTTAATTTTATATCGCAAACAAATTTGGATTATTCCCTCTAATCCCCATTAAATCACATGAAAGATAATGAAAAACTATTTTGGCTTAATCATTATTAGCAAAAACTTCTGAGAAATCTTATCCTTTAATCTCCACATAACTGAAATATTAAGATGACTGTATCAGCAATGATTTTGCTACACCTGTCAAAAATCATGAGTCTTCCCAGCTTAATATATGCTGGCCATAGGGAAGCTGTAGCCAATGTCACCATTATAGAATATTTTAATGTTTATCTGAATGCTAGCAAGGTTTCTCCAGTGAGTACAAGCTCATCAGGAAAAAAACCAAAACAAACCTCAAACCAGAACACATTAGTACACATTTAAGTCTTGTCTTACACACTTCAAATTTTAATCTCATTCTACGTAGTTCATCTTATACAAGATACAATTTCATTTATCATCCCAGCAGAATCAACAATCTTTAAGACAGCTTCTTAAGAAACCAATTGTGATGGTCTGTCAAATTATAGCCAATGTCTCAAACATTCATTAAAAAACTTTCGTGGAGAAAACAGTCTCTGCAGAAGCACCAGAGTTGCACAAACAGGAAAGTGTGGCTGGAGGAGAGGGCCCCACGGGGGTGGGACCACGCTTCTCCCAAGTCACACTTCCCTACCTTAAGCAACCAGGAGAAGAGGCATGACTCATGCGCCAAGAAGGCCAGATAGCAGTCATGCCTGCAGGGACGGAAAGGCAACTCCCTGACAACCCACTGACTGACTCACTTCTGGAGACAGGAACTGTGTATGTCAAGACCACCAACTCTGAGCACACTGCGCCTGCTCAAATCCCCATCTATAGGGGCGGACACTCTAGGTATGAAAGAAGGAAGGACGAGTTCTTGAGAAGCTCTACGCACCAAACACCCCCGTTGGCAGGTCCAGTGCCGGATCCGGGACTGCTGATCTCTCTGTCTCTCTCTTCCCCCCGCCACCTTCTAAGTAGCCTCTAAAGTTATAGCTAAAATCGTTAAATAATGCAAGGCCAACCTTGATTTCCCATAAAGTCGCATCACTTGGGTAGATCTAGTTGTGAAAAAGTGCCATTGTTTGTGGAATATTTGTTGCTATAGAAGTTTCCCATTAAAGCTGATGTTTATGTACAGACCTCAAGTGCTATTTCACTTTAATCCACACTGAGGGGATTTGTGAATCTGTCACTCCTCCCTCCCCACAGGTGGGACATGACACCAATATCAGACCACAAACCCACCTGTAAGATAAAAGGCAAAATACCTTTTTCTTTATCACTACCATCCCACATCAACTAAGTTGATCATCCAAGGTATCTAATGTTAAGCTAGCCAAGATACAGCAGGCTATTTCAGTAGTATTTCAGAGCATATAGCAGGTATAACCTGGAAAAAAGTGGGAATAAATATTTACAAAGATTCTTGAGAATTTTATTTTTGCTCAGAGCTTTACCAGAGCAGAGTATCATGTACACAATAAAAGCAAATTCCTATCTGTAACCAAAAATTAATAATGTATGTTGAGGACAAATATTTTTTGACTCAGGTGGAAACAAATTTAACTTATAAACATTAGAGCAGCCAGTCAGTGAAAAACCATGAATAATGTCACATGGTATCTCACATAGTTTCAGCTGTTACTTGATGTTTGGGAAGATCAGTTGTAAATGATGCACAAGCAAATACAATATTTACCTAAAACTGTCAAGAAAAGCTTGAATAAAATATAAGCTAAAAGAAAGCTCTCGGTGAAGAAATTACAAACTGTAAGTGGAAACGGCTAAAATCTCACAGTTTCAGCTAGAAATAAAAAAAAGTTTATTTATGCTACATTTCAAATTTAGAAGTGCATAGGGCAAGGCTAACTTAGTGTAAATACACAACAGGCAAACAAACTGCAGTAGGTTCTGAGGGTGGTCAAGATCAGATTAACACAGAGATGCTGTAAATTCATTGTTGTTCTCTCACTAAGCTAAACATCTGAAGTACAACACATAGCCTGACAAGTTGAGACAGAAACACGAGAGTCACAACTCAGAAGTACTGTTCCGTAAAACAAGAGTTCTGAACTATATCGTTCAATTGAAAGATACATTTTACACTCCTGGATACCAAAAAAACCCAAATAAGCACCAAACAAGTGTACTGCCTATGTTGAAAGACTAACACGGACGGGTCTTACCCACTGCGGTCCTCCCCCTGGTTTTATTACCACTAGCAATGCTTTAAGTGCCATTGCGAATAAATTCACAAATGAGCTACCCTTCTGTTGCTGCCTGGAAGAGGCTGCATAAGACCTTCCCAAAGGGCAAATGTAGATTTCGATTAGGAGAGCCTTTCAACGTTTGTGCTTGGTTGGGATCATCCACAGAAAGAATGGACTGCTGGAGAGATACACCATCCCTCTACGAAATAGAAGGAGGGAAGACTAGCTAGAGAAAACTACTTTTAAAACTGTAGAAGGATTCACAGTGCTGTAAAACCATATACACAGAATAAGGAAAAACAAAGCGAAACAAGGTAGCTATGCACGTAGTAAGGACTTGAGTTATTTTATAACCATTACTTTGCACTGTTCACTCACATAAATCAAGAACAGATTTGACAGAAATACTTCTTTAAAGTATGAAAACAAGGAGAAGAATTCTGTTAGTTCTGAGCATTTCTGAATATTTTTCAGAGGAAGTCTTGCTGGAGTGAAGGTCAAATTGTAATTATTATAATATTCCAAAACAAGAAAAACTTAAAAGCCTATGAAAACATGCAGAAATTACATCAACACATTATTGTATTTCATAAGAATTTTCACAAAATAAATACTACATTTTCCAGTCCTCAGAAATGAAGAATGGATGTCACAATTTTCATGCAAAGGAATTTAAACAAGTGTATCTTCTACATCTTCACACATGGTGAGAAGGAAGCAAGAATTGCCATGCACCCAGAGTAGGCAAGTACTGTTATCCCCCTATAAAAATAACTTGTCAGAATTTGCTTTTATTAATGTTTAGTTTTCTCTATCCGCAGGACTTCTGCTTGGCAAAGGCAGATACAGTGTCCACCATCATCACCACCATCAGTGAAGAAAAAGACCTAAAAGACTGTTAAGCTATTTCTCCATGTCTGCACCATAAGCCTGCGGCAGCCCCCAAAATAACACAAGAGTATTTTCACAACTTTACGCGTGTGTGTCTCCCAGCCTGGAGCGAATCCAGTTACCAGCATCGCACTGCAAAGCAGGGGTTGTGGCAGAACTGGACTTAAGACTTCCCCTGAACTCCTTCAGTACAGTTACAAGTCTCACTGGAGTTACTAGGGCCTTGTCATGGCACTGCACTGAGAGACATGCTTCTGTTATCAACTCACTAGTTTCACCCGTGCTATACCAGGCATACATCATCATCAGATATAGCACTTCATATCTGCTGTTCACTGCTTCTTTTTGGATAGGAAGGGAATATATTTAACTAGTCAACAAACCAGAAGTCTTTAATTTTAACATGGCATTCCCTGGGGTTATCTCACTGAGCGAGAGAGAATAACAACACACTTCTGGAACGGGCTTGGTGCTGCAGCCAGATTCTCTCTTCTCACTTCCGCCTGAGTCACTCTCTGATCCCCCAGGCTTCTCCACAGCTGGGTGTCAGATTATTTTGGCTGGGAGTTGTACTTGCACAGTTGGTACCACCTGCTGTAAATTCTTCAGCCCTTGTTATCTCTGCAGCAGCTCTTGGCCTTTCAAAAGCTAATTCAGTGAAGAAAGAGGAAGGGACAGTTTGTGCTTGATGTTTAAACTGCAAATTTGTTTTCCAGAAACTCTTCAGATTGATAGTTTTGGTCATATTTTAAGAACTCACAGCATGGCACAATGAACTATCAACTCCTGCTGCTCTTATCATTTAAAGGCGGCCAAACTCTGTGCTGTGAAGTTGGATGATCAGTGGTATAAACACAGCGTAATACCAAAGACCACAATGGAATTACTTTACCCGCAGGTGACAGAGCTACTCTGAAGTTGTGTAAGTAAGAGAATAAAAGTTCACTGTACCTCTTTATATAGATAAAACCCAAGCTATTAGGCACAAGGAAGACTCTAGTATTTTTCTGTTTATCCCACTACTCACAACAGTCAACATTTTTAGGAACATGTGTTTTTAGTACTGAGGATGCCATCAGTCAGGTAACGGGACATAATAGAGATAGTTACAGAAACAGCTGAATTTATATTATTGTATTTAAACAAGACTTACTTACACTCACTGTAGCTTCAAGACTTGAACATTCCACAGGGACGAATTGATTTAACATGAACAAGCGCATTCGGATTGCTGCAGTCAGGAGATATGGGTATGGACTCAAACCAGTCTGAGATGCTGATACACATTACTGTTAAAAGAAAACCTGAATTTGAGCCCAGAGCCAAATTTCACAAGTCAAGCCAAACCCACTGCTAATCCAAAACCAGATCTGAACAGGTCAAATTTAAAGAAAGTTCTACACTCACTCTGCTGTACAGGTAAGCGGACTAATTTTTATTGCTGTGTGGTCTTTTTACAGCATAGGCACTGAACAAAGAGAAGAAAGCCAATTATGTTTTGGGTACCTTTAACCTGGAAGAAAAAATAGCATTTTAGTGCTACAATGAGAAAACCAACCATTTGTTTTCTGCCTTTCCTTTCCTGTACCCTCTGCCTTGTCCAAGATAAAAGCTTAACCCAAAGCACTGAGACATGGAGTAGGGGGAGGAAAGTATTTTTAGGTTATAGGTATTTTGCCCTTCCTCTCTGGAAAGTAAACAACAACAGAAGTTCATACTTGTTCTCATTTATGAGAAGAATAAATTAGGACTTCATAATAAAATAACCTGGCATTTTACAGACACAATCTGATCTCCCCAAAAGATACAGAAAAATGTAATGCCACAGAACCTTATAAATGGCAAACAGGTAGGATTGAGGAAAGAAAATACGTCATGATTTTTTTAAAACACAATTATGTATTCAAAAATCAGAAAGTAGCAGTTGTCATATAGTAGTCATATATATATATGATGCATACATACTGCCTGGTTTATGTGTACTTTAATATTCATGTCTTATCAAGTAAGTAAATATAAATTCTCAGGGAAAACACATGTCATACGGTTTAAGCCAGCCATGTGTTACCAAGATAATTTTGAAAATCTATTTCTGTACTTTGAAATTTTTTCTTTTTCTCTGGAAAATACGCATTTTTCTACTTCTCATCTCACAGTTTTATGTGCTCTTAGAGATGCCCTACTTCAAAATCTTTCCCTGCCTAGATCGGTGGTGTATTTAAAACTTCTTAAGGAATTTAATAGGTCTGGAAACTTAGTAGGCTACTAAATCCCCCTATAAATCCTGGCAAACTCCCAGACTGCCCATTCTCAGAGGGATACATGGCCTAATTACAAATCCATTAAACACTGTGAGTTCAAGGGTCTGCTTTAACCCTGGAATTATTTGATCTGCCTTACACTAATAGCTTCTGTGAAACAGAGAAGAGTAAAAAAGGACAAAGCCAACAGGAAAATAAAGTGAAAACAGTATGAGAGAGCAGGCAAACTAAAAACATGAGAAAAGTAAATGGCAATCAAAAAAGACTAAGCAGTAAGGAAAAGAATACTCTGAGATAAAGGGGAAGACTTTTGGTTAAAGGGGAAAAAAGAATACTGCTTGCATTGTAAAACCTACCTCTTAGCCAAGCCTAAGTAAACCAAGAAAAGATGTTAAGATGTTGATGTCATGCCACCTCGCTAGGTAACAAAGGTATGGGACCAGCTCTGTCTCTCCTGTTCAGCAGGGCCACAGTCTGTTGCTGCAAGTGGGTAGGTATCACTGTAGAACTCTGCCTGGCAGAGGTGTGATGATGCTTTCTAAGCTGAATGCAGAGCAGGTATTTGCTTTTATTGTATGTGCTTAATTTGTTGTATGCTCAGACGTCCGCAACTGTCATTTATCCAACTAAATACCACACACAAGCACCTAAATAAAACGGTCCAATTTCTCAGGGCAGAAAGACGTCCTAGGCCTTGATCTCACTGATAAAGTTACCAGAAGCTTTGCCACAGGCTCAAGTGAAGGCAGGACAAGTCCTTACTGAGACAATCAATAGAGATTTATTTTCCCATTTTCAGATTCACACATATAGAAGCTTTGCCCTTTCATATTTTAAGGTAGAAAAACTAATATAAACCATTAGGAAAAACTATCAGGTTTCTCTCCCAGATCTACTATTTGATGTGACCCAAGAAGGATGGTTTGGAACAGAACAACTCTCACTGTGTTCTAAACAGTCCAGAGTCAGGGGTTTTTTTCCTCCCTATTTTCTATACAGTACTCATGTTATGCAAGCCTTCTACTTTGTCATTCGGGATTAAGAAAAGACCAAAAAAAGAGGCATTTAAGTCATGGACTTAGTTCAAATTATCTCACTGTCCAGGGACATGGAGCCAGCTAATCTGTGACATTGAAACAGAACTTATTTTTCTTGCAGACTATTTGCTTGTGTCATTTGGATGGTGAACAGAAACTCTGATCTAGGGTGCAAGCAGCAAGAAAGAACAGAAAAATGTGACTATTGATTTGCCATTATTCCAGGCAAGGTGGCATTACTTACTGTTTTGTTGAGTTGTGGCTGATTGTTTTCCAGTGACCTAGACATTACTTACGCATATTTTTAATATGTCATCCTAAATTTAGACATTTCTTTCCTCTCATTTTGAATACCTTCCAGCCTTAACAATCTTCTTGATTGTAACTGTACTCAACACTAACAGCAAACATGGCCTTTAGTGTTTAGCATGTTTATTAGGCTTGCAGTACATCAATGGCTTTTTGTTTTAACAGAATATGACAATGAAAAGAATCACACCCTTTGGCATGGTATAACCTGATTAGTGGCTGTACCAGTCTTGACGGTTTTCCAACCTACTGAGAAAACACATACTTCAGGATCTGTTCTTCAAAGAGTTTGTCTCTCCTGATAAAGGCCTCCTCATTTATCAACAATCTAACGTGCTCAATACACAATGCAGATGTGCAGTACCTCTACAGAATGCCACTCTGACAGAATACATAACTCCCACACAGCACTGCTATGCCCTACTAGTTATATTTAGTTAATAAATAATTTGTTTGATGCTCTGAACAATAATTCAAAGTGGTTTTGGACAGGACGCTTAGATTTGTGCATGCAAAGTAAAGATATAGAAGGTCGGCACAGAAATGCAAAAGAAGTCTAATCACTTTAATCCACTGAAATAATTGATTTTTTTTCTCTTGCTTCTTTGCTGTACTTTTAATTTTCACACTAAAATACCTAGGAGGAGATACTCACCATATCATTGGTTAAGTATTGATGACATTCATTATGAGCCTCTAGAGAAAGCAACAAGGCCCACATTTTCTCAAAGGTGCTGCGGCTCTATGAACTCAGCAACAGCTGTGGCGCCTACTGAAATATCTGGTCTCCAAACACATCCAGATAACTATCACATTATAAGAAAAGTGGACCTTGAAGAGGCAACTTATACGAGAGCTCTTCTGAGTGCAAGTTGGCACACTCAGTTCTGAAAGAGCATTTACACTGTACAGCACAGGAGTCAACAGCTTCTCAGGCATGCTATATCCAAGCATCCACATTAGAAAAGCTCACGTAAAACTTCACGTAGTGTCACTCAAAATTTCTAACACCAAGCGCAAAGCTAATTATTGCGCAGTAACTCCAGACAATTCTCAGAATCTGTCCTGTTACTATGAAAAAATTAGTCCATCCATCTTTCTCAACTATCATGGCTAAATTCTCTCCACCTGTCAGAGCATTTAGCAACAGCTTTATAACTTGGTTCTGAAACAGAACAGTTTCAGCCAGTCCAGTACTTGGGTAAGTTATTCTGTGACCACAGTTATGACAACAGGGGTGCTTCAGAAGACACATACCTTTGTGAAGCATTATCAGGGCTTGAAGGGATGACTTTGGATAGACAGCAATACTTCCAGAACTTTCATGCAACTCATGCCACCTTCCTGGCACTGTGGCTGAAGCCTGTCCCACCATCCAGGGAAAGTGAGGCACATTTTGTCTAGAGCAAGTCGCCTATGCCATCTGGCTATCTGGCTGCTCCAGATCTGGGGCTAGGTGGCAAGGCAGCTGACAAGTCAGGTGAGTGACAGTACATAGCTGCTTGACTTTTGTCAAGCATTCATTCCTAACTAAGTCTCTAGGTGCTCTTTAATGGAATGGATCTTCTCAGAGACCCTCTTTTTTCCACAGAAGGTCAGCAAAGCATGACTTTTAATCTACACTTGATTAACGCTACCATGACCTCCTCAGAACATCTAGATTCTATCTTAAATTTCTGAATTATTAACACTAAGAACTGAAATTTGCAATGACTGGTTATTGCGTTACTACATGATACCTATTGTACCCTTGCTCACATGACGGAGAAGTTAGAAACACAAAAGAGAGACAGGACAAGCACTCTGATGGACACAGAGCCAGTTTCACTCCTTGCATTAGTGTTTATACCAACATCAGTGCCTCTGAGGGCTATGCAACACACTCAGTTTGAACCTTGGAGGAATCCAAAATAGCCTTCTGTTTTTTTTTCAGTAGAAGTAATTATTTCCACAAATCTGCTGAAATTCATGCACCCACCATCAACAACAGTATAGGCCCTTTCATAAGCTCACTCCATGGCTTCTAGTCTGAAGTCCTCTGCAGAGCTGAGTAAGGCTGGTGAAATAAAAATTTCTGGACAGCCAAGTCATCTTTAAACTATGAAATGGATCAAAAAACCTGTGCTCCTTTATTCCTTGGTAACTTTAATTATCTTGTGCAGACACACCAGGCATTACAATTCAGTTTCAAACCGTGCCGCAGTCCAATGTATTCGTAGCCTTAATCTCTTTATTTAGCAGGATCCAGCTGCTATCATTTAGCCAGGAGAAGTACAAAGCAAGCACATGCTTTACAAGTTCCCAATTCAAAATATTCTCCTCATTCGTGGTCCCCATGTGTTTCCCCACCCATGGTTCACTCTTTGGTCAGTACTGGTACTGACTCTCCTGCACCTCCTACACAAAAGCAACCCCAAAACACATCCCACGTTATCATCTGACTGCCGCCGCGTGCACAGACCCCTCTCCTGGCGTATCACTCTACTCCCCAACCACAAGGCTCTCTGGCAATGTCAGAGCTCTGCAGTAAAGGCAAATAGGAAATTACTAGCCCCAAGGCCTAAGAATAATAAAGATGATGGCAATGCTAACAAAACATGAGTAAAGTTCAGGCTTCTGAGGCGATACAAGAAGCTAACTTCTGTGAAAGAGAAATACGTACATTTAAACGTCGTCAGGAAAAGGCACAAATAGAGAAGTACGGTTGACGGTCTTGCCACGACGACTACTACCGACGATCCCTGAGGCAGCCCCCGCCACGGCCCTACAGGAGCTCACGCGAATCGCTCCCTGAGGTGGCGGCAGGGCCCCGCCGGGCCGCCGCTCAGCCGAGGGATGAGCCGCGGGCCCCCGCCCCCTCACCGGAGCACCGACTCGCACCGGGACGGGCGCACTCCCCCCCGAGGGGCAGAAATCACCACAGACCCGGCAATTACCGGGCTCGCCGCCGGCGCCCGGCCCCTCCACGGCTGCGCAGAGCC
>JANZLQ010000089.1:41760050-41779467 GCA_026212715.1 Elanus axillaris | reverse complement strand
GGTCGGGCTCCGCGCCGGCCCCCGCGCCGGCCCCGCTCTGCGGCCGGTACGGCTGCTTTTCGCTGGCCCGCGGAGGGGGCTGACCGGCGGCGCGGCCCTGGCGCTTCTTAGCCGTCCCCACCGGCTGTGTCTGGCTTTTGCCGCGCCCGGGGGTACAGGCTGCGCGAGTTACTGAAGAAGTATTCTTGTGACGTGCTGCCTTTTCTGTAGAGGCTACACCGAGAACCGTGTAAGCCACGAGTCGATGTGTAACGTGCACGGCCCGAAAAGAAAAGCTAATGCGTTAACTCTCTCTGCCACCTAGACCAGGATGGGTCAAAATACTTCCCGCTGTCTGTGGTATCTCAGCGTTAGCAGGCAGAGGAGAGGAGATCACAGAAGCGGCAAGAGAAATGTAGGAAAACCGTAATACCTAGGCTTGTGTCTGCTTAAATTGTTCTTACACTTTTGCTGTGCTTGCAGTTAGCACATAAAGAAGCTTTTACCTGGTGGTGTGCCTTAATGCAGACAGGGTAAGTTCTCTAAATAACTAGAAGTAAAAATTAGTCAGTGGGATGCCTTTAAACATGAGGAACACTCCTGCAGGAACAGAAAGATTAGCTCACTTGGAAAAACTTAGATGACTGTAAGGAACATATTTGCACATGAAAGGTACAGTGTTTCTTGCTGCTCTAATGAACTGTGTTGTGTTGAGTGCTGTAAAGACACCGGAGTCAGAAGATAAGCACAATTTCTGAAGTGAGACTCCAGCTATTCAGAGGATTCTGGGGCTGGTCAGTATTTAGTCAATATAAAAAACATCTTTTGCTGCTTAATATGACTGGAAGTGAGAAGGGTATAATCGTTAAGTTGCTTTCCTGTTATCTACGCATTTACAGCTCACAGTTAACGGCAGGGCAAATTTCTCTACATAGCTCACTTTTACATGGCTCTGTGGGATTTCAGTCCCATGTCTCAGAAACCACTTGCTGATTTGACCACAAACCTACTCTTCAGAGAAAAATAGCGGCTCATGAGGAAAATGAAAGCAGTTGTAATGGTCCCTATGGGTTTGGAAAGACAGGCTGGGCAGACCTTGCAGGGTTCCAGCTTCCTGAGCCATAGAAGACCTGTGTTTCTGGTGCTGCCAGTCACTTCGTGCATCTTGATGTCCAGGGAGCAGTGACAAAGGAGGAGATGAGACACACTGAAATACAGTGTTCTCTCATTGATTTAGAGAACCAGTGTTACTGTGCTGTACTGGATACTGGACTGGATACTGGACTGTATCCAAGGATCCACTGAGACAGGTATTGTGCAAACACGTGGAACACAAAATCTCTGTTTACTTAGGTCCATCATACCAAGTTATTTGACATCTTTATTAATAAAACATAGACACTCTAGTGTCGTTTTTGCAGTGGAGGAGCTAGTATTCTAGGTGAGGTAGACATCAAAGAGGGGAAGAGATTATTGGAAACAGAGGAACATGAATCAGGCAGAAACAGAAGGTCCAGAGGAAAAGCAAAGACTGGATATCTGAAATATTGCAGCAGCTTGAGGAGACAAAGATCAATACAAGCCAGCAATACAGTTAAAACTAGAATAATTAAGTTCAAGACTTAGACTTAAATGGATGCAGAAACTGGGAAGGGTTCCCTTACTGCTGTTACACCAACTTTCAGAGTGGGGGAAAAAAGTGTGTGATGAACACAAGAAGACTTGAATGCCCTGACCTGCACCACTGGTTGACCTTCTTATGAGGGGGCTGGTGAATGAAGGTGTTTCCATTATTTATCCCAGTAGAACTCTCATATTCTTCCTTGTTGAATGGAAAGCGTGTGTACTTTATCTGTGAATGTAAAGATCCCCAGGAAATGCTGTGAATAGAAACTGTTGAGTTTTCATTGTGGAATACTGAGAAATACATTGCTATATGTATAGGAATTTGAATCCCTGTCAGGAGAGGAAAGTCTGGCCCTAAGTAAGTGGGAGCAGATGAAGAGAGAACAAAGAACTGTAGAACAGTAGTACTGCAAAAGGTAGCCGAGTTATCTCTAAAAAGCAACAGAAATACAATCTTAAAATCTGCTATTGCATGCACATTTCATGAGTGAGCATGAGTCCGTTCACACTCTCACCAGTTTTGTGGGTATGTGTTGTAGTTACTTCTAATTTACAGTGCTCTAACCTCAAAAGAGAGACTTGGTCGCTCTTCTTTAAAAATTACTGTGAAGACTCACTGTCTTCAGTGTGAATTTGACAGGGTCCCAGCAGAGCCTGATTTTTTTTTTTCTATTTTTAGAGACAGCTGTAAAGCTATAGTCAAGAACTGCTTAAATCATTAAGAATTGACAGCAAAGCACAATGGCATATTTTGACCTTTGGCATTAGATAAGTAATTGGCAGATTAAGTTAATTTTTATTCAAGTAGGGAGACTTGCTTTTTGCTTGCTTGTGAATTCCCGTACCATCATTCAAGATTAAACCACACAGGTATGTTTTAAAAATAGGGTTTGGTTTATTGGCTTCTCTTTTCTGTTTGGTAGCCTCTTCACATGATGGAAGACCACTCTTCTGTTCTCCATAAATGACAAATAGTGCATAGTACGTACTTTTGTGTGTGTGTGTGTGTGCGTGCGTGTGTGTGTGCAAGAGAGGGAGGAGAGAATTTTTACTTTCATGACTGACACACTAGTAGTGTTACAAATAATTTGAAAACTCACTTAGAAAACATCTTTGTTAGTGTGCATTTGAGGAGTCAGTTTCAAGACCTATGGCTCAGTATAAGTCCGCTGGTACATTTTCCCTTTGCCTTTTCAGACACTGGGTTATGGGCAAGTCAGAAAGCCAGATGGATATAACTGAAATGAACGCTCCAAAACCAAAGAAGAAACTGCGATGGAGTGGCCTGGAAATAGGGCTAGCTGTTGTAGTGATTCTGCTAGCTATTGTAGCGATCACAATGATAGTTCTGTATGCCACATATGACGGTAAGTGCACTTAAACTGTCTTTGAATGTACAAATAGATAGGAATATAAAAGTTTTAAAAAATTAAGAAAAAATGCTTTAATAAAGGGAATCCAGTTATTAGTATATAGTAAAAAAAAAAGAAGTTGCACTACAGTAAAATGTATTAGAAAAGACTGTTGCATGGTATATATAGCTGCACTACATAACCTCATTATTTTATTTTCTTAATGTTTTACCTCAGAATTACTTGCCTGATAATAGAAAATTGTACCTTACCCAGTGTGTAAAATTAGATGCTTAATAGCTGCTACATTATAACCATATTTCATATGTATGTCACTAGACAGTATGACACAATTATCTGAAATATAAAGTTGGATGCACACTTATTACTGCTGGACAATGTCAAAAAACTGCTTTTTTCCAAAAGGGCTCTGTAAATTCATTTCTTCATGCAAAGTTGTGATAAGCACAAAACATTTGCTTGTTCTGACTTAGCAATACTTCTGTAATTAATACTTCAGTAAGCAAAAAAACTCTAACAAAATACAACACTGCTGAAGAAAACCAAACTACAGTCCTTCCTCCATATTCCTGTGTATATATATGAAAATCCTGTTTTCTCCTTTTACAGGCTGTCGCAGCAAGGACTCTTAGTAAGTGGTCATACTAGGAGGTTTTGTGATTCAGCAGCCATAGAAAAATATTTGAAAATAATTCCAATTCAGGGGTAAATACCCTGATAATTTTTGGAAAAGATAATACAGAGAAGCTAAAATTTCCATTTGGGGTCAAACTAGAATGTTCCCTTAGATGGGAAATGAAATGCTTTGTTTCATTTTAAAGTACATAATAATTTTGTTTAAACGTTTTGTTATAGTCTAGTTCAATTATGGAATGGAAAAATGCCATTCTGAAATGAAAAATAAAAAATATTTTGTTTCTAAAGTCTCAAAAGGAAACATTTTCATGAACCTTGTATTTTGTTTAGAAGACTTCAGAGTGAATGTCTCAGAATTTTCAGTTAATTCCTCCAAAACCTTTTTGTCATTGAAGGGTATTGCTAAATTCAAACTGGCTTTGCAGCTGCCTTCAGTCCTTGTGCTATTTTTCTGTAAATTTCTTCTTTGTTATAAAAATAATATTTTGCCCACCTCTACTTGACTGATAGAACATTTTCTTCTGATGGCTACAACAATTCCCCATGATGAGTGACTAGCACTGGAGGACCCTAAGGGGATGAACATGATGATATTTTTTAGAGCCTGATCCTATAAATATTCACTTGCCGAGTGTGAGGTGTCCGTTCATCTTTATGTTACTGTACACTCCAATTAAATGCAATTCTAAAGTGACTGTCAATGAAAAGAATATTTACAATAGGTTTTATTATATATATTATATATATTCAGTAAAGAATTAAGAATATGATTGTATTCTCTTTTAGATGGGGTTTGCAAGACATCAGACTGCATAAAATCAGGTAAGAATGAAAACATACTCCTTTTAAATTAATATATGTATTTTTTCAAATTACCACCGTGTAATGTTCCCATCTAACTGCAGACAAGTATGGCACATTGAGGCCTGGGATCTGCTAACCCAAATAATTTTCTTAGCATATTTCTTCTACAATGTAAAATCTTGTGATGTCCTGTGATATCGTCAGATCTTACAAAGTCATCAGGGTCTGGCTAGTTTAAGACTTAGACTCTCCAAAGAATGCCTCCAGCTTCAGAAGTACTTTAAGTCAATCAGAAGATGGCTCTTCTCCACACCTACCTCCAAGTCAGAATTCAAGCAGAGGCTGTGTCTCTGAAGAAGGTACATAAAAATAAAGTCTTGATCATTGATAGCCATTAAAGATGCCATGCTGCTGTTTGAGGAGATGCAATATTAATCTTCATGTCCAAAAAATTTCCAAATTTTATAGCCTGACAAGCTAACTTCAGTCTTTAGTAACAAATGCATAAAAAAAATCCTTAGTTGACATCCTGGTCTCAAATCTACTTAAAAGCTACTGAAATGCATCAGAGGAATGCCAAGTTCCATACTATATATCCTCTTGTAGTAGGTCTAGTGGTAGTTATCCATGCTCTCCCTTTCCCCTCACCTGTAGTCCTCTTATCATTTCTTTTTTCTCCTCCAGATCAATGAATGCTGGTTTTCCTTTTTTGCCTAATTTACTTCTAAATGTCCCCATTCTCTTTATAAGACTTCCTCCACCTCATTAATACAGACTGATCCTAGGCTCAGAAGCAGCCTCTCTCCTTCATTCCTCAAAAGAAAGGAGCGTTTAGCTGGCTGTGCCAAAATGTATTTCAAAGGGGCACTATGCCAGCTCTGCCCTGCTTTCTTCTTTCATGCCATTTTCCATGGTCAAACAGTTGACAGTTCTTCATGCCCTTGCAGCAGTCTTCTCCAAATCAGGAGAAGAGCCCTACATTGCCAATGTATAATCAACCTTGTTATATCGGTATACCCCTGTAACAGGACTCTTGATTATGTGGGGTTTTGGGAAGCTTCCGAAGATGGGACCCCTGAAATCACTCTCTTCATGTTACTTTTTGGTAGGCGTTCCTCTTTTGCTTTCTCCACCCCTGTAGAATAACTTGGCCACACAGTTCACAAAGGCTGTGGCCCAGTCACAGAGGGTGGCAAGAAATCTAAAATGGAACCTTAGAACATTCCCAGCACCCACACTGTGACCTCCCAGCGTACCAAACAAACATCTTGCATTATGTTCAACCATGCTAATTTCCTATTGAAAAGCATCATAGACATCCTAATACCTATGTGTTATGTTCATGTCAAGTCAACTTACAACTTATGCATAGATTCTGTACATCGTGACTGGCCTCTCTGGAAGTTGAGAGAAAAGACAGCCCTAGGAGAAGACAGAGACCCAGTATGTCCATAGGAGAAACAGGAAAGGCGGTGAGGAATAGTAAAGGATTTGACAGTCAACATGCAAGAAAAATGTATGTGCTTGCAAGCAAAAGTGTAAGTTAAGTACAGCTGTTGGGGAATCTAACGTACACAGCACCCCATGGGAGGCTTCCAAAAGGTTTTGATTCGTAGGCCCCGTTTAGACTTGCAGATGTGCCAGAAACAGCGTAGAAAGGTCATTATATTGGTTTCTTTACTTCTGTGGGACTACTCATTTTAGGTTACATTTTAGACAGTAGCCAGCGTCCAGTATCTTTGAAGATGCTAATTTTCAGCTAAACATGTATGCATATCTGTTAAAAAAGTTCAGATAAGACTACGTAATGATGAGTGAACTCAAAAAGGAAAAGCAGTAGAAAGTTTGGAGAAATAAGGTATAATGTAAACTGAAGATCTAGCAAGAAGTGGCTAAATGAATTAAGCAGAATAGTTTTATGCTTCTGTTAAAAGATCTAACAGCATGCAGATATTTAAGGGGATGAATAAACATCCTTACTGAATGTTAGATTCTCAATACAGAAGTAAAATTGTGAAAGAATTACAGTAAGGACATTGATAGGGAAAAATGGCAGGCTTACAAAATTGCATAGCAGGGTGAAGAAGGAGCTTTTTTTGAAAATATAAATTGCCTCAATTCAACAGACGTAATCATGAAATATAAAATGAGAAAAAAAGGGTAGGTAGACTAAACCATCCCAAGAATAGAAATGTATGGTGTGGTTCTAATGTCATAATTCTTTTTATTTTTCATTAAATACAGCTTTATTTTATTCACATGTTTATCTCATTTACTATCAACTGCCCCATATTCTACAAATTGTCCAGTTCCAACATTGAAAGAATAACTCCTAAAGAAATGGTGAGAATTCAGTCTCAAAACGTGTAAAATGCCAGGGTAATGCTATAAATGTATACTATATGAAATTTTATTTTACTGGCAGGAAAATCATCTAATTGACATCATAGAGGTTTTCTGTAATCCACATTCTGCTGAACCTATACAGGATGTGGAAACTGATCCACTGCAGACAGGGGGACTACTCTTGTGAGTAACTACTACTATGTGTGCAAGAACTGCACGCTCAAGCCTGGAACCCTTAAAATTTACAACTGAGTGAAAGACAGCTTTTGTATTTTACCAGGTGTTAATACTTTGGTATTTATATATAATTGGTGTATATATATATATAATGGTGTTTACATACCATGCTGTAAGAGTCTGGGGAGGCAACTGGTGTATCTGGTTAAATTATAATCTTTAAAATTAAGTTTTAGCTGTGGGGTTATACCTCAAATAAGATCTAAAGAGATGCAAAAGCAAAGATGTCAAACTAGAACACTTACTTCTGACCATATTATGATCTGTAGCGTTAGTATGTGTTTCTGCCTAGCAAGGGTCAATTACCAGAAGCAGCTAAAAATCTGCACGGTTTAATAGACTGTTGTGGCAATGAATCATCCTATGCAGGAAGCAGTTAGGATCAGGGAGCCCCCACATGAAGTTTGGATGTGCTAGCCGTTACAGAACTGTCAGTTCCAAATGCTGCATCTGTCTGTAAATGATTTAGAATGGATAGCTCTAAGCAATGTTGGGAATGACCAGCTTGAATTTAAAATTGTTTCTTATTAACTGAGCCAGGATTTCCACGTCCCACCGTGGTATGATGCATTTAAGGTAGAAATTGCTACAGAAGTGTTGGGCCTTCTCCACACTTGTATGGCCACTAAATGAAATATAGTCAGATTATGAAAAGGGGAGACAAGTGTTGGAAAGGACGTAATCAGCTAGAAGACTTGTTCAATTAGGCGGTCACTAGAGTGAGTAAGTTCTCGGCTCCGGAAGCAGAACACTGAATCAGGAGCCCAGAATGGTTAGCTGGCATCTGCTCAGGCCTTCAGTGCTCCAAGAGCTTCAAAAATAGTTCCAACAGTTTGTCAGAATTTTATAATTTAATAACAAGATAAATCAGTATTTAAAAAATGCAATGTGAAGTGTTTAATCCAGAGAAATAAACTGTATGATTGCTGTTTAATAATAGTCTCACTGGGGCGAATCTACAAGTTTAATATTACTGAAACCAGAATTTTTTAACAGTTCTGTCTTTAATTTGGCTGCTTTTTCCAGACCATGTATGATCACATACAGGAAAAGTTACATAGATACAGATGGAAAGCCAGAAGTATTAACTTTGGAAAATTTATTGTGGTCTTTCAAGAACTGTAATTAGCAATAGACATTAAGTGAAATAGTAATGCCTTGCACCAGAACTGACCAATACTGTGACAGTTTTTTGCAGTGAATTTCAAAATTTTGCAATAGGTACAAGCCAGTGAAAAAGAATAAAGTGAAGATACTGACAGAATTTATAAGTACATTTAATAGAAGAACTTCAAATAAATGACAGGAAGAAGAAAATGTAATGAAAATTCAATTGGTTACACATAGAGTAAAATATCAGTAACTGCATGGTAATGTTAGCAAAGTTTGTGAAATCCCCATTGCAGTGTAGCACATGAAGATAGCATATAACTGGTACATTTGAAATTTTTTGAATAAGCTGGCATACTGGCTGCTAAGTTTACCGAGCTCATACAGCACAGGCTGGTGAGAATAGGGAATTTTGATAACTCATACCAGTTTCACCTAGGTAAGCATATTGTGTTTCTCCTATACCCTCCCCAGGTCACTGGTTGTTATATTAGCCTATATTACTTTATTTGTAAGCTATTAAAGCAACAACTGGCAATCAGGAGTACCACAATGTAATTAATCATTAAAAGTAACAGAGATAAGGCTCTACATTCTTCAGTGACAGTTAGGAAATTGAATAAACAAGTGAGAATAGGAACAAACCCAAACACTGGTTCATCAGTGCAATACTGAAGACTAATGAAAAGTGTACCATGTAATACCTGTATTTGTATAGGTGTGAATTAACCTATTAGAATTAAAATAACAAAATATTCATCAGTCTCACACTTACTCCAGAGCAAAAACGTCTCGGTGTGTACAGCCATAAACTTACCATAAAGCTTCTTTGGGCACAAGTATCAACTTACAAATAACTTAGAGCTTGTTTTGGATTCTGTCCAGCCTAATTGTCCCACTGACTTTGAAGAGGCAATTCACGTGTCATTATGCTTCTGGGCTTGGTTGATTAAAAAATCACCTTTCATTGATTTTAATACATCCATGATATCAGCCAAATACTGGGTTGTTTTCTTGGGGTTCAGATGTACAAATTACACTCTTGAGGAGGGTATTCTTGAGTCTATTTAATACATGTATTTTGCATGAAGCCCTAAGTGAAAGACTGCAGTTCCTATGACTGAGCTCTTTCTGTTAAGTTTGCAGTGTTTAAACTTCCAAGTTTTGATAAAAGTTGATTGGCTAATACTTGCTAGGCTGGACTTTACAGCAGAAAAGTTATGATAGATGATTATTTTTGTGTGACAGTAGTAGGCAAGGAAGATTAAACAGATGCTGACTACAAAATAGAGCAACCTGATTCCACAGTTAAAGCAAGGTTTGATATTACATAAACTGTTAGTAATTTCTCAGATTTACAGATGTGGATTTCTCCTGGGTTTTGTTGGGAGGGTTTTTTTTGCAAAAGTGACAAGACAGTAGGTAAGAGCCATCTTTTCTTGGTGTCAGAAGATTTCTCTATCCTGCCATTACTTTTTGGTAGGGCTGGCACACTGCTCTGAATGAGTCAGCTGCGATGTCCGGTCCTGGCTGTTAAAGTCTTTGTTGCTGGACTAACACATACCAAGAAATCCAAGGGACAGTGTTGCCCTTCAGATGCTGCTCCAGCCTAGCAGAGAGATTTGTAAGGATACCCTTAAAACAGGAGATGTTAGTAATAATTCGCAATCTTCCTCTTTTACAGCAAATAGATGGAGCTAGGACAGGGATAAAGCGCACCATTCAAAACACTCCCCCTAAATGAAATAGGACAAACTAGACAGAAACAAGTACCAGAGTTTTTACACAATCACAGAATAGTTGAGATTGGAAGTGACTTCTGGAGATCACATAGTCCAACAGCCCTGTTTAAAGCAGGGTCAACTAGAGAAGGTTGCTCAGGATCTTGTCCAGTCAGGTTTTGATTATTCCCCAGATGGAGACTTCACAACTTCCCTGGCAGCCCGTTCCAGTGTTTGACCACCCTTACAGTAAGAAGTTTTTTCTTAAGTTGAATAGGATTTTTTTTTTCTTACTTCTGTATGTGCCCATTGCCTGTTGTCCAAGTTTACAGGCAGCAGGTAATTTCCTTGCTCTACTGGACAGTAGGACTGGATGCTTGGGTTTGTCAAGAATGAATAAAAAGCTAGTGTCAAACTTAGTAAAAACGTGACTGAATTTCACTGTCTCTTCTTGTTGGCCTGATCCTGTATCCCTGAAATTGAATTCAGCCTGACATTGACATAACAGACATGGAAAATATTGAAAGTATTGGAGAAATAACTATAAATATTTGACTGTTCCACGTGGGTGGGATGAACACTGGAAATCACAAGCCTCACCATTTACTAAAAATAATGTCTGAAAAATGGGAAGGATATTGAGTGTCCTGGGAAATTCAGAGGTATTGCTAGCTCTTGCTTGACTCCTAGCATTTCTCCTTTCTGTGAAAGACTGTGCTAGCATACTAGTGGTGAAAGCAGTCTGGGTGGAAGAGGAATACGAAAAAGCAGCAGCACAGGTTTATGAAGAGCAGCTGGGAAACTGTCATCAAGGGATCAGTTTTCACTAGGAATCCTGTGTCACGATCAGTCAGTGACTGGTTAGTCTTTGACAAGCCACTTCAAGAGGGTCATTAGGGATAGCAAGAGGCAGTATCAGTTCTAGAATAAAAGGTGGAATAGGTGTAAAATATTAGTGTAGATTCAGGAAAGCATTAACAGGAAAACTTTCTTGACAAGAACTTAACCGATACAACAAAGTCATTATTTTACGAAATAGATTGGATTCAGCTGAGCCTACATTATATTAATTACTTAAATTACATTACAGTGGATACGTAGCCTCTGATAGGTCTTGTGCTTTTAATTTCTCCTTTCACCACATTTCGATACAAAGTGTAAGTCAGTAAATGAAACATCTTAC
The DNA here is from genome assembly GCA_026212715.1 of Elanus axillaris. Classification (NCBI taxonomy): domain Eukaryota; kingdom Metazoa; phylum Chordata; class Aves; order Accipitriformes; family Accipitridae; genus Elanus; species Elanus axillaris. The sequence goes on along the minus strand of JANZLQ010000089.1, from coordinate 41,768,452 downwards.
ATTTTATTTAAAGCTAAGCAACCACTCACAGGGAGTAGGAACATTAGTCAGTTTACCCATCAGTAAAGACAGGCAACAGAAAAGTATATAGGTTATGGGCAGTAAAGGAATAGTAATTTGTTTTACACTTACTAGTACTTTGGTTTACAACATTCAAGTAGGCTTGAGCCTATTCTAAACTAAAGGAAATACATTTATTACTTCCCTCTTCAGAGCAAACAAATGCTATTTTCTCTAAGGATTCTTTATGCCTTAATTTGTCTCATATTGCAGCAGCCCGTATCCTTGAGAACATGGACACCACTGCAGAGCCTTGTAATGATTTTTACCAATATGCCTGTGGAGGATGGCTTAAGAGGAACGTCATTCCAGAAACCAGCTCCCGTTATAGTAACTTTGACATTTTAAGAGACGAACTAGAAGTTGTTTTAAAAGGTCAGTAGGGTTTATGTTTGTGGACTATATAAAGTTTCTTCCTTGGCTTACGTGTTATCCTAATAAGATGTGGTTGTCTAGCAAAGCTTAAAATACTACTGAATATTTCAGTTTCTTTGTGTTTGGTTCAGGACAAATCTACCACAGACTGTTTGCTTGGAGAATGCTATGGAAATTACGCTGTTGTCTTGACACTGGAGCAGAGTTGATCAGACCTGACCTTTCTGAGATCTGTACTCTGTGTGCTTATCTGCATATTAACACAACTGAAATCCATATCATTACCCTCATGCACAAACAGTAGCAACCACTCTAGGTGAAGCAGAAAGAGGTCTGCCTGTGTCCAAGTCAGCTGAAATGCTGGAAGTTGCTCTCTGGGAGCCCTATGTCCTGCATATCTGTATTCCATCAGCTAAATCCCAAAGAGCAGGCAAGCAATTTTCTAACTCGTCATATCATAAACTTAAAAATACTCCTTTTTCCACAAAGTGTAATAGTGTCAAATTGTCCGTATTCCCTTTTCTCAGATGAAATAACAAAGAAGTCAGTTTATGCTCATGAAACATTCTTCAAACCACTCTCTCAGACTGATTTTACTTTGCCTATCTTCTGGTTTTGCCAGGTTTGCAGTTTGCAGGATGCCATGGTGTTCCTTAAGCTTCAGTTTCCGTGGAGCAAAGCAATTGTAAAGTAGTGGCAAGAGTGGGCTGCCCCACAAGGGAGGACGAGCCAGGAGCTGACTGTCACTCGAGGCAGGCAGGGACAGAGGCCTCACAGATGAAGGGTTCAGTCCCACAGGACCCAAACCAGAAGAGCAGAGCAGGCCCGGTGACAGTCACCGGGTTCAGCCAGTAGCCCTGTGATCACCAGACAAGTCCATAGTCATGCAGTAGGTCTCAGGCAAGTCAGCCAGGCAAGGTCCAGCATACCTACGAGAGCATGGGCAAGGGGCTGATCTGGACTGCTGCTGCTCCTGAGCCAACAGGCATAGGGTGCACAAGTAGAGGCACCAGAGGAGGCTTCTTACAGCTTGCTCTTGCAATTTAGCTGTTTTCACAGAAGTACGATCCACAGCCACCCAGTTGCACCATACCAAAGCAGACCTTGACCACGAACAGCTAAACTCCTGGCTGCACTGAAGAGATTACAGGATGGAATTGCAGCAAAAGATGGTTACAGGCTGGTCAGTGTAGTCAGAGCCTGCTGGTACACTTAGGGTCCTGACAGCAATTTTCTTCACACAATAAACTAGGTCACCTAAAAACTGTCCCTGAAAAGTCAGAGCATTTGTATTTTGCCAAGGGTGATCCACAGAGTGTCTACCTGACTCCTTTATGCTCAGTTTATTAACACAGAGTGATGTAATTGCAAGCCATATATCTCCAGAGTTTTTTCCCCTAGGCTTTTGAAAGGCAAAGCTTCCCTGGAATTTGAGATGGATGCAGAGTACTTACTGTCCACCCTCTGGTCCTCAGGATGATACCCACTATGGTTCCTTCAGTATCTTTCCAATAAAGATTAGATATGAAGATACATTTGTTGTCTGTGTGTTTCAGATGTCCTCGACACACCAAGCAGTAATGATATAACAGCAGTGCAGAAGGCAAAAACTCTGTACAGATCATGCATAAATGAAAGTAAGTGTCTCCTGAATTTATTGCCTATAGGATATCTAAATTATCATCCAAAGAATCCCATCTTCAGAGTCAGCTATACCTATATCCTCCTAGTTTCTGTGCATAATTTTTCAGAAATTCTTCATGAAAACTAAAATGTATCCATTCTATAAAGTCAAATAAGAATGTCAATAGTAAAATTAGTGTTATATCTCCTGTTCTACTAGCTTTGATATTTTAGGTGAGATTACATAGATCTTTGGTTACCAGTTTGCTGCAGATACTTAAACTCAAATCCTTTCAGTTAAATATGAGTTAACTTCTTTTGTAAAAAATTATCAGGGATGGGGTGAAAAATGAGGTGAAAGCACTCCAGGCTTCTAGAAAGACAGGGAGATCATTTCTTTCAAGAATTTGAGCTAGATGCTGCCACTAGGATGAGGAGCAGTAAAACACTTAGCAGTGCTTCCTAAATCACATGTTTTTATAGTTTCTATAAAGTTACTACTGCTTCTTCAAAATATTATTTCAAGTTATCTGCAGAGTGAAAAACATGAGAGCATACTTCTGTTGTGGTGATGGTGAAAACATATTTCTCAGCTTCATTATTCTGAACTCATTATAATACTATAACATTTGTGTGTTTTAGAATGTCATGGTAACTCATTTTAATTTTTCCAAAAGCTACTATTGATAGCAGAGGTGGAAGGCCTTTAATCAGTTTATTGCCAAAGGTATCTGACTGGCCTGTAGCAACAACTAACTGGGATTCTTCCTACGGTAAGATAATGTGTTTATTTTGTTTTCAGTTAAAATTTCTAAATTATTGTACTTTCCATTGCTTACCAAAAATAGAGGCTGAGTATACCTTTCATTTGCTTAGGTACTGCTTGGACAGCTGAGACAGCTATTGCACAGCTAAACTCCAGATATGGAAAAAAGGTCCTTATTAATTTTTTTGTTGGCACAGATGATAAAAATTCCACAGCACATATAATTCATGTAAGTCTCCCTGGGTGGCATTGCCTTGTTGATCATAAAAGTGCAGCAAAACAATAAGAAGGAAGCATAGACATAAATGTTAACCAGGAGAAACATTAGTGATTTGAATTTTACCAGAGTAAGCGGTAGATGAATTTGTGAATCTATGTCGTTTTCAAACCTAAATTACCAGTTTCACAATGCTCTGTCCATTCTCAAAGTCAACACATTTATTCTGTGCACTCATAAACTGTTAGTTTCAGTGAGATGAGAATAATGGAGACATACATAGACATATGGACACAATTTATGTGTACACTGGACAGAAGACAGACATGATCTACTTAGATATGCATGCAAGCCATTAAGTAAACATGATTTCCTTACCATGTACTTCAGGCTGAAAGCTCTGTCACTGAAAACCTGGGCTATGATCCCAGTGGCAGAAAGCCGAGCAAGGGGGTTGTGTTTTTACAAGGTATTCAGATGCCAAAGTATGAACAGGACCTGCTGGCACAGATATGAAAGTAGCTGAGGACATTTGCATAAGGAGTATGTTGAGAGTCCCCTGCCTGTAAACGTTAAGACGATCTCTGAAAATGGAAAATCCAGAGGAAGACAGTATTACGTATGGTGAATCTTCACCAGCTATTCCTGAGACACAATAGTTACAAGAGCAAAGGTCTCATCTTTCTTGTCAATGGGTAGATAGATCCTTGACTGCTTCACATGAATGAATTTCAAAGATGCAGTAACTGCCTTTATTGTCTGTGGACTGTTTTGTCTTCTGTACATGCACTGTTTCCACACTGGTTATGCATAGCATGCATTGTTCAGCAACAGAACAAAAAGACTGAAAAGAAAGACAAAAAATATAAGGAGAGTGAAAGGAATTAAAGGAGAGCAACAGAATGAGAGAGAAACTCCCCTTTGGCCAGAAGATAATTTGGCAAGAGTGAAGCATCAGCGACTTGTAATTGACAAAAGAATAGTACAATGCTATGCTATTTTGTCCTTAATCACTTTTTCATTTTTATTTGAATTTATAGATTGATCAGCCTGGGCTTGGCCTGCCTTCTCGTGACTACTACGAATGCACTGGTGCATACAAAGAGGTAAGATGAAGAGCTGACAGATCACTGACTACATTTTAGAAGTTTTAGCCTGTATTTCCAAGGCAGACATATCCTCAAGAGTGGGGATAGGCAAAAAGCAGGAACAGTCCTTCCCGAAAGAGATTCCAGTACTACCCCTGGGAAGTATCACTGGGAGAATTGGGGAAACTGGAATAGAAAGGTAATAATGATGAGCATTTAAGCAGGGTTGATCTGCCGGTGAGCATAGGACGTGTGACAGACTGGAGAAAGAAGCTCTAACATGGGTAAGTGAGCAAGAAGGCAAGAGAGCCAAAAGGGGAGTGAAGAGAATACAGAGAAATGAGATGAAGGGCAAGTAGAAGTAAGTTAGCTAAGAATGGGAGGGAGTGTGACAAGTGTCCTGAAGATGAGGTGTTATAATATTATACCATAAATGTTAGTGACCTAGTTTGATCTTCCTGGCAGCACTAGGAGCCAAGAGGTTTTTGTCTAGGCTCCAGCTGCCAGTACGTACCAATCGTCTCTGCACTGGATGAGAAGAGTGCACATTCCTCTGGCATCACTACAGCCTGGACATCCCAACCTCTCTCCCTTCCTGTGTCCCCCTCCCTTCTCTTCCATTTCTCTTGTAATCACTGAACATACATGTGGAAGAAAAGTAGCTTTTCCACACAATTCCTGTATGATTATGCAAGTCAGAAGAGGAACAGCTACTTGAATATTTAGGACCTCTTGGAAGGAAATAAACATGAAACAATTTAGCTTTGTTACACAGCTTCTACCAGGCTTCACAGTTGAATCAAGAGGTATATCATAATTGTCAAAGTTCTGTTAAGATAGAATATATGTGCTTATGGATCACCCCTGTTCTGTCACTACAAAAAAGGATGCCATTTCTGAACAATGATCGACTGGCATTGCTTGGCAAGTGCAGCAGGTGTCAGTGGAGTCCAGGTGGACTAGTCATCTCACTGATAGGCTTAGAAAGAAAAAAAGAACCATTCAGAACCAAAGACACACTTTTCTGCATGAAAGATCTGAAAAGATCACAGTCCCCTAGGTCAGCTGCTGAACAAAAATGCAGCAGGTAAAGTATGTGATATCATAGAAATTGCTTCAGATACCTAAAATCTTATATGGTCTTCTTTAATTCATGTTTACTTACTATTCTTATGCATTCTTATTCACCTGTTAGCACTGGCACTGTGTATTCCTCATTGCTAATCTTGGACGTGCTTTAAGTCCTTGAGAGCTGAAGTATGTGTGTTTGCTGAAGTCATGTAGCTGAAACTGCTACCATAGTACCCTTTAATTAGCCAGTTTTCTTCTGTGTAATTAAATGCAGAAGCAATGAGAAAGCATACAACACATTTTGGGCTTGTGGGTATTCTGCTGACATGCTAACAGCTAATGCTCTAATACTGATTACATTTAATTACAGATCACATGCTAGCAAAGACAATCATTACCATATTAACTGTTCAGTTACATTATTATCACATGTGTTAGCCTCTAGGAGCTGGGTCACATACCACAATTTGCTCCCTTCCTTGTATTACATCGACTGCAGCACTAAAACACAATTGCCGTTCTAATCTCTGACCTACCTGAAAGTATCATACTACTTTCTACTGCTGGAAAGCAGAGGGGAAGTGTTTTTTAAAAATCAGAGATTTATCACTGAAAGGCAGATTCATAATATTCTTACAAGCATGAATACTTGAAGCGAGAGATGTGCCTCCTTTCAGTCCCTGCACTCTGAGGGCAGCCTTTTCTTGGGTCTATTTCCTGCTGTGTCATTCTACTCTTTGAGCTGTATGTAGCAAACAAGGTATCTGCCTTCTGCACTTTAACCTCTGGCTTTGTCAGGACTTCCCACCACAAAGCTACGGGTGGAATCTGTGGACAAGATAATTTTAAAAATCTTTTTCTCTTGTAAGATATATAACTCTTCTGCTCATACAGGAGTCATTCTGACATCTAAGTTCCTACTAAAATATCTGAGTATTTATAGAGTCCATCTGAAATCAGCTGAGTTATTTCTTTGCTACCTGACCATACAATACAATGGTGTGTACTTTAGGTCAAAAATAAAGTCCATTAGTTGGTACCTGAAAACCTCTGTTGACTTACTGGCTTGGCATAATGTCTGTAGTGAATTTTTATAAACTGTATTTGAATATTTTAAAATGGAATTTGCAGGCTTGGTATGCACTCTTCTTTGTGACTTGTAGCTGTCAGTGGGTTCTTGGGCTTTTCTCTTTCTGGTAAAGTAATCTATCTTAATTAAAAATAACACTGAGAGTTCCATCCTTCAAGATGCTGTGAGCCACCCGCCTTTTTGAAGTCTGTCAGTACTTTTCATGAGCTGCTCAGTTTTCCAGCACACGCAGTCTGCTATAGCACAGCATTGTTGGCAGGTAGGGGAGGCTGACAGGAATTGGATGGCAAGGAAGGTAGTTACCGGAATGGCTGTATAAACATAGCATTCATTAAAGGGGTGCGTCCTACTGCCTTAGGAGCTGAACTTACCAAAATACTTCTATTAATAAAGCTGATGACATGCACGCCTTATTAATCCTAGGTTTATCACTCTTTTGGTAGATTATGCTATTTTGTACAAAATAAATTTATTATGTATTTTTATTTGCATTTAAAAAGCATATTGAAAACAGCATTTCTGTTGATAGAAGAATCAGTGTGGCTTATCAAAGAGGAATTAGAATAATATTAAGTTCCATAAAATATAATGAGATCTGTAGATGTTTGACAGTGTAATATTTAAGAGAATATACTTCCATATTTACATTCTTATCCTTGGTGAATTCTTTTATATTAAATTTAATATATACTATATTGTCTATAGTATATCTAGCTATATACTGAATTTAGATACAGCAACATGATTTCTAAATGTTCCAAGAAGTAATAGAGGAGGTGCACTGTTTCTGGGAGTAATTTTCCCACAACGCTAATTCAACACAGTCCATCAGCATTTCTCTTGGTTTTATGTTTCTGGGAACATCGCTCTTTGGAAGCGGTATTTTTGGAAGTTGTAATTAAAGTGAGCTAGAAAAACACAGGTGATGGTTTAAATATGGATGTACAAATGTCTCATTTCAAATAACAAAAGCACTTTGCAGTAGTTGAGAGTGTTTAGCTTTGAACAGTGCTACAAATTATATAGCAATTTTCCATTAGGGAATTTTCAAAGTTAATTTCTATTTGTGACCTAACAGTATTTCAGAATAAAATACTATTATACTGTTTAATGAAGGAATGAAGAACTTTAGTTCGTAAAAATGAAGATGAAATCTTAAAGATAATCAAGGTATGTTATAGTTCAAAGAGTTTTGGCTTTACAATGTTTGTTTTTTTTTCCTGCAGGCATGTTCTGCCTATGTCGATTTCATGATTTCTGTAGCTAAACTAATCCTACAAGAAAGAAATATTTCTTTCAATGAGCACGAGATTTCAGAACAAATGAAAAGAGTTATGGACCTGGAGAAAGAGATTGCCAATGTAAGAAAAACATTTTTCAAGTATCCTTTAAATAACTGACTTTTTTCTTAATACCCAAGAAAGCTAACTGTAAACTGAGTCGTTAAGTTACTTGCTGATGTTATTTTGTGGGACCAAAAGCTCACCAAAAGTGTATGGGGCCTGGAACACCTAAGAGGAACACATAATAAGAAAGACATGCCTTGTAATGAGCAAGGAAAAATACTTGAGTTAGCTATTTTCCAAATACCAAAATGTTTTATTCTAATCTGTTCACAGAAGCCCTTCCAGCAGAGAAAGAGAGATCAAGAGAGCCAGACTTGGTTTCTCTTTAGTCTGTTTTAGAAAATGAGTTCTGGGAGATGCTTCAGGCCTCTTCTCCCTTTGTCCTGTTTTCCCCGTGGGCTGTTTGGTTATCAGAGCAGTAGATTCCCAACCCTTGGCCTGCCATGCAACACAAAGTAATGTTTGTCCTGCACAAGCTGCTCCACAATGCTGATTGTTCCAAGTGCATTTTTAATCAAACACTGTTCTCCATTAAAGTATGGCTTGGAGAAATAGCTACAGTTTGAACTAGCATAGAGAAAAACAAATGGAAAGTCAAGCATTCATGAGCAAAATCATGGCTTATGATTATTAAACATTTCAGAAGGACCTGAAGCTGAGGATGACTGTAAAACAAGCTAAATACAAATTTTTCTAGCTTCAGCTATGTTTCAGGTTACACTGATAGTAAGGGCACGTGTTTGGCATAGGAAGACTTCCCCCCCCC
>JANZLQ010000089.1:41698225-41759950 GCA_026212715.1 Elanus axillaris | reverse complement strand
ACACGTCCCCCCCCCCCCCCCATTTGTATAAACTAAAAGGACCTGATTTTGATTTTGTTCACATTTTCCTGAGAAACATGCCTCTGGGCTTAGATCAGAGATGGAAGATTATTAAAAGAAAAGGAGTTAACTGGAAAAAGATTTAAAGGGGAGTACAAAAGGAAACCACAACCGAAATGCCTCTACAGCAGTTGCTGTTGGTAGAGAGTGAAGTTAGTGGTGGGTGAGCTGCTATTGCCTCAGTTTTTAACCTCTTTCATCAAAAATTCAGCACCAGCCTGAATGTTACTGGAAGAGAGCTGGCATTATGCTCTTGGGAATCTGTTGAAGAAAACACAGGAAAAAAATACTGAATGCGCAATAGATTAGGAAAGAGGAAATGGAAGAGAAATCTTTTTTTTTTAAAGGAGAGAGAGAGAGAAAATCAGACTTAGCATGACTTACTTTTCAAAACAGTTTAAATGGGTAAAATCTACTATTCTCGCTCCTGAGCGAGTCATTTAAGAGTGCTTGAGGCAGTAGTGATATAGGCTCTCCCATGAATTACTCCCATGGATCACAAGATCGCTCTTTTCCCTTAGTCATTTGTGTACCTGTATTTTCTCTCTCTGCCATCAAAAAAAAAGTGGAAGTTAAAAGGGGGTAGAGTATGAAGGCAGCAAGTGCTGATGCTGTCACAAGGTACTTCTGCATGAGAGAAAAGGTATGAAAGAGGATACCAGATCCTAACAAGGGACACACTAGTGTTTGAGGAAAAGAACAGGGAGATATCCAAGAGAGTATTCAGAGACCAAGGGCATAGTTACCATGAGGTGCTGGTTTTGCCTCCTCTCAGTCCACATTGTCTGCACCCTAATTCCAGAGACCTCCCTTGCTGACATTTGCTGTCTAGAGACTCCAGTCATTAACTTGCCTCATAAAGCACCACCACAGAAACAGTTCACTGGCAGTCAGGCAGTTTAATTGTCTATAAGAAATGGCCCTAATAGAGTTGTGCTATTAAGGTGTTAATGTACGCACATTTTTAACACACTGGTGAAAACCCACATTGCCTAGACTAATAAAGAGCTTATTTGAGTTGCGCGTTATGACTCCCTTCCTATACAGTGGTTCCAGAAAGAACATACCAGATAGCACATGCATCCTGATCAGAACGCTCACACTGCATTCCTACCACAGCACACTGGTCACCGTATACTCTCCTTTACTCCCTTCTCCCAGGATTTTGCACCTTGTATCATCCCATAAACACCATGAGCACATTCTTGAGTGTATCTATTGGTAACCGTGTCTACTTGGTGCTTTGAGCAATATGGGTCTGTGTCCCAGTGTTCGTGCACAGCCTGAGCTGTTGGTGCTCTAACACAGAACAAATCCAAAGAGTAAAGCTCCATTTTGCGGTCAGAAATTTAGTCAATTTAATCTGTCTTTTTATATACTTTATCTATAAAATGCTGTCCATATTTAGATGTAAGGTACTTCACAGTTAATGCAAACTTACAGTCATGTATTAAGCCAGGAATACTAGTTTTCTTTCTTTTTACTTCCACTTACCAAAATTCCTGTGAATTGACATACTTAATAATTTTCTCATGATTAATTTTGATAGGCAACAACAAAATCTGAAGACAGAAATGACCCACTTTTGCTGTACAATAAAATGACCTTGGCACAACTCCAGAACAACTTCTCATTGGAAATTGATCATAAGGTGAGTGATCAATAATCTGATATTTTAACCTCTAATTTATGACTGATTAAACAATGAAGCCTGACAATTTTTGCTTTTAAAGACATTTCTTTCTTGAGCTGAGACATACTTGAAATTGAACAGGATACGTGGCGTGCACACTATCTTACCTAAACATCTGATGACATTAAACTGTATGTAAAAGAATTGCTTCTGTACCCACAGTTTCTCCTAACTTGAAGGCAGATCTTGCCCTCTGTTTCAACATAAAGAGATGGAAAAGGACAAAAGAAAAAATCAAAATCATGAGTTTGATTTACCCTCATGGATTCAGGATGATAAATCTTGCAAAACTTGCATATACATAACCCTTGCTGCAGATCAGGAGAGTATCCTTTGCAGAGTACAAATAAATTCCCTTCCTATAATTACCACAGCAGCTCCAGAGGGCACAGGACAAAAGTTAAGACTGTAGCCACCAGTTGATTCAAGTATGCTGTAGCATGACTATTCAGGCCCTCTCTGTTTATCCAGAGCTGCAGATTCAGAACAAAAAGTCCTGTTTTTCCAACATTCCCTCTGTAAGAGGCTCCCAAAGCAAGCAGAAAGGAGCCCAGGAAGTCATGACTATGAATCAGGAAAATTCTCCCCATTACTCCCGTCTGTAGCTCCTCCCACAGATGTTTCACCTCTGCCTTTTCTCTTACCCTGAGCAATGTCCCATATGTGCAGTGTAACCTTTACTTCATGGCACCAGAAAGTCCAGCTGAAGAATAGCCAAAGATTTCATAACATAGGTGTGCCTTCTCAGTAACATCATGTCTTGCTAGACATAGATATTTTTATCATAAATGACTTCTACTTCAGGACCTTGTACAACAGGCAAACAGGTTAACTAATGTGTCACATGGACAGCACTGTGGTCTGACTAGCAGGAATGCATTATTGAGTCTTTTGAGGCCAGTAAGGTACTATGAAATACTATTATTCCTACCACAGTTTCATTATCAGTGCTATTTTTATTGACTTTAAATTCTTCAACCTTAAATTATATGACAGTTCACTTCTGTCTAACTTAATTTGTTTCATAATTTACCTTCTCCCACAGGTCTTAATTGAACAGTTACCATTACAGTCATAATGTCAGAAACTAACTTCTCTTGTCACAGAGTGGTATTGCCTTGGTTATTTTTAGTTCCTGGGGAGGGCTGCAGATCAGCAATAATGATCTCCTCTAAATTTATCAAAAAATGCTCAAAAGATGCGTGATGGGAGTTGGTAGCATTGTTGTAACGGACTAAGGATAGAACAGCAATTATTCCTACGATTAGCTTGAAGTTTGCTGCTTCTCTTTCAAACCTGAAGTGATTCTATTCCTGAAAGCTTATCTGCTTTCCTCAGCTACGTTAGTTTGTCTGATGAAAGATGTTACCTCTTCCAATAAAACTTTCCTTTCAAAGGATACAGACTGGGAAAATCACCAGTACTTTTCAAAGTAACAGGCATAACAAAAAATTAAAAAATTAACAAGAAAAGTTATGAAAAAAAGTACAAAGATTATTTGTTTGTCTTAAATGTAACACCTTCCTGTTCATTACTAAAGTGAATACCTACGCAGTGTAGTAAAAGCACTGAGTAGCTCTGGAGTTTTGATAATTATTTTCAGCTTTTGCTCTGAATCACTTTCTCACTTAAAATGATGGTCCACAGAGGCCATGGATTAGAAATCCTTGGGCCAACATGGAGAATTTGAAGCAGTGTATATAGAGTTAGCTCTAACATCAGTGTCATTGACTAAAGAAGTGAATGGAGAAATTGGAGGAATATATAACACTGTACAATCTACAGTATTCCAAGCTGAAGGATCTGTCTCTCTCAGCTGGTACCATACAGAGGAAGTCAAGTAACATACTTTATACTTGTGAAAATACTTGGCTTGACACCAGCTGTAGGCGTGAACTTCCTGGGTAGGGGAATGCAGAGGTTATAGCCTCCCATTAATACTACTTCGTTGCTCTGGGTTATGTGATGGAGGAACAGCAATGTAATGGCACGCAGCCTGGCTTCTTTTCCTACGTACAGCATGGCTGCGTGGCTCAGATCCCAGTGCTCTGCAGCTGAGCAGTGACTACAGGCTGCGTTCTCTTCGTAGGCAAGAGAATGACTCTGTTCTCCAGTCAGTCCTTTGACCATCTACTGTCTGAGGCGCATGATACTGCTAACCAAAGACTTACCAAAGCGAAATTATTTTTCTTGCCAACAAACTAGTAAGAGTTCCCAGTTGAGAGTGCCCACGCGCTAAAGTAACGCTCTATTCAGGCTACTAGATGGACTAGAGAATGAATGAAAACTTAACAGAAAATAATTTTCATAGGTATGAAAAGTCATGAAAGTTACGTGGGCCTGTTGCAAAGGCGAACACCCACATAAAGAAGATGGGGGTTTAGGACCAGAGGGGCAGAAAACTAACAAGAGCTCTAACCTTTCTCTGAGATTTTTCTGTCACGGCGTGGTGCAGACCTGCTATCAAATCAGTTGCTTCTCCAGTATCTAGTACTGTGGCATGCAAAGGAAAATTCATTGTAGGTAGTGGATTTAGTGTGTCTGTTTTGAAGCCAATTAAAATAAATCCTTTTATGGACTTCAGCGTACTTCAGAACAAGTCCTTACCATATGCTTCAGAATGGATTCTCAAGTATGCCACGAATCTTACTGCCCCATAGACAGAGAGACAGACTGTACTGAAAATTGGGCTGTTAGTTGTGCTTTGATTTAAAAGTTCTTAGCCAAATGCAGCAAAAAGTCAACTGAAAATTTTATTTAATATACCATTTCTGCTTTTCCAGGCTAAAGGGAAGGGGTTATAGCATTTTTAATTGTGTTAGTCTGTAATCAAAACAACGTCTCGACCCTTTCTGCTAAATACCACCCTATTTTAATAGGATTTTAGAGCACAGGATATAAATTATCTCAGATGTGACTCCAATTACAAGTAGTGCAACTATAAGGAAAACTAAAAAGGCAGAGCATTTGTGTTATGCAGACATATTTAAACTGGAAAGAAATGCTAAATACTGTTTCTTTATGGTTTAACGATATAATAACGCATATTGATTTTCCAGGTATTCAACTGGTCAAAATTCATAAATGATATAATGTCAACTGTACAAATTAATGTTGGGAACACTGAACATGTCATTGTTTATGATCCAGAATACCTTATCAGGCTGAAGTCTATTCTCAATAAATACACTCGCAGGTATGTATGTTAGGTAATTTTGTAATTTGCATTTTATTTCCAGTAAGCTTAAAAACCCTAAAAACATTACAATCTTATTATTGTTGTTTTGTTAAACAGAGACCTTCAAAATTACATGATCTGGCGATTCGTAATGGATCTTGTCAACAGCCTAAGCCGTAACTACAAGGACACAAGGAATGCTTTTCGTAAGGTGCAGAAATTAATCTTTTAAGTTGTAAAGATGACTTTTGTGAACCATAAAAGATAATTCTTTTATGTACTTGTAAATTATAAAAATTTAATGTATTTTGAATTTTGCACACACAAGTTAGACGCGTTTGCTGACGTCTGCTGCAGTGTACACATAATTTATGTGATGAATCCTCGATAGCTGGAGTGAATTTGAAAAGCACTGTTCTGGTAATTGGTGTCTATGCTTTTCCGAATCTAAATTAATCCCCATTTTGATAACAGAACAGTCCCATTTATTTGCAAATGATTACTCTACAGTTCTGATTGATTTGTTACAAACTCTTCAGCATCCAAAGTAATACAGTCAAAGTCAAACATTATGGGGCCAATCTTGGTTTTCAGTCATTTGATCCTGCAGGTATTTTAGTGTGCTTTTAAGGAAATGCTGAGCAATTTCACAAACAGGTTGGAGATGGAAGTCCTTTGTACTTCCACAGCAGAACTTTCTACTTTGTAGGTTTGCTCAGCTCCACTGAAAAAGGTTACAGCCATTTTGTTACATCTGTTAGTAACATAAGAAATACTTTAACACACATACACAGCTTTTTAAGGAGATTCTGCTTGTTACAGGAAAAGATAATAATTACTGGAGGAAGTCAACAAGCGTTCAGTTTGGGCAGGTTTTTTATATCTGAACAGGGCAGTCTTATTTATTGATTATTTGGCTTTTCCCCCTACTCTTTAAAGTATGAAACTATTTTAATATCAAGCTTCATATTTGCTTCGTCTGCATCATTAGGGAATACTATGTTTTGCACTCTATAAACTAAAGTCACGCCCCACTGCATCTTAGGACTTCACTGAGGAATTTTCATTTAGAAAAAAGTCAAAGTTTAAAAACAACAGAAAAATATTTTACCATGGTCTACGTATAAAAACATAGGTTTAGTTTGCTAGCTAATTAATAATATATGATATAGTATAGCTTGAACTTCTCACACTAAATGCAGTGGAAATAAACTAGCATTTGTCTTGTTAAGTTTGCTTTCCATTTTTTCTGGGTTGTATGGCTGATTGGTCACTTACTCAAGCCTCCATTTGCTTTAAATATATACTGTTTAAAATGTGCTCTAGAAACTGCCAGAGTCCTAGCAGAAATACCATTGGATCTACAACCACTTCCTTAAGAAATCAGCAAAAAGATCTCAACAGATGACTAGGCTGTGCATTTAGACTGGCCCATATGTGTTACTGTGGGGCTGTGCCGTCACTCTAAATCACTTATGTTTGATTCTCCATTTCAGGGTCAATTTGCTAGTTTTCGCTGTAACATTTGTTCAAAACTGTGCCCTTCCAGCAGATCTACTGTCAAGAAGCCCAGATGTGGGGGTGCAAGAGCATGCAGAGTACTATCATGATACTAGTTTAATACTTACAGCTACTAGAACTGTATCTTCAGGATACAGTTGCTCTCACCAAAGAAATACATCAGTATCTTTCTTTTTTCCTAAGATCTATTTAAAGAGAAAAAAAACTGCATTCCCTACGATGTTGTAGTTGAGAATTTATACCCCTTGAGATCAGGAGGTGTAATTTCAGATACAACAGCACTGTACATGTATGAATCCACAGTAACGCATTTTAATTGCATGTTATTTTTACTAATAAGCAGGTAAGTTTCTGTTGCTGTAGAAAGCACCACTTTGTTTTTTCTTGTGCACCTCTGGTGACACAGCTTACTTGAAAAGGGTCTAACTCAGGGTTCCTGTGAAGGGCAAGCCAGGTCTGATGCAAGTCCACCACGGTCTCAAGTAGCCCTCTACCCAAGTGAACTATGATTGACTAGGTTAAGCTTGAGCAGCACAAGGTGATCTACCAGAATCTTCATTGCATAGTCGTTATGAATTAATTATTTTAATTAAGCTCAGTACTGCTAATATTTATTACTGGGTTTGCTTTAAGTTCTGGGGGAGAGGAGTCATATTTACTTTTCCTATATAAGCTTTTGCTATATAAGCAAATGACTACTGATGCAGCTTGTTTGTGTGCAGGGAGTATCTAAGAAAGAAATAGATTAAGGACAGACAGATTTTCTAGTCTATTCAGCTATTTGTCAGTAATGAGTTAGAAAAAGCTTCAGTATCACAGGCTCTCCAGGGAGACCTACAGTAAACATCTCTGTGCTGTGTTGGACTGGTAACATTTTCAAAAGACCATTACCCATGTCCCTAATGCTTTAGGGTAAACAGAAACATTATTTTCCTAGTAATTCAGTTCAAGGTGTAGCAGTTACAGAGCTTTTAACACCAAAAGTCATTGATCTGTACCTCTGAAGAGATGGGTAGCTGCTTCATTATGGAATATAAATTTCATTATAGAATGTGATTTCAGAGTTGCCCTATAATGACACTGTCTGCTATATTCCTTGTGTTCAGATGCCATACCATTATATTAACCACTCAGCTTTATGACATATTTATACATTATCATGACCAAATCCTTGCATGCCTTGTAGCAACATCACATAGAGTAAACAAGCTTCTACTTTGCAAGCTCCCAAAGATGGGAGGCTCTGACAGAAGCTGCTGGTTGGGTAGAAAACAGTCTTGCCACTGCAGAAATTAATTTGCTGCATAATCACAATGGCCCTGTCAGAGCTGGAACTGCAATACAGATCCCTACAACAGTGAAAGCTTTGTGTCAGGGTACTCCTCTTTAATGTCTCCCATTCTTAGCTTTTAGAGTAGTTTTCTTCTCTCTACCTTTCATGTTTTGAAAGGATAAAGAATATTGCTCATGATTCTCGTATTTCCTCAGCCTGTGATGGATGTTCCTGTTACAGAGTGAGTCCACGTAACTTCCATAAACACAAATGTGAATTAAATGCATGTATTTAAGGTTGACTAGGCTCCTCTGAAACACACGTCTGCCAGTTAGTCACCAGTCTTCCTTCACTTTATGTGGGCCCAAATGTCACTGTTTTACCTAATGTTTATGTTTCACAGGCACTTTACGGCACAACATCAGAAACTGCTGTTTGGCGTCGTTGTGCAAACTATGTCAATGGCAACATGGAGAATGCAGTGGGACGATTATATGTAGAGGAAGCATTTGCTGGAGAAAGTAAACATGTGGTAATGCTTTTAGTAAACTTGGCGTATGTGCCATCTAAGTGTCACTTAATTGTCACTTACCATGCAGTTCTTTATACAGCTTTGATTACAATGTTTATTAACCTTTTCTGTATAGCAGGTCACTTTCTCAAAAACCTAACCTTCAGATTTGCTTCTCAGTCAGTGTACCACTGAGGAGTAACAAGAACGTATGTGCTAGGAGAGTCATTTCTTTGCACCTAAGTACTTCTGCATTACTTGTCTTGAGCTGGCCTGCTTTCCAAGCAAATGACCACAGTGTGAAGTAACGTGTGAAATATGAAGATTACATGTGCACACTTGGAAGGAGAGAGGCATTTGCCTGCTCCACTTGTTCTATGAGCCAGCCTTGAGCCTAAAGCATCGTTGGCACATTAGCGACGGACTGTACCCAAGCCAGTACGCGCACCCAAGGAACAGCACTTACTGAAATGAACAGTCACTGCTTGTTCTTTGAGACCGACGCTAGTTCACATCCTGTCAACGTGGGGTGTAGGGACAATTGATTATTTCTTTTTGTCTTCAGTCACACAGAAAATTGCTGAAAATTAACTAAAGTTAAGTCTTAGTTTCCTCCTATCACTCCTACTGTAATCCAGGCTTAAGATAAACTATTTTTTGTGGTTGACATATACACAGTATTTTGATCAGGTGCACAACATCCAGCAGATGGGTATCTGTCAGATGTTTTGTAAACTGAATAACTAAATTGCATTGCCTTGTGAGCTCATGCCTATTCCTTTTCCTCCCACAGGACAGATTAAAAGTACTACTTAACTTGGGCTCCAGATTTTGAGTGTGGCCCATAAACAGCATAGACTTAGGCGGCTAGTGCAAGACAAACAAGTCTGTAATAAACAAATCATGACTGTGGAAAAATAATTGGGTCATTTTATGTCGTTTTGTAACATACTGATGTTTTTTCCAAGGTTGAGGAAATGATTGCAGATATACGTGATGTTTTTATAAAAACCTTAGATGAACTTACCTGGATGGATGCAGAAACCAAAAAGAGAGCAGAAAAAAAAGTAAGTTAAATCTTAAATATTGGTAATGTTGTGTATTTCTATAAACATCAGTGTTTCAATTATTTTTCCAGAAAAAAAAAAGCAGTAACATCTATCACTTTTATATCTACACCCCCCCTATATATTTTTGTTTATATAGGCACAGCAGCTTACAGACTTCCTATATCAGATCCACATTACATGGGAAGAGGCCTCTGTGGAGATAAGTGCACAAAATAGGAGGAATCTGTATACAAGATTAAGACCTCCAGCCAAATCAGTGATTAAGGGGCTAGACAGTGAATACCTACAAGAAAGTAATACTGAAAACGGGAAGGAGTGATTTATTGTGATTTGACCAGCTGTTAGGAGCAATAGGACAAAAACAAAGAGTTGAACCACAGGCTGGACATCATCAGTGGGTTCTCTTAAGGCCAGACATAGCTTTAGACAGTACATGCAAGTCTGGAGTAAGTAACACAAATCAGTTGTAGAGAGCCTTGAATTGGGAGTAAAGCAATTGAAAGAACTATTTATTACATCTTTATTTTGTTATACCGTAGAGATAATTAAAAAAATCTTCAATTTTGCATTTTTAATGATAAATTATTATTAAAATCTAATTTTTAAAAAGCTTGGAAAATATCATGGTTTTACTAAGGTAGAGTGGGACCTGGCATTTTCCTCCAGAATTTTATGTTAGAAGATCTTAGAAAAAACTATTTAAAGTAACTTAGAAAAATATTTCTGTTTTATCAAACAACTCTAGATTGTGAAGTCCACAAAAAGCTACAGTTGCAACAGATGGCTAAGACAGTCACGGCATGTAGTGAGGTTACACTGATTCTGATGTAATCAGACAGTAATGATGCAGTTATATGAACAGGTTTTTATGTACATTCCTAGTGTTATTTCCACAGCGACACATGTTGATCAGTTAGAACTACACAACAACATCAAATCAGGAATGGCAGTGTAAGTCACATAGTAAACTGAAAATCCTAATTTCTGTACTGTGATTAGACATAGACAGTATAAGTACAAAGTCTGTTAAATACTTCCACTGTTAGGAACAGCCTGACAAAATGAGATGCAAACTGTCTGAAAAGTTAGGATCAGAAACCCATGCACACTCCACGTGTTGCTTATAATGCTCACTTGTTTGTGGGAGTAGCCTACATCAGAAGATAATTTGTATAAATAATGTGATTTTACTGCCAAATTTATTAAGACATATTTATGTGGAAATAGTAGAAAGAATTGCTAAAGAATAATTTGTTCTTTGGGTTTTTTTAATTACTCCTGACATTGCCATCAATACAAATCAATACTTGGCTATCAAAAGAAACTGAGTAAGGGTTTGGGTTAAAAACTTTGTTCAGGACTTCATATTGTCAAAATCTGGGAACATTTAAAGAAACTATTTTACTCCAGTGTAGATGTGGCAGCTAGTTAAGAAACATGGATACAGACCAAAACTGAGTCAAACTGTACTAATTTCTGGAAATCTGTAAATGTGTTTTTCTATAATGTACTGAAGTTAAAAAATGTCCAGTTATTAATTTGTTTAAATGAGCCTTTCATCTCAAAAGCATAGTTGAAGTATGTTTGGCTACCTTGTGCACATTTCTGTAAGTTTACTTACAAAGGAAAGAACAGAACATACTTTCTAGAATTTTCATTGTTACAATTAACCATAAACTTTACAGTGCTTTCAATGAATAAAAATATGTAAACCAAAACTATAAATCATTAACATCCTGGGGTTTCTCCAGTTGCTTCCGTATTGCATTTATTATATAATTTATGATTGATTTAAAATTATGGCTGGATTTGCTATGGGTATCAAATTATCTTGTCCCTAGGCAACAGCAATTAGAGAGAGGATTGGTTATCCAGATGAGATCGTGACTGATGACAATAAGCTGAACAGTGAGTACCAGGAGGTAAGTATCCGCAATAGGCGGTATAATTAGAAAAGAGTCTTAAGAGAAAAAATGGTGAATTTACCTTGATAGCCAGGCCAAACCATGTGCATCTGCACAGAATAACACAATCTGGTGCTTAGTTGCACCAGATTAGGTGTAGAATCATAGAATTGTTTAGGTTGGAAAAGACCTTTAAGATCATCAAGTCCAACCGTCAATCCAACACCACCATGCCCACTAAACCATGTCCTGAAGTATCACACCTACATGTTTTTTGAACACCTCCAGGGATGGCGACTCCACCGCTTCCCTGGGCAGCCTGTTCCAATGCCTGACAACCCTTGCAGTAAAGAAATGTTTTCTAATACCCAATCTAAACCTCCCCTGGTGCAACTTGAGGCCATTTCCTCTCATCCTATCACTGGTTACTTGATAGAAGAGACCAGTACCCACCTTACTAATACTAAATAAGGATGTATTAAAAGCCCGTGTAGTACAGCTGGTCCAGTACAGCTGGTAATAAGTATTTGATGGTATTTCAAGGGAATGTATAAATTCTAGAGGAATTATGGTAGAATAAAACATGGAGCCAATGGTGTTCAGTGCAGTATTTCTAAATATGCCACAGATTGACATAACACTGGTTGAAGTAGACGCAAGTACACATAACTTAGTAACTGTACCTATTTGTCCATGGATTGGAATTAGTCCCTGAAGTATGACATTGCACGACCCGTATAATTTAAACTGCATCTGAGCTTTTTCACAGCAAAATGTGACCTCAGTATTCTTTTACCTTGTAGGTTGATTTGTGAGAGTAACTCCATTAATGTATTTAGTATACATATATGTTCAGGCAGAATATGTCTTAGAAGTCAGGTTTAATTTTGAAAAATAGAGACATATAACCAAAGTATGCTTTTTAAAACACTATTTGAGCTTTATTCATGTGCTCATTCTAAGGTAGAATTGCAGCTTACCAAGTTGGTAGCTACAGGTTTCAAGTGGGCAACTCCCAGAGATTAGGGTCAAAACCAACAAGTGCTGAACTCCACTCAAAATATATATATCTATAAAGAGGGAATAAAGATCTCTGGAAAAAAAATTACGCAGCTGCTAACATGTATCGAGCTACACTATCAGCTCTGTGATGTAGCAGAGCACTGCACACCAAATTCTAATTGTAGATCAAAAAATACTCTTAAAAATGTGCTGCTTAGCTCATCACACTTAAGAGTAGATTTTCCAGATCTGTGTGTCTTTTATTGCAATTCAGTAACGCCATACTCTTAAAAATGTGCTGCTTAGCTCATCACACTTAAGACTACATTTTCCATATCTATGTGTCTTTTATTGCAATTCAGTAACGCCACCACTAAGTACTTTTCCCTCTTTCTTTTTAGTTGAACTACAAAGAAGAAGAATACTTTGAAAACATTATTGAAAATTTAGTATTTACCCAGAAGAAAAGGTTGAAGAAGCTTAGAGAAAAGGTGGACAAAGAGGAGTAAGTATTTAAAAATACTGTGTAGTCTTTCATCCAGTTTCCACAGGAGGAGGTATTTGGAGGGTAATCAGTGATGATTTAATGACCTTTATTCTGCACTTTTTACTCCATGAAGAGGGCAGGTAACAGGGCATTGCTTGTTTCCCAAAGGCTGGACCTACATTAGCAAGTAGGGCAAAGAAATTGGGAGATGGTGTAGAAGGTTAAGTATTCTGGAGTAGGTCTAGTCTGGTCCCTTAGCTCCCAGAGTGGATTAAGTGGACTCCTGGAGCGCAGCTTTTTAATTAAGTTCATGTGAAAGATGAATGTCATCCCTGAGTATTTCATTTCTTTTGCTCAGAGACTGCATGAGAAAAGAGAAAGCATGATTAAATGAGGATGAGCAGGAATTTACTTCAGAAATGTACTCCTGCTGTGAATTACAGTATTAAGGTAGAATGTAGATGTACCAAAAGACTGACAGGGCACATTCCCTAGCTGTACTGGCTACTCTTCCTGTCCCAGCTCTGACCCATTTGGAAGTTAATTTAAACCAAATCAGAAAGATGACTCTGGTAACCATAGTCCATGCAAACTTTGCAAGACTGTTCGTTTGAATAAGGGCTGCAGAGCTGGATTTATGTTGAGGAGAGGATAAGAGCACTAGCTTTGTATAGTCTAAAAAAGAAAAGACTGAGGGGAGGCCTTAGTGCTGTCTTCAGCTACCTGATGGGAGGAGATGCAGAGAAGCCTTACTCTTCTTGGCGATGCACTGTGATAGGACAAGTGGGAAGAGACACAAGCTGGAACATGCAAAATTCTGACTAGTTGTTAGGAAAAACTTTTCACCATGTGAGTGGTCAGACAAGACGCAGAGAGGTTGTGAGATAGATCTCTGTATCTCATCTCCATCCTTGGAGATACTCAAATCTTGAATGGACAAGCCTCTAAGCAACCTGATCTAGTTAGCTTCACACGAGAGGCCATAAGACCTCTAAAGGTCCTTTTGACCTAAATTATTTTATGATTCTGTGTTTCTATTTTTAATTACTTTATCATTTTCATAGTGCTGTTCCAGACTTCTTTTTAAGAAAAAAAAAAATCAAAACCTGCAATTGTTCAGACTCTTTCCAGTCAGTCGTGTTGCATCTTCAAACTCACTTTTTCAGAAGATGAAGTATATACTTCACACCTCTGGAATGACCACTATGAATTTTCCAAGTACTGTCATAGCTTTTCAGAACTATAGTCATTATTGTGGATAAATAGTTCCAACTGTTGCTTTTGCTGTTCTGTATTTACATATCATTAACCAAAATTTATGTTCCACTTAACAGCCACCTCACTTCTGCTCTATTTTAATTTCAAGCTGTGTTGGGACTTGGCTTGTTCAATTGCTTCAGCTTGATTTAACACAACTCCTATTCTGTTCTCACATGTGTATGTTACCTAGGAGTAACTACCATAAGTTTAACTGCATTCAGAGATTACCTAAAGTGAGCATGGAAGTATCAACCACCATTGATTATCCTCTGATAGTTATAATTTGTTCCACAAATTAATTTTCACTTAATCAAGCAATAGCCACTGTTAGAATACTTTGCATTGCTTATGATTAGCATATGCAATACAGTTATCAAATAGATCATATATCATAGCAATTAATTTCACTCACAGAGCACGGAGCCAGGAAATAAAACTTCAGTTGTTTAAGACCCAGCCATTTTATTTTGTAGAACTGTTATCTCATTTTCTCTGATATATTTTCTGAAATATTATTAAATGTGTACAAGAATAACCCACAGCAAAACACTAGCCCTGCTTGTGATTCTAGGAATTTAATTAGGTGATCACTAGTTAAAGCCAGTAAAACTGTAAACTAGAAAAAAGGAGTTAAAACTCATTATTTCCCATGTGTTGAGATGGACTGAAAAGTAATGCTGAGAGCCTTCATCAAGGAGTAAGCAGTATTTAAGTTAAACCATAGGACTGTGAATCAAGCCATGCTTCTGTCACAAGAGCTCATGATTATCTTTGCATGTACCTTCATTCCTCAAGAAATTAAGGAAAATATTATAATAGTCTCAAATCTGATACTCGTAATGTAATGGTATTTGAGATAGCTGGATATGTGACACTGATAGGTGACACAGAAGTCCTCTTAAGTAAGCAGTCTTAAAAAAAAGTTCCATTATCCCCAAGTGTTTAGATACCATTATAAGCTCAGGTTCTGTGTTTCAGTTTCTTTATATGGGAAATTTTGCCTGTACAATGCTGCAGTATGAGTGGAAATAGAAACAAAACCTAAGTGTCATTGTTAATCAGTTCGGATAACAAAAGGAAAGGGTTACTTAAATGATGAAGGGATTGGAGTGTCTGTCATACGATGAGAGGCTGAGCAGACTGCGGCGCTAAACTTGACAATCTCCAGAAGTACCTTCCAACCTCAATTATTCTGTGATTCTGTTACTCAGTTTCTATGTTTGTTCCAGTAATCGTTAACTCTGCAATTAAGAGCTGAAATTCTAACATTAATCCTTCTGTTATTACTAGGTGGATAAGTGGAGCTGCTGTTGTCAATGCTTTTTATTCAGCAAGTAGAAATCAGATAGGTAAGGTTTACCAACTTATGAACTGGAAACAGATTTAATGGTCAATATTTTTTTACTATATGCGTATGTATGTATGTATGTATGTATTTTTAAAATCAAGAAGTTAATGTTATGGGGGTTGCAGAAGGGCCTCAGTCCAGCAAAACTGGAGGCTTCATTCATAGTGTTTTCATTCCCTCGTGTTTTGAATTGCCTTTGTGCAGAACAAGGACAGAGGCTTGGGTTTCAGCCATGAAAACAATAGCAGTGGTGAGTGGCTATAAGTTTAATGACCCAGTAAATTTGGTGGCCCCAGCCTTTTTTTTTATTTAAGGGATGAACAGGGAGTACAGTACCACTTCTACCTGAAGGAAACACTGACTAAAAGAAAGTCGCAGATGTTTCTGCCACAGAGCACATATGGCTTCCATTCCTTATAGCCCCTTCACAGTCCCTTTGTACAAGCTTATTTAGTGTGGCTTTGGGAAGGATGTTGAATTTAATTCTGCTGGTTAATGAACACACCAGTTCATTGACCGGACTGCTCAGAATCCCGTAACTTTTCACATAGTAGGCCAGAATACAGAGCCCCATGCTTGTTCTCATGAAGCGGTACACTTGCTTTCTATAAGGGTAATTACAGAGAGTAAGAGCAGTCTAAAACAACTGTCATATTATCAAGGTAACAAATGTTCTGCATTTGATGATGGAAATAATGCTGAAATATTAGTGCAAAACCCAGCTTGTTCTCAGTTTCTATTTCCTCATTTCCAGCACTTTCCCATACACAGCTCTAAGATCCAGTGCTCAGAAGACAGACTCCAGCGATCAGCTTCACGATAAGCTGTGCTAAGCAAACTTGTCCCATGCAGCTTGGGAGCAGGAACTCATGGGGTCACTGCTTCTGGAGCATATGGTCACTGTTGCATGAGTGTACATGTAGGATCAGGTTTATAATGGAAGAAATAAAAACTACGCCAAGCTTTCCAAAAGGATTTTTCCTTTTTAATTATTTCTGTCCCCACTGAAGAGTTGAAGATAAAAAGTCTAGCAGTCCTAGATTTTCAGATTTTACTGAGTCAGGTGATCTGGTAAGCAGACTTCTGCAAATACGATCCTGATTTCTCCCATTAGGTGCCTGTGTCTTTGCAATAGCTCGCACCTTCAGAAGCACAGAGAGTACTGTTTTGGACGCAGTGGGACTGCAGCATGGTCAGCCTCAACAGCATGCAGGCAAGAATGAGGAGGCAGGGAGAAAACTCCTTGTATTGGTGCAGTCATAAACAAGCTAAGAGAATACAGCGCACTACAACTGGTGCTGTTTGTGTAGGAATATAGCAACTACAATACTCACGCAGTTTTAGGTTTCATGTCCTAGTCAAAACTTCAGTGATATGTACTTTTATGTTCATGAACTTTTCCAGTTAACCCAACCTGTTCTGACTTTGCAGTGGGTACTATAGGGAAGACATGAAGCACTGTGAAATCACAGACAGACTTCATAGAGACAAAACTGCTTTGATTTAACTGACCAGCATTGCTTGGTTAAGGATGGCAAGACAGTGCAATCAGTCTGGCAGGTGGCAAAGCTAAGCGAGCATTTAGCTCATTAGTGAACATATAGCACAAAAATCTGCTCAGAAGGCTTTGTTTAAAATAGTTTTGTTCAATAATTCATAGAAAAGGAAGCGTGATTTGGAAGACTGAAACTGGTGACTGGCAGTTAATATGAGCCACAAATTCTTACCTCATCCTTTAGCTATGGCATGCCACAGGATAATTAAAGCAGTCTGGGCTTCAGAGTGATGTCCGAATTAGCTTGGTATTATGCTTTTAAAAAAAAATAAAAAAAAAATCCCTCTAAAGAGTTCTGTGCATGATGTGTAGGAAATTTAGAGCTCTTATTATTACATTTTAATATGGTCTGATCTTTACTGTTCCATCAGCAGCACTGATCATAAGGAAGCCACTCAACCTCAAAAAAATCAGCTGAGCTGCTAGTGAAGTAGCCCACCATAATGTTCCTTTAGATACCAGCTACCTCTGACCCACAGGCAGGTGTGCAGAATTGAACTGAGCCATGCTTCTGGCTGTTGGGGGTGACACTGTGCAACACAGTCAGTCCCAGTAAAGGCATTACTGTTCTCAAACACATTCAAGAAGAAAAGCAGCATGTTTTCTTTTGTCCAGGGCTGCACAGATTCTGAGGGAAATTGTGTCTTTTTCTGCCTTGGATATTCACAAAGCTGAGAAGTACAATCTGCCTGTTAGGTCCCAAAGGTGTTGCACTTCTCTCTTCTGTAAATCTCTACTTGAAATGTATCCCACTGTGGGAGGAATGCCTGTCCATTTCAGATCTCTGGTATGTAACAGAAGTCATGGAATAAGTTGTTTTCAGAAGGGTGGAATTAAAAATAAAATCTATGAATTCTGACACTTTACTCTAAAAACAGATGAGGTGACAGGATGTTAATTAAACTGAACTTAAAGTCTTGGGCAACTATCTGCCTCCAGGGGGGGAAGATGGTCCTATGATTTCAAGCAAAAGACAAGCTGAGCTCCAAGGGAGTTACAGTTGTAATATTCAAGGCCACCAGGACTGATGCATATCATTTTGAGTAAACATCTTGCTAGCAGTATACTCCAAAAAGAATAGCGTGCTGATGCTATTATACACTTCAGATACCACCCTGTTTTGCCAGTCATCAGAATAGCCCATCACACAATATGGCTTTACACTCTTGTCTAACAACATCAAAACATTTGGATATTTCATTCCACATCAAACTAACAAGGTAATAGAATTACTTTGACAGTAGGCAGCAGTTTGCCCAGGAGAGCAGAAACAGGTTTTTTCCTAACCTGCTTATTATTTCTCCATTTTCCCATGGTTCTTTCTCCTCTTGAAAGAAACTGCTAGTACCATACTGGATTTATGTGGAAATGCAAGAAGTATATGTTTTCTTTCTTTTGCTGTGTGAAAACTGTCACCCAGTTCCTCTTTTTTGTTTAAGTTTTGTAGTTACGTACATCTCATTCACAGTGAGAGTTAATACTTTATATTGCTACAACAGGCTGAAGTATAGGGAAAAGGCCTGCATGAAATATAAAGTGTAAATGAATATTTTATGGAATTTTTAATTCTTCACTTATAAAAATATCACAAGTGCAACATGATTTTTTTACTAATTTGTTTCTTAAAAGCCTAGGAAAATGGGCACAGAAGTGTGCGAAAAAACCCACTTTGTTCCAGTTCTTTCACTGCCAGCTTGACCTATTTTTATTGATTCTATAGTGGGAGGTACTGGTATTTTCAATGGAAGAATAAATTCCTCTCTCTGAGATTGATTTGTGGTGGGGACAATAATCAAATAATTTCTTCTTCTAGGGGAACACGCTCCCACTTTTCATGATGTTGTGAGGTTTATTTAATAATGGAGTCTGAGAATGCTAAATGCTGTAAATAGGAAAAGTAAACTGCTTTTTTTCAAAGTAGAATAGTACCAAAGTAAAAGCTGGTGATGATTTTGCAAGTGTCTGAAGAGGGGAGTTGTCCTGCTGGTCTGTTCCTGCTATCCTACAGCCATTATCATGTGTCAACTCACTTAATTGTTGCTGGTAAATGAGTGAACAGCATGACTTTGGTTGAAGCCCATAAAAATGGTCTGTTCACACTGCGTGCATAGGATAATGAGGTAGGGCCTTAATTGTGTTGTGGGTTTTTTTGCAGTTTTCCCTGCTGGCATTTTGCAGCCCCCTTTCTTCAGTGCATCCCAGCCCAAATCTCTGAATTACGGTGGCATAGGCATGGTCATCGGTCATGAAATCACACATGGTTTTGATGACAATGGTAAGGCACTGAGTTTCTAGTTACAAAACTTACAATGCACAGAATGTTTTATATGCTTTAGTGCTTAATCATTCCAGAGAGCAGATAAAATGAAGGTAAAGTTTCCATATGTAAGACCAAATCTGGATTTCTTTAAAGCCTCCAGCACTGGAGGCTTTACAATATTGTTCCCCATGATTCCCAAAAATGTGATTCAAAGAATCCCAGACGCTCCTGTAGCTGCTAGGCTGCAGCAACAGCCCAGGATGCGGGCCTGCGGCACACAAGGGCTTTTAATATAGTTGCTGGTCACTTGCTTTTCCCAAAGGCTGCATCAAAAACCATCATAAACTACACATAAGTGTAAACAGGGTGTGTCACTAGGCTGGCATAGGTGTGAACTCAAGGGTCTACCTATCAGACCTGCTGCCCAGCCACATCATGCAGTTCTAGACCCACACTGTGATCAATCCAGCATTGAGTCACAGGTCAGAACCGTACCAGGCTTCCTAGGACAGCCTTAATCCCATCCTCTGATTCAGTATGAATTTGTCTGGTTTTCTCCTCTGCTGAAATACAGCCCTCTTGGGGAGGGGGGGGAAGCATCATCTGTATGACTGCCTCATTATAGCGATTTTTTTGCATGAGTGACTGTGCTCACTTGCTACCCTTCTTACTGCATCAAAAACCTCTTTTCCTGTATACATAATTCTGTTAGCATATTATTACAGGCAGAAATTTCAATGAGGATGGAGACCTTGTAGACTGGTGGACTGAAAAATCAGCACATAATTTTAAGGAGCTATCCCAGTGTATGGTGTACCAGTATGGAAACTTTTCATGGGACCTAGCAGGTGGACAGCATGTATGTATATTTAATTGTAACTAACCAATGTTGTTTGTTTTTTTTTTTTAACAAGGAAGCACAAAATCCTATGTCCTAAACATGCAAACCCTTATTTACATGAATGCTCTCTTGGCTTATGGTCAACGCTGTCACCCCTACACACACACAGAATTCTTAAAGATAGTGGTAAAAACTCCGCACATATACTGACTGTTCTGAAAGAGGCAGGATTTACATTCTGAATGAGTGGCAGTCCTAGAAGCCTTTGCCTTAAAAGCCTTTCTGGGCCCTCAAAGGCTCTTTTTCAATTCCATGAAGGAACAGAAAAAAAAATTGAAAGATTGAACCTCATTTCCCCAAAGCTTGATGCACAAATAATACATATCCCCATCAAAACAAATCCTGTCTGCTACTTTCCTTCACTCAAAATCTTCTTCTCTTTCCTTCAGAGAAAAAGGCTGGACTACAGAGCTAAAAGGTCTAAGAATCAGGGTGCAATAGGAGAGGAAAAGATGATAGATTTAGGAGAAGGAGGGAGTCTAAATGTGACTGCATTTATAGTATTCTGCACAGTTAAAATTATTAGGCATTCAGTGTAGTGTCTGTGTCTGGAAGCCCTAATTTCATGATAACAGTTAGTAGGATCAGGTCTGTGTCCCAACAAGACCTATATTCCATTAACTCACAGAAACAGGTGATGCTGATACTGTAATTGCTCATACTGAACAGGAGACCAGTCCTCTTCCTATTAAATGCAAGCTGCAAAACTGCCACTGGAAGGAGAGAGCCCTGTATACGTAACACAGCACTTCATAGCATGTCATTTCAGGGGTGACCAAATGCTCTGCTAACGCACCTGCGTTGTCTTTAGTACACACTCCAGCTTTAATCATCTAGAGACAGCTTAATCATCTTCACAGTGCTCCCACCTTGCTGCCATAGGGATTTTACTGTCCCAGGCTGGCAGTGCACGTACTTCAAAGCTACACATGGCAGATTTCAACCACAGTTACTAGCTGAGCTGCCATCGTTCTGTCAGTCAAGGTACATACTGCACCAGTGCAGCTTTTAGCTCACAGTCCTGCATCTTCCACACAAGTGGCATGATGAGTGTCAGCCCCTGGATCACTGCTGCCCAGTAAAGAAAGGAAAGCAGTTTACTACAGGAGCGCTCAGCTGCATTGCATTGCGGAAGACTACTTTTAACATCCACCTTCTTTATTTTGAAGTTCACTGGATAACCATGTGCAGCTTTGAACTGTGCCACCACCTGTTTTTCTGTAAGGAACAAAATTTCTCTTGGATGGGTCCTCCTACTGTTAAGTGGCAAATGAGAAGACACTTACAAGAAGCTATTTCTCTTGACAACTGCTGTCTAGTTTTTTTAGAGGCTGACAATGTATTCCATCATACAGAATAGGGAAAAGATAAAAACTTCCAGCCCTGAGGTTTTCCTAATCTGTGCGTTAAACTGTTGGGTCTCACAAAGAGACTAAAAATAGAGAAGAATATTTCAACATTTTCCTACCAATTTTTCCACACATTAAATTCAATCTAATGATGATTCTACATTTTGCAGCTTTGAATATCATAGCCCAATATCTTGGACTAAAGGTTGAAAATACAATTTTTTTAAAATAAAATCACAGATTCTCCATTACCAAAGCTTCATCATCTTTGGTGATGCTTGACTGACTTACAAATACTATACTAGCTAAATAGATATCTTCTATGCATCTTGCTACCAAAGAGCTACCTAACTTGCCCAATATACAGGAAAATACTTAGTTTCTAATTTCCACTATTTGGAGTTTGGATTTTAACTAGTTTTGTAGACTGTATGGACAGATTCTGCCCGCTTCCTCTAATTGGAACTGTAGTAAGAAGCTGAGGGTTGAAGACATGGAGGAAATAGGAAGAATGAACAGTGACTAAGCATCAGAAGATCTGGGTTGAAAGATATATGAGAGCCTAGAAAGCTGTCTGTAAGGGAAGGAAGAGAATTAGGGAACACAATAGTATTTGCATAGATTTTGAGTCAAGGGAGGCAAAGACTTTTCAGAGACGTTAACATAATCTTTTGCTAAAACTTCAGATCTTAAGGGAATTCTCACCTTTAAAAAGGGAAAAACGCACAAAGTTTGGTATTACAGATCCTGGATAAGCTCTTTTCAAAAGCTATACTTCTTTCTATTTTACAGCTGAGTGGAATCAACACACTAGGAGAAAACATTGCTGATAATGGGGGCGTTAGACAAGCATATAAGGTAAGAAGTATCCATTTTTCTGTTTCAGCTGAAACCATTGTAGATTAAGAAAATTAGTTTCAGAGCCTTTGAAGAAGAAACATTATTTTTGTGTTAGGGATAGGACACATACCTACTGCATCATCAAGGCATGGTTTAAAACTATTGACCAGCTGTTGTATTTCTTTCATCCTGTTAATTATTTCCTGATATATATTCTCTGTTCCTAGTGCACTCTTTTTCAGCTGACTTCTCTCTTTTTTAAAATTATTTTTTCCTATTATGAATAGGGAATTTGTAGAATGAAAACATTAAATGAATCACACTTGGACCATCACCTAACTAAACTGATGATACGGAACAGCTGTCTGCCTCTGTCTTCACCAGCTTTTTTATGCCAGGGAGGAGGGACAGAATGACTTTCTTTTAAGCTCTACCCATAAACAGTCTCTGCCTATATGGAACACTATTCACTGTTCAAAAAACTTTTCAAAATATCATTCTGTACAAGTGACTTGGGTCCCCTGGGCAAGTATCCAAAGATGTCACTGACATCTGGACTCCTTGTGCTAAGCCTTCCATCAAAGCTTGTATGATTTTTGGCTTTCCTTTCATTCTCTTCCTGAAATAGATACGTAACTCCTTAGATGGGCCAACTTTGAGACTGAAAGTAAAAGAAGCAGAGGTCTTCTCTTTGTGAATGCGGGTTACAAGGTGAGAAGCAAGTCAGCTTCTCTGAACTCTTCTTGTTACATGCAAATCTGAGGGTGGCAGGCCTTAGTAATGTGATCCTCCCTCTCCTTCCCTGAACACCTTGTTCTGTAGCAAAAAATTCAGCGCTTGACAGTGCTGTCATTCCTCAACAAAGTGCCTGCCGGAGTGCATGGGCCAACTCATACTTCTCAAAGTTATCATCATAGCTTCTGCAAAGAAAGCCGTCAGCAACACTTCACTAGAAATACACAGGTCAGAGGGCAAATACAATTAGTAATGAGAGTATAAAGAATGATTTGGAAGCCTAAAAGAGGTGTCAGTATGGCTTATTAGATTAGTCTGATCTTCAATTGCTGAAGCATTTGTGCATTAAAGAGAAACAAACAGCACAAACCCACAAAAGAGGATAGTCTTTCTGAAAGGAATGGGAGTAGCCAGAGAAAAACTAGAAGGTCAGAAGTATTAAAAAAATATTAGATATTTATAAGTATTATGACATCAGATAAATAGTAAAAAAAGTCCAAAAGGAATCTTGAGAGTTCATCTAGTCCAACCACCACCTCACTACCACAGGTAGAATCAACCATTTCTGTGTCATTCAAACATACCGTAAGAGAAGTTCCACTACCTCCTCGCTGCAGTTCAAGTGCCATCATGTCTTTGCTTTCAACAGTGGAAATACAGAACAATCTGCTCCTTTCTTTTCTGTGACCTTTTACGTATTTGAAGACTGTTACATACTTGAAGGCCCAGACTTCTCTTCTTTAGACTAAACAAACCCAATTCTTCCAATCTTTCCTCATAGGTCATGTTTGCTAGACCTCTGCTCATTCTTGCTGCTTTCTTCTGGACTCTCTCCAGTTGGTCCACATCTTTCTTGAAGTGTAGTGCCCAAAACTGGACAGAATGCTACAGCTGAGACCTGGCCAGTGCCAAGTAGAGTAGAAGGATTACTTCATGTATCTTATATAAGACACTCCTGTTTATACATCCCAGTATGACACTTGCCTTTTTTTGCAGTACTGTGGCACTGTTGGCTCTTGTTCAGCTTGTTACCCACTAAAACTTCCAGAGCCTTTTCAGCAGACCTGTTAACCGCTCATTACCTCAGCTTGCACTTGTGCAGTCGATGGGCTTTACTCATGCCGTATCTTGGCACTGACTTTAGTTGGAACATTTCTCCAGTTTGCCAGCAACTTTCTATCAGTAATGATACACTAATAACACAGTGTTTGACACATGGTCTTCGTAAGAATCATGAAAGTGGCTGTTCTTACTATGGAAAGGTTTTAAAGTCTTCTGCAACTCACTTCAAAAAAATATCAAAAAATCTACTCTTTGTAATGCAACATGAGATAATTGATAAAATTAATGTCTGCAATTCCCTGCAGAATCAGTTTTGTGCTAGTAAGATTGGATCCTCGAACTCTGCATTGTATACAGGAAAGCGTAATTTACCATAAGTGCGGTATTTAGATGCTAACCCAATAGCTGGCAAAAAAATATGTAATATGTAATTAAAAATACAAACATTTGAGAGAAGACCAAACTCTAAACAGGACAGCAAATACATGTGTTCTGTAGAATCTGAGAAAAGAATGATTTTTTTTTTGCCACACCTGAAGCTTTTTTCCCCAAATCTCTCAAGTCTAATGGAAAGAAGAAGTGGAAGAGGGAAAGATGAATAAATGGAGGAGGAATGAATCTTGATTGTCTTGGAGATCATTTGTGCCTCCTTGAGCAGAGGCAGGCTGGGTTGCCCAGCACAGTCACTTAGCCAGGGATCCACAGACAGGGAATCCCCAAATCATGTAAGACACCTCAGGTATGCTCATTTTGGGACTGTGCCTTAGAAAGCAGCACAGCAGCATGTTTTTCCATGTGGATCTTTACTATGCAAGGTGCATATTGAGGGTAACTGACAGCAATGCCTGACCCACAGAACCTGCTGTGGGTGAATCTTTATACAGACAGCTGTGAACCCCAACAATTTGGAGTCTGGTTTTAGCACAGAGCTTGCTGGTGCCTCCCTAGACATACCCCTTAGTTGATGTCAGAGAATCTCACAGTCATTTCCATTACAGAACATAGTCTACTTTAACACAGAGCCACCTTGCTTTATGCAGCCATTAATTAACCCTGTGAAAGGATTTGGCAGGTAAATGTGTAACAGTCCAATGAAATTTAATACATTAATTATTATAAAGCTTGCTGAAGAATAGTACTAACTCTCTGTAGCTACTGTACTTCAGATTATGTCCTCCTTTGCATTCTTGATTTCTTCCCCTGTAAAAAGATGCGTAGTTACGCAAAAAATCTTGTTATCTGGGTGTACCCATCTTACGGCAATTACTCTGTTAGCCTTGCATTCTTTTGCTACAATAAATTGCCATCTTTAAGCTTCTTCTCCTACCATTTATTCCAGTATAATTTGGGCAGCTTCACTAAACCTGGTGTACAGTACTGTAAGGCCAATTCAATGAGAAAACTGTCTTGACTCAGGCCCCTGGTATCACGGTACTAAGGAATGGCCCTGTTGTCTTCTGCTTAAAGGTGGCATGTGGTAAGATGGATGTCCAAGGTAGTCCATGATTAATTATGCTAAAGAGTCCATGTTCCTCCTTGTCATCATTTAATTTTGACTGTCTGGGCAGGGAAGTTGTAACATTTCTACTCAATTCATTCTACAGGCCTATGAAAACTTTGTGAAAAAGCATGGAAAGGAAAAACTTCTTCCTGGTCTTGAAATGAACCATAAACAGCTCTTTTTTCTGAACTTCGCACAGGTATTCTATGCTTCTTAACTGATTTTCAAAGCCTTCAGTCAAAGTTACAGTTTAACAGTAAGTTAGAAAGCGTAGGCTGATTTTCACAGTTCTATGAAGAGCTGGCAGAGTTGCTAAGCTGAGCAGTGTTCACTACAAAGTAGGACTATAAGGTCATCTTAGGTAATTTTTATCTTCCCTAAATAAATGAATTCAGCCACAAGTTAAGTCTTGCAGACTTTCTTGTGCCCAGGTGCCTTTGAGGACAACAGTATAGTGGTATTTTTTTTTAAACAAAATATACATTTATTTCTCTATGTTCTAATGTGAAATTTATTCTCATGACATGAAGTATTTCATAGTGAAATGACAGCAGGTCTCTTCCTGGACAATCTTATGGCTTACAAATGCTTTTCTTCATCACGTGTGTAGGTATGGTGTGGAACATACAGACCAGAATATGCTGTGAACTCCATCAAAACCGACGTGCACAGCCCAGGCAAATTCAGGTCAGCATGTGTAATAATCTTCAGTGCACTTCCTAGCTGCCATACAGCTTTCAGCTATAGAATTTAAAGAACTCTACACAAAAGGCTAGGCTGCACTTACCAGGGTAGATTTAGGCATACACACATACATAGGCATAGCACACTGAATATGGCTAAGAGAAAGACAGACTGTCCCTCCAGACCTCCCAGCCCTAGCATAGCTCTGTACTGACAGAAACAGGCACAGTCCTTCCCAGGAAGCTCCACAGGCAGAATAAAGCTGTGGGAGAGTTGTCCTCACCCTTGAGATGGTACAACTTAATTTTGTCCACGCTATTGAGCTTTGCACAGTTGTCATCACAGAACACAGACACCACCACCTGGCTGTTACCAGATGTGCACAGTTGTTAACAGCAGAGTCCCAGTGACTGTATCTGGAATCCTGTGCTCTTCTGGAAGTCCCCTGGCTTCCACAATAGCTCCTGATAGGGTTCTCATAAAGACCAAAGGCTATGGATGGACTTCTATCCTCCGCTAAAGTCACAGGTAAAACCTCCAGTTAATCTGTGGACTGCAAGGATTTTACTCTTCCAAGCACAGAGAAGAATTCATCTTCTTTTAAAAGGTAGTACTGACATGAGAGAGAAATGACCTGTCAATAGCCTTTGCCATCATTAGAATGAGGAACACCTTTGCCATTTAGAGCTAGAAGGGTGTTCTTCCGTTCCAACAGAGCAGATTGGCCCATCTTCACTGTTAACGTTAACAGCATTTCTCATAACGCGTGTAGCACAGAACTGGGGCTCTGCTGTGCCCCAGGTGTTCTACAAGGTCACTGTTTGTTCTCTCATGCAAGAGTAACAGAAGTGAGTTCTAGGTGGACGATCACTGCCCCTCCTCAGTCAGTAACAAACCTGTGTGCTGTGGTGCAGTAAGCAAATTTTTATTTTTTGCCTTGGGTACTCAAGTCAGCCTTCCCAAGAACAGGTGGGCTTGAATTCAGTAGTCATGCAGGAAACTTGGCTGTTCAGGGTAGAAATCTTTGGCCAGACTAGGATCTTTTTTTTTAACTTAAGTCAGAGCAACCTATCAGTCAGTAGTGTAACAGTGGTTTTGCTCTGATAAATCTGTTTGGTCAAATGCCATGAGATCAAGTAGTAATGTAGACATCACAACATCTCCGTTAGCTTTGAAAGGCTGTGTCATCTCCAGCATTCACATACACAATAGCTGATTTCTCTCCTGATACGACTCAGTACATTAATTCCAGTATCTTTCTTTCAACGGCTTTTCACCAAAGAATTATTTTGTTTATCCCACATACTCAAATATTTAGTGAAAGCAGTGACTGTTCCTTCAGTTGCTACTTGACTGGCATTTCACTGTGGGTGGTTTTTGTACTATCTGCAGATCTCTCCTGGAGGCAGTTTATGTATCAAGTACTACAATCAGCTGAATTTGGTCACAATGCTAATGAGGCTCTGCAGCAGTTCTTCAGAACTGTGCCTCCTCTTTGCATATCTAATTTGTATGAGTCACAAGTCCTTTGAAGTTCACTAGTTCAGCATCTCTGTGTAATTGTGTGTATCTTGGATATATTACATCATGTATTGTGCTGTTTTTACATCAGTATGAAAGGCTATAAACTTTATATGAAATTACACAAATATTAATGAGAAACCATACTAACATTTTTAGAATCTGAAGTAGTTTTCAGGATGAGGCCCCCTAAGAGCTCTAAAATAGAAAGCATTTCAGTACAGACATACCCACAAATTACTGCCTAAAGACATACTATTAAAATGTCACAATGGCTCCCAATGGGCCTTGTTTTTTTCTTTTTTTTTTTTTAATTTGGGGGAGTGGGGTGCGTTTTTTTGTTGTTTGTTTAATACCTGCTACACTGACTGCAGGCTATTTCTCTTTACAGGTAGGACAGGCAGCTCTTCATAAAAATTGTTAATTGCATGGCACAATTTTAGTTTATGGGCTAACAACTTTGAGTACTGGACAGGTAGAATCTTTTGCCCACTAGAAAAATAAGACGTTAACAGAAAGAAGCCACAGGGCAGGTGATTGCCACAGGCAGGCGACAGAGAATCTGTATCTGAGTGTTAACATGCAAAATTAAAACACAGCAAGAACAGTAACAGATACAGGTCAAGCCCTGCTGACGTACCAAATCCCTGTAGTTCTGGAGAAACTAGTAAACAAAGCAGGATTCTTAGCCCACTGCTGTTCTAGCTGTTTGTTAATAACAAATGTAAATAGAGTTATTACACCCAACATACTTTTTGCTCTGTTTCTGGCAAACCCCCTTTTTAGCAGTTCTGGTCCTTAAGAGCAGTGAAGTTCTCCTAGATCACTAAATGTAAAAATCTAAATGAAAATTCACTGAAAAGTTAGACCACAGTCCTCTCCCTCAGGGTCTTCTTTTCCCTTTACCAAGAAACTTGTCAGCAAAATGTAGCCGAAAAAATTCTCAGTGACAACTAACGACAAGCAGTAAACATGTTCCAAGTGAAAAAAATGGAAGTTTTGTGAGAGCCAGTAATGAAGAAGGGACAGATCCTGTATTTTGAGGGCTTGCAATAGGGACCATATGAAAAGAGAAAATCCAGCCACTCCTTGAGGTGAAATGGAAGCAATAATCAGAGTTCAGAAATATGGCATTTCCCACAGTATTTTGAGGTGATGCAAAAAAAGAAGTTACAAAATGTGGGTTGTCTTGTTTGTCTTAAAGGCAAGCAACAATGACAAGATGTTGTTTTGTTTTAAAGGGTCATAGGATCACTGCAAAACTCTCCGGAGTTTTCTGAAGCCTTTTCGTGCACCAAGACAAACTACATGGATCCTGCTAAAAAGTGCCGAGTTTGGTGACAGAACTGTAAACCTTCCATCTTGAGAAGCTTTCCAGAAAAAAGAAATTTTGAACTAATTTTGAGAAGGGGAGGAGGGCAGAAAACTGAGGTGAATATGCTAGAGTAGTCACAGTAATTCTTAGTAAAAAGGCAAAACCAAAAAAAGTCACACATCAAAACATCAAATGAAGGACAAACGCCAGTGTAGCAATTAGCTGCTCTAGCTGATTGGCTGCTTTTCCTATCACTGAACCCTGTAGAATCTAAATCACTTGACAGCATACAGTAACATTTCACTTACAGTTAATCCTGTTCCCCACTGGCCAATGGCTTTTTGGATTTATTTTAAAATGTAAAAGTATAACACATTAACTCCTACTGGTCAGTGAATGTGTATTTCTGATCAAGCGGAGCAAAGAAATACTAAGTAACACACAGTTTTAGACATCATAACATAATGAGACAAGAGTTTTTATCCTAAGTGTCAGACTTCGTATCCTCTGCTGTTATCATAAATCAGTTCTACCAAATGTTTTCATTTTTACTTGAAACCATTTATACAAGAGGAGTCCAAAGACCTGCTGTATTTAAGTAACTTCTCACTAATTATTCCAGTGTGTATTATCTGAAGACACTATTTACAATAGTTTATTTACTGCTTTCCAGCCAAACTGAAATTGTAGGTAATTTATTAATTTTTGAACATATAATCTGTAAGATTGTGATCAAAGACCCTTTCACAGTTTTCTAAGCTTTTTCTTGCTTTCTCTAAAGTTGGTCTTTTTTAAAGTTTCTAGTAATGTATAAATCATAGTTTTTATATTTAAATCTGAGCTACACTTTTGACTTGAAGTATTGTAATATATTTTATCAGTGGCTGCATAGAACTGGGAAATTTGAGCGAAGCGTGGTATCAGGCAATAAGACAAAGTCTATAAAACTGAGTTCTCCAATGGAGTATACCAATATTCAAGTTTTCAGGCTGACTTTCTCAGAGTTTAGGGTCTGATCCTGCACATAATTCGTACATATTCTGACTGATGTCAGTCCTCACATCGGTAAAGCTGTACAGCTGATTGCAAGACTTAGAAGGAGTTATAAGTAAGAAGGTAAAAGGCTTTAAATCTGCAATGATATGTATTAAACATCCTCATGCAGATTGCAAAGGAACTTACTGCTTTGTATATCAAAGCAAACAGATTTCCAAAAATAAGTACCAGATACCTCAGATGACTGCTACAATAGGTATATTTAAAAACTTATGTTCCTTTTAGCTTTCCGAGTTTGTCATCTGATAAAAACATTTTGATAATAAACTGAAATTGTGAGCCAAATGCAATGCGTGTTCTTTATAGGAAATACAAAAGTACAACAGAAAAAGATCTCTGCAAATAAATTTCTATACTGAGGCCCACACCTCAACAACAGACAAAAGGAGAATTCAAATAATTTTGTTCTAGTTTAAAAGCAGATGTCAATAGGTTATTTAGATCTAAGGAAATCACACCAAAATTGCCTGCAGAAAACTTTGTCTGCCAGGACTTTTCCCCAACAGTATGATAAAGAGAGCAGAAAACAGAATCCTTTTTGTGAATTCCCAGCTGGAGGAGTCACGCTTAATGCAAGAGCAATAGCGAAAGCATCCAGCAGCAGCCAGGACAGCTCCACTGCTGCTGGAGGTACGTACGGTAGCTGTACCTGCAGTTTCTAAGAAGCAATGGAAGGATCTTTGCTTGTGGTACACTCGACATGTCAAGTGGCCAAAGGCAGCCACAAAGCAAGTTCCCACTGACCCTTCTGAAGGCACATGGTGTCCAGGGCGCAGAGAGGACCTGCAGGGCCCTTATACCCACACCATTCTTTGTCTAGTCACCACTGCCTCAGAGTCACTCCTGACCACAAAAGGGAAGCAGAGAGTGGAAAACAGTAGAAATTGGGGAAAAGTGCTAGAAAAAAAACCACAAAAAAGTTGTGTTAAAAGGGTTTTTACCTCTCTGCTGGGTCCCTTTTTTCATATATGCCCCCTTTCTCCATATTTGTCAGAGATCTTTTTATACTCTTTATCTTTAACCTCATGCATCCAAATGAAACTCAATCCTTTACAAATTCAGGCCCATAAAACTATGAAACAGGAAGTACTGTTATCCCCATTTTACAGCTAGACATGGTAACACTCATCAAGGAGAGAAAAGAAATTCAGAAGGTAAGTAAACCAGTGGATCAATAAATACAGAATAAATAGTATTAAATGTAACAACCAATAAATACAGAATCACTAATAATAAGTGACTAGAATAGCAAAAAAACCCAACCATGAATAAGTCAAGACAGGTAGATCAGTTGTAATACCTGTTCAATAGTGTGTCAGCAAGCTTTTCTGATAGACTTTGTGGTTCATTTGCCTGCTAGACACACAAAAAACTCAGTGTATTTAGTGTTGGAGATGCAGATTCCTCCCTGTGATTTTCAGCAGCAGGCATACTACACACTGAAGGTTTTTTCACTTCTGAGCAACCTATACACATAAACATAGTTGCATCTTGATTGACACTAGCTCCTGATGGAGCAGGAAAGGTGAATTCATATATACTACCAAGGACACAGTCATTTCTTTCACCGACACAGTCATTTCTTTCACCGTCACAATGCAGAAAAAAAAAAGGTACCCTTTGTGGAAAGTATTTAACAACACTGTCCAGAGCCACAACAGATACTCTTTTAAGGAGACAAAACAGACACATTTGACGGCTGGCTTTAGACACATCATCGAATTCAGCTTTTACATTCATGAATTATAATACTCTCTTCCCAAACCCACCTTTTCTTCACTGCTTCCCTTTCCCATTTATTTTACTACAGACAGTCCAGCTGTAACAATGAGCTAGGAGTCCAGAAAGAAGTGTGTGAAATGAAACCAAACATAAGGCATATGACCAGAACAGCAAAGTTTTACTAGTCATTGCTGACAGCATAAAGGGCCAGAAATATCCTCCTTTCATACACGAAATCATGAAACCAAGTGAATGGACATCTAGAAAACAACCTACAAACACTGCATGATTTATGTGAGTGAGAAAGGTTTAAAGAAAAAGGACCTGGCCAATGTAGGAACCTAAATAGTTTAAGAGTTTGTAAAAGACAGATTTACATATGCCCATGCACCTATAGTGCTTCCAGACACATCCCACTGAGAGACACCCCCCCCTTCCTTCCTTCACACAACCAACCCAAACTGTTCTGTGACTTCAGACGGGCTACACTAACCACTGCAGGCTCAAGCTTGTAGGTGCAAATGAGGCCACTCATTTCATTACTCCCCCCTTTAGAATAGGTGGGAACAGAAATGAAGGGTTGGCTTTACTCCTGGCTGAAGCAGCCGAATCAGAACGGTGTGGATAGCTGTGATTACTGAAGCATAGAAAAACAGAGAAATCATCTGCAGTACAGGTCAATGTCTTCCGATACCAGTCCTGGGGCTTGGCACATCATTGACCACCTCTCATCAATTTAAGTCTTCTCCAAAAGTCACTTGGCACATCAGCTAAGTGCAGGGAAGCCTTGTATTAGCATTCAACAGAAAACTAAAACACATGTCTTAGAAACCAAACTTTAACCAGTGGCAATTACAATTTCCTTACTCATGCAAAAGTGAAATTCAGGTCTTCATAAAAGAAACATAGCCCTAATCATTCAGATGCGAGATACCTGACATTAAACAGAGACAATCAGAATATACCTTTCATCACAGCTTGCAAACTAATTGGTGCCAGCCAGGATTTTCTTTCTCAGAGTGTCAAGATGTCAGGGAAGTATTTATAGACATGCCATGGAAAGCATTACCAAAGGCCTCAAAAACAACAAACAAAGCTGAAGGACACGTCACTCAGTGCAGCATTCATATTTTACTGCTTCTTCAGCTCCACATTTAGACACTCTAAGATTTCACAGTAGGAGTTCGAGTTGTGTGCAAATGGGCTGGTCCCTTCTAGCATTCCCATGAGCTTGGCATGAGGCACCTGTAAATTCAGTAAATTGCTGATTTACTGCCAAAAGTTATAAAAACAGTAAATGTGCTATCACAAACACTGTGTTGCTAAAACTGTTTGCATTTTCTGTAAATTTTACCTGCTTTGGCTGCATCACCTAAGAAAATGTGTTTCTGTTCTACTGAAAAGACGCTTAGAATCAAGTTGGCATGAACAACAGAGAGAAGAATTTGTGACAACGTGTTGAAAAAAAATTAACTAGTGCCCTATGAAATATGCATCAGTACATGTTTGTTAATGTTGAAAACCAGAAAGCAAAAAAGAAGAAAAAGCAAATCAGTATTACCTCAACAGAAGGCAAGGAATTTCTGGAAGAGGGAAGTATTCCATACCTAAAAGAAAGAAAAATGTGTTAATACCTGACAGGTATTTAAATTGATCTTGATTTGTGGATGAATATGGGCTATCTCCTCCTTGTTAGATTCCTCTAATTCACTTGTCCTTGATAGTTTTATTCTTGGTTTTCGTTTTCCAGCTACTTAAGTTGGCTTCTGTCTGTATTCTCTTAGAGAATTCTCAATTCCTTGCAAAGTAACCACACAGTCACACAGGCTCTCTGCCATGTGTTTCCTCATTCCCTGCCCACTGAAGCTCCAACTTCTCCTTCTACTTTATTTTCCTTTACATACATTCATACAAATTTTGGCACTCTTTGGTACAAAAAGCAGTTTTGGAGCCTGCCACTGTGTAGATCTACTCTTAAATCCAACATCTTATGAGTTCCAATATAGCAGGAACATCTGGTCCTGTCTGTCTATTACTGACCTGCAGTTAGTTACAAATACCCGAGCAAGCACCTGCCAAGCAAAAGCTGAGGTACTATGATAAAACACTCCTTGTGTAAACAGTTAATCCTGCCCAAATATTGGTTACATCTATCACCTTCATTTCCTAACCATCAGAGAAAAAAAGGGATGAAACAAAATGTCTAAATTATGTAAAGTAGTTGCTGTTCACTTGCGAAGTTGCTTTGAAGAGCCTTTCCCAGTATTTGTCTTCATACAGGCTGCTGAAAGTCCAGCAGGATTTACACTCACTGGTCTTGGGGCTAGAAGAGGTCGTCCCTTCCCCGAAAGCTTGGTCAGGCTGCCATTGCCAAGTCCTGCCTATCCTTCTAAAAGCTCTGAAGTTCTGTGGAGAGCATCAAAATGTGAAGAGAAAAGCTGGAGGGAGCATGATCTCTTGCTCATGATACATTTCACA
Organism: Elanus axillaris; assembly: GCA_026212715.1. Lineage (NCBI taxonomy): Eukaryota > Metazoa > Chordata > Aves > Accipitriformes > Accipitridae > Elanus > Elanus axillaris. The sequence goes on along the minus strand of JANZLQ010000089.1, from coordinate 41,725,664 downwards.
TTTTTTAATTTTGGCTGAAATGTCAGTTTGGCTTTTTTCTTTATTGCAGCATCCTTGCTAGCACCAGCAAGATGTATAGGGGAAAAAAAACATTTACAGGTATGAAAAAAATACTGTTATTTAACAGCTTTCTCTGATCTACTTCAGTGCAAGAAAGGACAGAGTTAAACTCAAAAATAAGTTTCATGAACAGTGAGACTGAGATACAGCAGGATCCAATGGGCAAACAGCTGCATATGTCCATAGTTCTGGGGAAAAAAACCCTCTCATTTTTACCTTAAAAAAAATTATAAACAACTTAGAGTATCATTGTCAGCTTCCATAAAAATCTAAGAATAAGTCACTATAGTTCTACAGAGGTCTTTTGATTGTTTCCATTGACTTGACTTGCCGTTGCAGCAGGCTGACAAAACTTTAGGGACTATGTAAAATACCCATAAATACTGACACTGGTCAATTAATTGACAATGCGTTAACAAAACAGCTCCCAAACACACATAAGAGACAACCATCACTAAAAAATTCATTGAAGTACTGCTGAGATGCTGTTACTCACAGTCAAACAGCTCCACTTCTGCTGACCAGGGACTCGGGGCCACAGGCTCACCAAGGCCAGCGGCAGATCCCCGGCGAGGCCGTGCAGGCAGGACTGCACCACCTCAAGAGGTGCTGGGCAACCCTCAGGCTGCTGACCAACATCTGGACTCGGAGCCCATAGAAAAGCTCTGACAGTGAAGATGCCACTGATGACAACCCCTTAGGGACTCTTCCTTCTGGACAAGTGATTCCTTAACCACTACTTCTTAACCAGGTGTTACTTATTTTCCTACATATGCTACACTTACTATTTTTTACCTTTTTGAACCTATCAGTTTTAGGTACTGAATCATGGGCCTTTAAATTAAAATATAAAAGACCTGAGTTTTCTCAGTCTTTTGTAACACCCAATGGGAAATCACAACACAGCAAAAAATAAGAAAGGTATGGCACATACTGTGTCCAGAGAAGCCATAGTGGATTCACGTATCTTCTACAACATTGTTAGGAGAGCTTTTTACCCAAATGGCTAATAAGTAATAATTGCCCAAGAAAGGATTTTCCCCAACATTGTGCTTAGTCCCAAAGAAAAATGTCAGCAGACTTAACAGAAAAACTAAAGTGATCCAACCCCACAACCTACAGGCTGTGTCGGAACAGAAGTCGGAGATACTCTGGCACACAGTCCTGTCCCTTAATCATTCAGAGCAGGCTGTGCCCTGCACTTCATTCCCTGCCTACGCCCCAAGGCTTCCTTCCAATGCATAACAAGACACAAAGGTATCACCGTGCGGTTGGAGTCCATCCCTGGTACCTTAGTTCCTTTCCTCAAAGAGCATTACCGGTTAACCGTGGTCAGTATTTTGTTCCTTCCAGACTCTAGCACTGCCACATCCTAAACTAGTTCGCAGTTTAAGTGAGGACACATTCTGATTCAAAGGCTCCCATACCCTTGTTTCAATTCTCACAGGGATGGAGTGATTGATGTTAGTCCTTTACCTTAAAAATCATCCTTCACTCATGGTGAATTCAGATGAAAGCAAGAAGATAACCTAAAAAAACCCACAGGACATAGGACAAAAGGTTTATCAGACATGGATGTCCAGAAATGAAGCTAAGGCTAGACTGTCATAGAACTGAGATTAACTTTTTTCCCCACGGCATAGTTCAGCTACTGACCCAGAGGATGCTTCAGTCTTCCCAGCACACCAGCAACCTTTGCACTACCGGACTTCCCTCCCGGGAAAAGCCTAGCACTAGGGAGCTCTTTCTCTGGGATTTATTCAGAGTCCAAATACCTTGTTCTTCTTTCCCCCTTCTCCTGGACTCCTTAACACAGGGAAAGTTTTGGTGTTAGTGTAATATATCATGGTGTTTGTTAATTTTCCTTTGGAAATACCCCAGTGCTCTTATTTGACCAGCTGCTGACAGACTGCTAAATAATTGTATCCATTTTCTTAGCTAAACCATCAAGCAATTCTTAGTCCACAACAAGGCAAAAATCTTTCCACCTGCTTTGGGATGTGTCCTCTTCAAGTAAAGCCTCTCCATATGCTGATTGTTATTACTTTACATCCACACAAAACCAGATAATTGTACGTCACACAGACATGCACATGAGCTCAGTGCATGTGGCTAATTACTAGTTTTTCACTAAAATCGGTGGGTCATTTTATTGCTCTGTCACACAGGTCTTACTGACTTTGTAAGAAAGGCAATAAAGACAACTGCTACAGGAACACAGCCACTTACGATGCCTACAGTACTAAAGTAGTATGGAAAAATAATTTTTTAAAAAGATTTTTAAAATAAATTCTGAAGCTGTAATATTCATAGAAGGAGATTAAGATTAAATTAAGTATCTCAAAAGTTATCAAAGAAATAAATCCTCCCACTAACGTAGAAAAAAGGTCCAAAAATTATTTATCAGGAAGCACCAGAATATTCTCCTGTAGAAGAATCAAAGATGCACACATTAAGTCAGTCGCAGTGTGAGTGAGCATAGCAGAATCTGGAATTATTTTATACAGTACAACCAACTATACACTGCTGGAGCAATGTTCCACAGAACACAAAGCAGTCAGTTCAGAAAAGAAATGAAAGTGGCAACAATGATCATTAAAAAAAAATAATATACTGAGTTTTGGCAGCAGGCAGATTTTTCCCAAATTATTCAGATTCCACATGTCTCGATGTCTCCTTTGGTCTGCATCAACTCAAGCTGTTCTCATCACATCACATATCGAGACACCAGAACCAAATATGGGAGGGAGTGATGGTGGTGACTCAAGTCAGAAAAAAAAAATTTCCTCATAAAAATCAGTATTTAATACAAGTGAGTCCTCATGAGCTCAGACCAGCCTCTCGGACTCAGTAATGGGCAGAAGGCTGAATCTGTGCCCTGGATTCCTACTCACTTCCTCTTTTATGAAATTATATTCATTCCCTCATGCAGGCTTAGCTGGGTGTGGTGTTGCCCGGGACTCTGCTGTGTAATGACAAATGTTTAGTACACTTTACACCAAACATAATTACCTCTGGTAAGGGAACTGTTTCCTGTATCCAGGAAAGGAATATGTGCACTGATTTCCAAGCAATGCAACCCCCTTAGAGCCTTTACAGGTACCATCCAAAATCTTACAAACATAGCAGAATCTATCAACTCTATACTTAGGACAAAATTTCTCATGCTGACACTATTCAGACTTCCCATTCACAGCTTCAGTTTTACACTGATCTCCTGGCAACAACAGTACCATTCAGAATGTTCTCCACTGTCCGTGCAGACCCTCACGTAGCGATTAGATATTACACTAATGGGAACAACAGAAAACAATAGTCTATAACAATCCTTCGTGAGATTACACATGTAAGGCTACTAAGTAGACCATTTGATTGTTCTAAGGCTTCCTTCCTTATATGGGGATGTTATTGATGAAGTTTTAAAATTATCTGAGAAGACTCTTATCTATTTTCACTTGATTGCTACCAAATGTCCTATATCTATTCCAAATCTTGTATCTCAACCATAATACACCAGCAGAATCATAACAAGAATAAGTTTGCTATTGTTCTCCTCGCTACAATTGCGGACATGCAATACAGCATCCACTTTCAGAAAACTGTGTGATGTTTTCTGTTGGACCTTGTAAGTCAGAATTCAATCCAGAATTGAACCAAGTCCTGAGAAAGATCCTCCTCCTGCACAGGTCACCTAGTAGCCACACAGTGCTTCAAAAACAGGTTTGTCTATAATCTACATTTGACCATATTCTTCATCCAGAATTGTTTAGGTATTCTGTTATTGTTTCAGTTACAGCCTTGAACATAGGGACCGACACCAGCAACTTGATTTAGTAATTTATGAGAAGCTAATGCAGCAGAAGACAGTTGTCCTGCTGGTGTTGAGACCTCCTACACTAGGCTGGACTTTCTTAAGGACTAGGCTTCATGCCCACATGAATTACATGCCTGTAGTCCAGCTACGAGGTGATGAAGTGAGGCAAAGTCATTAATCACCATGATGAGGTATGGTAACCTAGACAAAATGGATGGCAGAAAGCCTAACTCAAAACTGCTGTTATGAAAGAGCTTGCGTCAGTGAGGAAGCCAGCAGTAACTCCCAGACTCTTCCCTAAATAAATCAGTTTTCCAGTGCATCTCCAACCAGATGCAACTGCAGAAGGCTACAAACTAACCAAATGTTTTCACCTGTTTATAAGAAACACTTCCCATCTTTGTTGAGGACACTTTTCAGGACTGGAATCAGTAAACCTGGCTGTCTTTGTCAGCCCTACATTCCTAATTCTAGTTAGCTGTTGTTCTCTGGGAAGGGATCTCATCCGAATACTGAGCTTCTCTGGTGACCTTCTCCCTCTTTTACCACCCAGAATAACACATTTATACAGTAGCTACTATTTGATTATTAAACCAGTTTTAAGTAGTTCAGCTTGAGGCATATGATATTGGCAAAGTAACTTGTCATCTCCAATGGTCAGAGCTATCTTGATATACAAGAGGTTAAAATCATTAATTAAATCATACAACTTTGTAAGTAACAACAGAAAAGGCTATGGTAGGTGTGAACCCGATTTGCCCTCTAGCCTGTCATTACATTTCAACTCGCAAATCACTGGCACTGAAACAGTCACTGACTACGCTTCCTTGCACAGCACCAGGCACAAGTGGCTGCGACCTGGAAGGCCTCGTAGCACTGCTGCTGCAAGTATGCTAAACACTGATGCATTTTAATCAACATGCTGTGACTGCAAACGGGTACAAGCTCTCTGCAAATGACTGAGGAGCCACCACCCTCTTTCTAGACAAAGGGAACAGAGTAAGCACTCTGAAGCGATGGCTGGAGATGAAGGACAGGCCCCATCCCTCAGAGGGATCCTTTGTCCTGCTCTCTGGTACGTGCTGCTTGCTCACTGCACCCAGCTCCCACATGAACATCAAGAGCAAGAGACTGACCCACTGACGGCTACTGGCAATATAAGCACCCAGTCCGGGACAGCCCATGCAGCTGCACACGGGTCAACCCCTTTGACTTGGATCAGTGGGAGGATGGATTCAACTCCAGGTCCTACAGCAGATGAAGCATGATAATGTCCTGCACATCGATTGACCTAAACAGGCCACTAACTCCCTAGGGTCAGTTTCTTAAACAGCAGTAAACAAAAACCGCAATAAACAAAATGCAATCTTGCTACACAACTTGGAGTATTTGCTTTGAACAGAAACGAGCCTCTCAGAAGTCCTCTATTTTCACACAGGAACCAGTGATCTCTGCAGCTTTGTACAAGAACAGTATTTTGAAAAGAAAAAGTAATTAATCATGTGCTACTAACCCCAGTAAAGGAACACAGCTCCAAAGCCTCTGCTGCACTGCCAGATGGCAGCCAGGGACGGTTATGCAGACATAGGTAGGATCTGAATTAGGCCTAGATTTCCACACACAGGAAGAAATACCATTACTGATGCACTTGAAAGTATTTCAGTTTCGTGCCCGGCGGGTCTGACGCACTCCTGTTACAAGACAGGGTTAAGGATTCAGTCAGCCACGTTCAGCACTGCTCCTACCTGTGAGGACCCCAGCCCCGCTGCAGGTCAAAGGCAAAAGGAGGGTTCAGGCGGTCCGAGCCAGCACACCGCAGGCCTAGGGCAGGGCCGACGCCTGGGCCGGCCCTTGCTGAAACACACCAGAGGCAGCTTTAAGCCAAGCCTGGATGGGCTCCTGCGCAGGGCCGAGGTGTTGCCACCACATCCTGGGCTGCTCCTGCAGTGCCTGGGCTGCCGGAGCGGGAAGGAGGAAGGACAGGCAGAGGGTGATCCCCACGTCAGACCTACATCCGCTCCTCTCCACAGGACTACCCTGACAGGCCCCGCCCCCTTCCAGAACATTCCCTGGCCCTCCCCCTCAGCGCCCTTCCACAGCCCCACCCCCCCTTCCAGAAGGTTCCCCTCAGTGCCAGTCTGTGGCCCGACCCCTTTCCAGAAGGTTCCGGGGTGGGGAGCCAGGAAGCCCCTGGGAAGCCCCTGGGGTGGGACCGACTGGGTGTTTTCTACTTTCCCCTTCAACCGAGAGAAGACCAAGCGGAGGGAAGCGTCGTCCTCCATTAGCGCCGCCGGGGAAAGGCCTGTCGTTACTGATGGGGTTGGGCCAGGGGCCGCAGGTACCACTGCGGTTGTAGGCAGGTGCGAAAGGCACCGCTAGGGCTGGGCCTGGAGGCAGCAGGGGGAGAGCTGGCGGGGAGCAGGCTGGTGTCCGATCCTTAAATTGGATTACAAGCACTAAAAGAATATAAACAAGAGACTGGAACAGTTACCGGGAAGCCACCCGCAGCATCCCGGGACAGATGGATGGAGACTCACCCCTAATCGACTTACTCTAATAGCTCCTCAGTGGGTAACAGGGAAGGCCAGGCAGAGTCCGTGGTGCAAACTTGGCAACCCTTCTCTGGATAATAGGAACCCAAATGTTCCCACTTTGCTTTTGTGTAAAAAAAGTAATAAAAAAAAAAAATCAATCAGTAACAATCATCTTAGATCACAGAAAACACCATCTTATGTGGAAGGAAACAATAGAAATGAAAAGGGGGCTTGAAAAAGTCGTCCACCCTAAACATGTGCAGGCCACCTTTGCTCATCCAGAACTGGGACTCAGGTGATGCGACACAGCTCTTTAGACCTTAATAGCGTTATACTGTAACCGAGCCAGAGTCCCCTCCAGCATCACAACGATGCAAATGTTCTATGCACTGGCACAGTGACAGAAAAAATGAAGCTCTCGCCACACTTTAATAGCAATGCACCTGAATTTTGGAAGAAAACCATGTGTATCTTTTCTTCTCCTAAATCTCTAGCATCTCTGTGAGAGAAAAAACTTGGCACCCAAACACTCACTTTATTTTTCAAGAAGAAAAAAGCCCAAACCTTTTGTTACCCAATACACCCCTGCAAGCGTGGGAAGCTTCAGCAGTGCATTGTATAGGTTCATTATGAAAAGGTGCCCTAGTGGGTTGTCCTGAAGGTGGTTGCAGAAGGCCACTTTGCAGTGGTCTGTGCACTTTAAACAGCACACGGGATGCATATTTTCTTGGAATAATCCTCATTTTGTTACTCTACAAAACTGGCAGGAACTTCTTTTCCTTTGTATATAGCAAGTCAGCTTGACACTATTGAAGCCAACATAAAAAGTTTTTTTTCTCTGCCAAATCAGATCTTTCTGCTCTCAGAAATAGGTAAAGCTAAAACATATTGCACTGTTTATATTTTAGCTCTGTAAGATTTTAATTTGAAACATTTGATTTCAAGTGCTGTTAGATACCTGAATACACCGCTTGCGTCAGCTGGACCTTTCAGAACCATTTTCCTCAGGGCCTGGTAAATAAACCAAAACGTAAAGATACGTACGTGGTCACTACGAAGTCCCTGTCTGCGCCCGCCTGTCCCGGGGGCAGCCGTGGCCAGGCAGCCCCCAGGCCCACCTGTGCGGTGCCGTCTGTGGGACGCGCTGCAGCCGCGTGGGTCGGAGCCCAGATCAGCGCTGCGAGGCAGCTGCAGGAGAGCTGCTGCTGGCTCCGTACCGTGCCGCCGGTGGAATGCAACACCAGACACTGCTGACAAGTCGTGCAGGGGAAGAAACTCTCTATTTGCTTTGTCCGCTCGCAAAGGGAAGAATGAGCTCGTAAGGCAAGACATAGACTGGGACTTTGTGTAATGGCAATCAGTTTCTCAGCATCAGGTTTTCTGGGAGAGTTTGAAAAATACCAGAGAATTGAACTACATGTGGACCTACCACTGTCTTCAAGGAGCCTCCCTGCTGTCTAGAGTTCAGCCAGTCAGAACTAGTATCAGTCTGGATGGTCTCAGTCTTCAAAAATGAGGCATTGGTCCTTAAAATGAGATAATAAGGTATCTGCTCAAAGTATGTGCTTAAACTAGCCTCTTAGTTTTCATCGTCTATGTGTACGAGTGAGTTAGAATGGATGTTCTCATCTGGAAGTGACTAGAAGACAGTTGGTGATGCTGGAAGTCCTCGCATGGAAGCAGCAGCTGCTGCAGAGATCGGCAGTCTCCAGCTCTCCAAGAGACTGCACGGTTTATCCCCTCTCTTTCAGGACATGTGATGAAACAGGATTGCCCCTTTGCCCTCAGTTCATTCACAGGCGAAGTAACTTGGTGTTAAGAGAATTCCCAAAACAAAATGTCATGCTTCAGTGCTGCTGCTAATGGCTGCTGGAGTTGAAAAGGAATTTTCATGGTTGTGCTACAGTCAAATATATTTTTTTTGTTTCCGAAAGGGTAACACTGACCACAGACGGAGACAGGCTGTCTGGTTGATGTGCCTTCCTCGTGTTCTCAAAAGTATACAAATTGTGCGGGAAGTCAAAAAAAGTTTCTTTCTCTATCTAACCCCGTCAAGGGTCACTAAGATTTTTTTCACATTCCCTTAAAAATACCTCTTGCTAGGATTTTCAAGACATGCCTCCCACAAGCAGTTCTCTACTTTAACTAGCGACTGAATTATTAATTATTTAGTCTTCTGAGAACAGAAACTTTTTAGTACAAAAGTCTTTGAGCTCACAAGCTCAAAGCTGTCCGTGAAAATGCAGTGGCTCAGATAATCTGATGATCATTTCTGATTTAAATGACCAGCTCACATTATCTAGACGGTGAATATAATTATCTCAAGTTATATTTTAAAAAGGCAAAATGCCTAGTACAAGATAATTGGGAGGCCACAGTGAGTCTGAACCACAATTGTAGACACACTACGCTGTACAACAGACCTCCCAACCTTAAATAAGTCTGATGTTTTCTTTTTGAAGGACATATATGTTTCTGTTTCATAACAATAGATCCCAAGAAATTTTCCACATAATAAAGCTAAAAATACTTCCCCAGGCCTCAGAAGAAATTAACTCTTGCCTGTTTCTAAAAAGTTTGAAGTTCCTTAGCTGGTAGCACCTATTTAAAAAGTTTGATATTCAGCGATGTCCCACGTAAGGCCAAGTTTCTAAAGGCAGGCATAGGAGCACCATACCAAGGCTGATTCAGGCACTACAGTATCTTCAGACGACTGCAAGGCAAACAGTTTGGTATACTACATTTTGGTACGTCATGCAACACCTACCAGCAGTTCTGTGGTACATACAGCCCGTCTCACCTAAAGGCCTGTGATCCTCTCAGCTTCTACCCTTGTTTGATAGGCGAGTCCAAACTGCCTCGGTAGCTGCACGTGAGCATGCTTGCTGACAGCAGAGCACAAAAACTGGGAAATGCAGAGAATCGGCCCACATGCCCCTTGAACTGAACTAAAGAAACAGTTCTCTCATGCCTCTCTCTTCCTCCTCTTAATGACTCGGGAAACATCTAGGAGGTTTTAAGAACATATGAAATTAAAGCATTAAATATGTGACTGAAGGCTTGGCCCTTTCTGCTACGTAGTCCACAGTTAAATGCAGTCAACTGACGGGCAATGCACTCATCTGAACATGAGCCTCCATGGTCAGTCTCCTTGCTGTAATAGCACCGCTGTCTTTCTTCACGTGGCTTTACCTACACACCACGTGCGTGACCTGCAGCTCACCTCCTATTCTATGTTATACAGACTTTTCCTAATGCTCTAACCAGTATTAAAATGTTATCCATCCTTGTATGCCAAAAGCTTAATGTTGGAAGTAGCACTTGCCTCTTGTTACCATTAGTCAGTTCTGTGTCTTCTCTGCAAACAGTCCTGCAGAATTTCATGGGAGTACTTAACAGTCATGGAGACTTGTGAGTAAGGAGATGTCAAATACTGTCACCCTTGGGCACCAAGTCAGGATCACCTGTACTCCTGCAGCATGCCCGAGAGATGTTTGTCCATCTGTTTCCAGAGGTTCCCAGTAATCAGTGATACTACTGATTACCATGCCTAAAAATTTCAAGTACTTCTGCGCCTGGACAGCCTGAATCTTACTATTTCTTTATTACTTCTTGGCCTCTTTATCACCAAGAAGAGATTCTTCCCTTCCTCTTTCAAAAAGTCTGATATACTCAAGACTTACGTTCTCTCCAGTCTGCTCTTAGGCTGAACCATTCCGGTGTGCTCATTTTCTGACTGGCTGAACATTACAAACCTCAGTTCCTCTTGCTGCTCTCCTCCGAGTTCCTTCCCACTGGCCCACGACTGGTTCCTGTGGTGCCCAAGGCAGCTTCAGCAGGCTGGGGAGGCCTTACCATGGCTGGTAGAGCAGGGGGTGATTTCATGCATCTCTCAGGCCATTTTTCTCATAATCATCCCAGACAATGTTTCCACTTTTCACACCAACATTATGATATTGCTGACCTGAATTCAGGCTGTCATACATGGCAATTTCCAGGCTTGTTTCTGAAAACTGCTATCCAGCCAGCAGCTCCCTGTCCTGTATTTGTGCTTTTTAACAATTCCTCTAAGTTGTAGGAATTAAATTTTCACCTATTGCATTGCATTTTTTTTCCAGACTAGTTATTTAGTTTCATTTTGCATTCTAGCTTTGTTGTCCAGTCTCCCTGGATTGCACTCTGGCTGGTGCCAGCAGAGGGGGGCTGCCAGCATGCCAGAAAACAGGACTGGAATTCCACATGGTCTCAATCCATTTCAGTGCCCGCCGAGTCCAGCGGCATTTAACTTGACAAAAACTGGAAGGGTTGCCAATGGAAAAATACAAAATTGGGCCCTGAACATCATGTAAATAGAAGAGACCAGCAGTTAATTTGGTAATTATCTAAATACTATTAAATAAAACATGAATGTTTTATGATTTAGAAAGTCTAAGTCATACATTTTAGGATGCATCACTTCCAGGTAACTTGCCCTGTCTTCCCTTCATTTTCCAAAGGACTTTTTTTTGATTTATGTATTACTATGCTTGTATGACTGTTTAGTTTTTTTAAAAGATGAATTTAAATGTAGTTTCAGAAAATTTATTTAGACACTAATACTTCAGATCCTGGGACAGGGAGAATGTACCACCACAGTATTTTAAATTTAACAATTTATGATTTACTACAAAACTTAAAAAACTATCTTAACTCACTTAAAACTTTCCCAAATACATTAGATACGTCTTCCCCAGCTTGGCACATCTCACAAATGAGATTGACTCACTTTTTTGTCCACCATTGCATCACCGACTCTGGGAATACTGTTTCCAAAACTGCTTAAATTGAGGGTGGCAACAACAAAGCAGGCTGCAGAACAGGCAGGTATCTGACCTACCACTGGACTCCAGAAACTACTCCCTCAGTTACAAACCATTTGAAAACTGGGAAATTGGTTTGATGATTCTTCCTAATGTTCTAATTAGCATTTCAAACCTTTGTCGTAGATAAAAAGTGTACACCATGCTTACAGTGTTGATATTAAGAATAACTCATTTTATACATATTGTAGTCATTAGACATTTCAATTTAACTTCCAGGTTCTTCTAATCAACATAACCGTAAATTCTTCTGTCCTGTAAAGCAAAGAAAATTACATTTTAAAAGGTGGCAGTGCAAACCAAAGAAAGCATGGATGGTATAGAATATATATATATATAGAATAACTGTAGAAGTCACTTACTTCTATCAAGAGAAGACAATGTAAACCATTAGTGCACAACCTACTATCCAGCCAACTGCAAGGAGTATAGGTACAACGAGACGTGAAAGCGGGACTTGGGCTGAAAGAGAAAAGATGGTCTTTTTCAGAAAGGCCACATTACACTGATGCTGAATTCGCTAAATTAAAACACTTCAAAACCATGATTATCACAGAGCAAAGAGACACCTGTGAGCTTGGGCCACATAATCTATGATTGCTATTTTTAGCATGGAGTCACCATATCTTGGCAGGTCTTCTAACGAGAATACACAGCAAAAGCCCAAAGAGATTTCCACGCTATGGTCTCTGCAATCAGATAGGTACAAGGCTTAGCGCTTCCAAAAGCAGCAGGGTACAGGGAGGAGACAAGCACGCTTCTGCCCTTGGTCTCCACAGGTCATCAGGAGAACATCTGTACTGGACTTTATTGATAGCAGCTATCCCAGCAGATTCGGGATTCAGTCCGTGACGTGTACAGCACCTTCTAGAAATCTCATTAGGTTGGCAACAGTAGATTAAAAATACAGCAATTATTTCACATCGCACCCATTTAAGATCAACGTGCCTGGGGCTGCAATGAGGGGATGCTGTATGAGTTCCCACACCCCAAAGGGACGTTTGCCAGCAGCTGTGTGTCAGGGATTCATAGCTCATCTCTGCGCTTTCTGTGCACGGTGCCTGACTCAGCCCTCTCCTATGCTGTCACCACAGTGATACAGGGTCCTTAAGGCTGATGTAATTATCTGCTGCAAGGGCGTTCCCCACTTTCAAGTAAGAAAATAACATAGGAGTTTCCAACGTGAGGGTACCACCTGCTTGGCTGAGTTGGGCCAGGCACAACCACATGATGCCTTGCCTGTATTGCCCACTAGTCCTAGAACAAGCTAAAAAATTACAGAGAGACGTGGAGTCCAGTGCAGGCAAGAGTTCTTCAAGGAGCATGCAGAAAGCAGGACTAGTGCTTGATATAAATATGTTTCTGTAGAGCATCAGAATTTCAAAGACCTGTCTATCACTTTCCTGCAAATAGCAGAAGCTTGCCAGAAAGCAGCATATCAAGCTTTGAGATCATATTACTACCAATATATTACAGCATTTTAAAGCACATCTTTGGCAGTTGGAAGATTTCCTTCCATGTTTTTGAAGGGATTAATAAATACTGTAAAACTATTCACAACACCTTGCACACTTTAGATCAAGCAGACAGATTTTGGAGGGATGCTCAAGAATTTAAGGTTTTCCACATTGCTCTTTTAAAGCTATGCACAACACAAACATGTCTCACCATGATATTGCATGGTGTATCTACTGAAAGGGAAAGAGAGAACACATAGATAGAAAATCTGCATGTGCTGCCATAAAAACAGTAAACCGATAAGCAAACACACAGCGAAAAGATAAAATCCCGCTCTGAAGCTGGGTGCCCTTTTGCCACAGGGGAGTCCCTTACCTGTTTTGTTTAAAGACTGTTATTCCCTTGACACTTTGTACAGTAAAGCTACTTCTGTTGGGAATCATTTCTCTTTACTTGCCATTTTTCTAAAGGTCCTACTACAAATAAAGGCCTGAATCCTACTTGGGGTACATGGGAGTTTTGACAGACCTCTGCTGAGTTGCCGTTGTGTCTACTGCATGTGGTGGTTTGTTATATGAGATCCAGTTTAAACGCAGTAAAATAAGAGAGGCAGACAAGTCCTGATGGGTCAACAGGAATGCTGTGCCCAGCATTTGTCATGAGGCAGCAAGCAGCTGGCTCCAAGGGATAAAGTTTCATGGGAGCCATTGGGAGTACTTGTGTTTCATAGTTTAAGAACAGAAATGACCATGAGATCATTTGCTCTGATCTCCTATATGTCACAGGACAGATACCCCAAGACTCAAGTTCAAATAAAGCAACTGCTTGGAAGACTGTATTTTATGCCACGAGCAGGAGACTGAAATGCAAGATATGCACAAGGCTCAGGCTTGGCCGGGTCAGACGTCTGAGCAGGTAACCCCTCCGTAAGGCCTCAGAAGGTGGTGACAAACTCCAAGGTCCCAATGTTTGGTCCAAGGGAAAACTATCCTGAGTCAAAACCCAAGAATCAGTATTAACCTCGTCACGGAGCAAGGCTGCGCGCACCAACAGCCAGAAAGAAAGCATCTGCATTGTCCGCTTCCCAGCCTGGGGTGGCGATGGGGAGTGGGGGGACTAGGAGCAGAGGAACAGAGTACTTCTAAGCAACTGTGTTTTGGAAAGAAAGAAATCCTTTCTGACACCTGCAGGTAACCAGCTAAAACCCTAAAACATAAGGTTTCATTATAATCACCGTTTAAATGAATGCACATGCAAGCAGAATACTGAGGGAAATAATGTGGGTTATTGCAGTCACAAGTATTGCTTTCAAACAGACCAAGGAAACAAACCCTGGCTTCTGGGGTTTGAGCCAGAGCCTGCTGAAATAAAAAGGCCAATTCTGGATAGCAGCAAGAATAAATAAAGGAATCTTACTGTGACCTGTGTATATAAGCTGGCGTTCTAGCTACAAATTACTTTCTTTTTCCCCTACTACAGTAATTTTTCTCTACTTCAAACATGAATTTCTCTCAAAATAAACGGAAAGAGGCTGGTCAGAGCAGCAAACACACAGCACTTCTGCTGTGCTACAGTAGGGTTCCTCTGCACGTGATGAACAGACTCCTGAGCTCTGAGCTTCTCTAAGTCAGAAGCCCTGGGAATTGCCCACCACGCAATGCCCAAGTACTACCATGAAGCCAAGGATCCCTCAACTACAGGATGCAGCAGCACAGGTTTCCAAGCTAAATACAGCCTAAATATACTGACAAACTTCATCTGATCACTATCTTCTTTTTTTCTTTGGGGGGGGGGCTTTACCTTCTATCCAGAACTAAGTTGGCTTGGTTTTGCTGTCTGCAGTTGGTCAAAACTCCTACCAGCTACCACGGGAAAAATGATGCCTGTGGTCTCACTGAGCTGCCTTCACCCCCAAAATGTCTGGGCCCAACTGCACTGACAAGAGTGCGCCAAGATACCAGGTGGAAAAAGCTCCCACTTACTTTAAACAGGCAGAGGCTTGGCAGGTAAAGAAGGGAACGCTTCCCTGCCCGAGCCCGTCAAGCTCAAACTCGCAGTCTTACGTTCCCTACTTCAAAATGCCTCAGAATTTCACAGAAGTTTTCTTTGTATTTTCTCTCACATAGGCTACACGTGCACGCACGCGACCAGACCACTAACCCATCGCTGGGATGGCAGTTTGAACACTACACGGGTCAGCGGAGGAGGAGGGAACGCTTGGGCATGCCCGGAGGGCCACATCTCCTGCATGTATGTCTCCCAGCTGCCAGCCCCAACAGACAAGTTTTTCCCTGTTCTTACCTGCTGCCAGTAGAGGCTGTGGTGCTCCAATATCTAATTTAACCATAGAACTGGACAGGATTTTGTATTGATGGTATTTGCCAGCTTCGTATTTAAAAGTCATGCGAATCCTCCAGTTATGAATTTCAGCGAGGCTGCCCAACCATTTCTAACTGGGGTCGGGCTGGAGGCGGGTGCGCACAAGCAGGCAGTCAAGCCCAGCTGCGACTCTCGCTGCACCCAAGGGCCGGCGCTGGTGCCACCCTGGTCCGTCTCAGTGATTATGGCCATATTGCTTTTTTCTTTGGTTTTAAAATATTAATCACAAATAACAATACAAATTCTGCCAATGCAAAATATGGTTAAGTACTAATTCCTGGTGGAAGACCAGTATCGATATAATTTCTGTGATATCAATGAAAACTAAAATTAAGAAACAGCATTTAGTATCCTGTTGTATCTGAGTTTAGTAGAATACTGCTATCCTTCTTAGAAACCGGTGGTAATGGTGCAAAAAAGGAAGATAAAAGTCTTTACAAACTCTTAATGTAGCTATGAATGTGTATAAAAATAAATTACTTTTACAAGGAAAAGTACTATCTGAATAACTGTGTACACAGCTAACAGCATATTTAAACTTACAGTTGCTTCACCATCTGAATCTCTTCCAGTGAAGTAAATGGAAAATGACAATGAATACAAAATGCATTTTAATAAAACTGCTTTTCTCCTTCAAGAAAGTGGAAATGTGCTTATAATGAGAAGGTCATTATTAAAATTTCATTTTGCTCTACCACGTCAGCTTTGTGGGGTTAAAAGCTAAATCATTATACATTCACCTAGCATTATGCTCAGATTTCAGTTACACAGACAGTATACTTAAAATGCCATCAAACGAAACTTATTTTACACAGTTCCGTTTAATTGTTAGCCAACTTAAAATTACAGCTACAAAAAAAACTAAAGAGAAAAAAACTGGTAGCATTCAGAAATACAGGAGGAACCCAAGCTACTTTAAACTCATTGCTGTTAATAGAATTAGCTTTTAAACTGGTTACACTTACTGAAAAATAAAATATAATGCATCATGCATGAATACAAATAGCCGAGTATTTTCACACTACTTTGCTCAGATTTATGAATTTTAAGAACACATTGTTACAGTCGCATTTAACTGTGCATCTTACCTGGTTCTGCCATTCCACCCTCTGCTAGTTTTATTGGCAAGTTTTGAGGTTTGCCTCTGCAGTTGTTCTTTTGAGCCTCAGGATGCTTTAAATAGAGCAATATTTGGAACGTGCTGCAGCTGCCTTGCTCACTAATGCCAGTTCTTGGCTATATGCATTCAATTGTCTAAAAAGGCAGGAGTTCAAGTGATTCAAGGTTACCTTTTCCTATTCCTGCAACTACACATCTGTTTCAGAGAAAGCTGAATAAAGAGGGGTCATTTTTTGAACAGGGAGAGAAACAAGGGCAAAAACTGCTTTATGGTCTCTTCACAGCCATGAAACACCACATGATATGTTCATGTAATATTTACGTGCATCCACATATTTAGAGCATGAAGGGCTCCAGTTCGTTCTTAGTCTCACACGTCTTCTCTCACAGCTCTCTTACAAAAAATCCAAGCCACGTCCTACGCAGTAATACTTGTATATGTATTTCTATAGTTACTAGTTACTTGCTAAGCATCATCACGTATCTTGTGCTCCACAAAGCACAGAAGTACATTCACCATCTTCCCTCTGGAAGGTTACGGTGCACAGTCACAGGTTGTCAATACTCCTGTGGGTAGTGGGTAACAAAATGCAAGGGAAGAACATTCCGAAAATAATCCGAGAATGATTTTGTCCTAAACAGGATAAATCCTTGCAAACTGTCTCTAATTCAGAAGAGACAAACCATGGAGATGAGTGTCAGATCCGAGCCAAAAGAACAAACTGCACACTAGCTTGTATTGCATAAAAGGAGAGCTCCATATAAAGATCCCTTGGAGTGATCCTGGCCACAGGTTTTGACCAACAAGCATAAGAAGCCCGTTCAAAGTTTATTAGGAAAAGTAAGTCCTGTACAGAACTTTGAGAGGAACACAGAGGTGCATCACATTAGCAAAAAGCCCCTAAACAAATGCTTTTTTTCAGGCACAGGAGAACATTTTCTCTAATATTCAGCAGGCTTATACATAATCCCATTTCAGAGCTGTGCCTAGATACTAAATGAAACAGGGATTCTTCCTGTGTGTTTCTGAAATGGAAAAGGACACAAATTGCTGTTCAAAAGCCATTCCATATAACAGGTGCACAGGATGTTTTGAAGATATCTAATCTGGATGTTTGTGTAGTTCAGAGGAATTGGTTGTGGGCTCCAAGAGGACAAGACAGTGCTCAGAAACACATTATGCAGATCTTCTAAAAGAGATTATCCCTTTCTTATGTGCTCGTTGATTAAAGACTAAATACTTTTTTTATGTAAAGTAAATTTCAGTTATCACCTTTCTTCAGCATTGCTTCCTCTCTTACAATGGCTGTGGAGATCACATCTTCCTTGGAGCTCTTATAGCAGACAGCCTGACAAAAAGGAATTGAGCCAAAGTTAGATTCTACAGCACCAGGTGGAAAAAATACTGGCTTTTCATACCAACACAATCTAACTTGTTCTAAAGCAGGTTCATAACTCAAGTATTTAATTTTGAAAGGACTAGAACTGGTTATAAGGGAGATGCAATCCCAGCCCCCACCAAGGAAGGGGCTGTTCCTGAACACAGGAACTGCTTTCCAGGGATCCCTTCTCAGTTCCCTGCCCACCCCGTGACTGCAGAGGCAGAACAGAAGTGTGCAGATACACATCCAATGCTACACCTACAAAACAGCTGGGAGAGACAGCCTTCAAAATACCCATAGGAAATGCAATTAAATATCTGGTTATTTTTACAGGAATAATGCTTTTTGTCCTAGATGCAAGAATGGGAACTGTGAGCCCCAGGCTACACATGACTTGTGTCCACCTGCAGAGTACTTTCATCTAGAATGAACAACCAAAACAAAACAATCAATGGCAGTGGAATATTTTAAATACAATTATTTGTACTGCTGTGATCAGTATCTTAGAAACCATGTTAACATACACAATGTGACTAAGCCGCATTCAACTCTGGCAAAACTTTACTGAGGACAGTTGTTTTACATCACTGATTAATTTAGCTTTGTATAGATTGATTTCATTGCATACTATAAACAGTCCTCATTTTTTGGTCTTTTGAGGCTAAAACGAATTCTAAGATGACAATTACAGAAAAATAGGCAAGTCACATCACCTAAGGAAGTCTTCATCAGTTTCTGCAATCAGTATCTTGACCAACCTGTTCCTCAGTCAGTCTGTGCTCACTGTCTCTTAGGTTCTTGTGTTTGTTTATACAATGAGATACTTCAGAGCAGGTACTTTGAGGCATTATTTCCAGTTCTGCAGATGCAACAAACACCGAACATTACTGTCTGTCCCACTAACACCAGGTCCACACCAGTAAGTTTCTGCTGACAGCAGGGACTCTGCTGGCTGAAGGATCAGACTCCCACTTCTTCTAGTAGGAGCACAGGACTTAAAGAATTTTCTTGGGACCTGAAACCCCTGTCTACCAAGTAACAGCAATCGTGGGATAACATCTTTTTCAAAATTTTTAACATCATCTTAAAACCAGCAGAATTTCTGGGACCTGTTACTTTCTAGAATTTCCCACCAGCTGTTTCCCAGCAGTTGTGACAGCATTTGCAGCACCTCTAGACCTGTAGGTACTTGACAATAAAGGCTCAGTGAGTCCCCTCAAAGGATCACGTTCATCTGCCCAGGGAAACTAGTCAAAAGACTTCCACTGGTTTCAAATGGGTAGGCTAATATAATAACTGAAACGGCAAGTTCTCCAAGTACTGAAGGTTTCTGGTACTGCATATGCCTCATATGGCCTCACTGTTGGCTTTTGCCCATCCACTGGATTCTTGAGCAAGACAGGTCTCCTTAAAAAAATGCTTGCCCTTCCTCAAACACCATGTAAGGAAAGTGATTTCATTACTGCTTATCCAAAATGGGTATACCTGTAAAACGAAACTCAGGGCTACATAACATTTTATTATGCTATGCACAATTCAATGTATCACACCGTTTTGAGAGACAAGAATAAAATACAAGCTTTACATTCTTTGCCCAGCTGCGCTATAGAGCAGATTTTTGGGGATAAAATCCAACTTGTTATAAAAGAAACATGATTGTTCTCTGTGTAATGTATTTATTGAAAAAAAACCCACCTCTGATACAATAACTTCATTGGCTGCATAGCTGTTCTCGTAAGAATCCTAACTGGGTTTGATTCTGCTAATTATATATACATCTGATCCAATGGAAATAATTTCTACCAGGAACCATGTATTCCTAACAAGACAATCTGACCTTCACAGATTGGGATCTTTCCAGGCCTAGTTGCCTTAAGCAAGGACAGAGAGAGTCATTGCTGCTCACAACAGTTTTGCTAACTACTACCCTAATTTAGCTGCAAGCATAGTAAGTATTGTTCTGTAAGTCTAAAGCATGAGGTTAAGGATATAAAAGTTGTAACTGCAGCAAAGAATCATGTAACAATATCGACATTATTTTAAACAACACATCCTCTGTTTGGAATGGAGGAATGAACTGCAGGCAGAAATTCTACAATAGATCTCAGTCCAACAGCCTTAAAAAAAAAAAAAGCAGGGGGACAGTTTCAAAATATAAAATCAAGGAGGTTACCCAACACTTAAGAAAAAACTCAAGAGAATGATTTGTGGCAAAAACCATCAACTTTCTTGCCTGCTGAAGAACAATACACAAGAAAAACAATTCCCTCATTTTTATTTGTGTTCCAAATTACATTATAATTTTTCTATGTTTTTTCCTCTGTGTTTGTGCTGGAATGATGAAATACTCAATATTCAGAGTTAGGCTCAGATGGTTAGTTGTGGTCAGAAGTGAGATCTCTTCTTTAGAATACCTCAGTGAACTGAGGGCTAACAGGTTTGTCTCACTTAAAACAGTCTTTTCAGCAGCTTCATTGATTTCAGTCCCATTAACTGCTCAAAGCTAGGAATGCACTTTAAATGCCTTCAGTAATTTAAGTGAATTAGGGCCAAAATGAGGAGGAGGACCAGAGTAAGCCAGCACGGCTGCAAGTCTCTCCAGAAGAAAAGTATTTTTAAGGGAAAAAACAGTACTGACGTTTCAGAAAATATTAAATTCTCTTCTTCAGAACCATGTGGACTTTGCCAGAGGGGGGGAAAAAAAAAAAAAAGGCAGAGGCTGCTGTTGGATTTACTGGCTGGAAGTTATGAATGCCATCGTTCACAAGCTCCTGCTGTTCCCCAGCGTAGCCGCACATGCCACTGGCCATGGGGAGTGGCAAGAACCCGCTGCAGGCTGCTTGATTGTGTTTGTGCCAAAGCTTTGGTGAAGGGTTGGAAGAAACAATGTCCCTAGCTGTGCTCAAAAGCATCCCACCTCATATTACAAATACAAAGCTCATTATTCTACTGATAGCTATCTTTTGGCTATTCCTTCAGTCCTACAAAGGAGTTGTATGAGCCTGCCATGGTTTAAAAGACCTGACGCCATCCTCCGTCCTCGTCCAAGGCGTTTAACTGCTTCTGCACCGAAATTGCCAGGGAAGACCAAGGGAGCTGTCGGTGCTGCTGTGTCACCGAGTGCCTTTGCCACAAGAAACACAGGACCCGCAGCATCTGTCCTCGAGCACGGAGGGGACCGACAGCTGAGTGCTCATGGAAATTTAATGGGCAAGGGGGCAATTAAAGCCAGGGTCCAATCCTAGAGAAAACACAAAAAAAAATCAAGGCAACACTAGCAGAAATGTGTTTGTACAGCTCTTTAACAGGTAGGCTGGTTATACAGGAGCTTTCCAGCAGGCTAACCGGACACCGGCACCACAAGGCGGACAGATACATTGCCACAACATGCTGTTGGTAATTTGTTTTCCTGTAGCAATAATGGGCACAGGTCTAACATCAGAAACTACAGCATCTCCGCATCCCTCAGCCCACCCGCTGTTTTGTATTTGAACACACAGGGTATTACGGTAAGCAGAAACACAGGCTGTGCTCGTTCGGAAATCGCAGAGCCAGAGCCAAACATCTCAGCTTTGTGAGCTTCAAGGTTTCCTCTCCCCCAGCTGGTGCTGCTTTCTCAGCAAGTATGTTAGGGAAAGATTTAGCTACGAGCAATCACATACCACCTCACTAAGAGGTGAACTCTTCCCCTTTTGTAGCAGAGACAGGATTTCTTCATAGCACGGTCCCCTCTGAGGGATGCTGCGAATACAGTAGAGAAAGCAAATATCAACTGCTTGGTAACAACAACGTTTGCTATGCTGCTTCTGCTGAATTTGAGTGATTTAGTGCCTGATGTTTGGGAAGCAACTGTCAGAACACCTCATTAAAATACCACCCATTTTGCAAAGAAATTTGGCAATATTTATTGTTTAAATAGCCAGTATGTTCAGAGTACATTCTAATCATAATTTCACTATTACCTAGGTATCAAATATTAGAATGTCAACTTTGTATTTTAGTTCTCCATACTTCTAGCATCTGAAAGTCTACATGCAGCATTCAGTAGATTGGCAAAGAAATGCTTTCAGTTTTACAAATACTATATGATTCGTATAAACAACTGTAGGCTACACTGCTTTATATTAGATTAGAGGGACATATCAACTCATCTTCACAAAGGAAATGCTCCAAGTAATAAAATCTTTATAGCTTTGTAATATTGTACTATTTTTTTTAAAATCACCTTTCTTTCAGTTGAGCTTTTTCTTTAAAAAACCCAACTGATTTACTAGCAAATCAAAAGCCACGTTTAAATGCTTTGAATTGTTTTATTACTTTGCCACACTCTCTTGTGACCTGCAGACTAACATACGAGAAAGTATCAGATTATTGCATTCACAAAATAGATACGTGTGGAAAATTTGTCTAATGAGATACATTTTATTAGTCACACCAATCTTAGCATTTAAAAGCTCCCTTAAAAATTGCTAGAGATTACTTCCACTCACATTTACATTATGAAAATAAAGACTGATTGTTGATTTGATAACTATGCAACCAAAGACCTGAAAAATTCCATTTATTAAGCTACTAAATATTTAATTCCACACAGTATTTCCTAGGGCTTGGGGTATACATGTAATTTCTCTTGACAGAGCACTTCAGCTGAATGCTGAGATGCCCGATTATAAAAAAGCTGTAAATGTAATGGAGAAACAGCACTATCAGTGAAGACATCTACATGCGCAATGTCATTTCTGGATTAGTTCCCTACTGGTGTCTAAAAATAATGTCGATAACGATTGTGGGCTTTGTCTTTGTATAGTTTCATTTGAATGGCTGCTGAGTGAGTGGTAAATACCTTTCTTGCTGGCACGGGGATAATTGCTGTGAATAAATCTGCCTGACACATAATTTATGAGAAACCGTCTCAGCTGGATTTCTTAGGGCTGAGCTTTAGACGACTGGAAGGCTAGCTGGGCTACAGAACGATGGCATGCAAGGCAATGCCAGATTTCAAAGCTGCCACTTTAGTGTCCAAAGTCTCAGTGCACAACGTAGCCTGACCAGGGTTTCCAGCCTGTTCTGCGCAGCCTGCTGAGCCCACGGACAACTGCCTGCCCCACAGGGATGGCAGTACGTGAACAAAGAGCCAAGCATACTTAACTGCAGATATTTGGAGAAAGAAAGCAGCCCTGAAGCCCTGTCCGACCAAGTGCCGCGCACCTTCGCTTGCTGCTGAACTGAAGAGCATGCAGGATACTAAACACCTCCCAGGAATAGCTCAGCAACCAAAGCTGCCCAGCTCAGGGTCAGTGATAGGACAAGTTTCAGATATTTCCTATAAAAACTTCACTGAATTTCTTCCTTTCCTGATTATTATTCTGGAAGGAAACCCAGCCCATCAATCACCATGGGATTTGTGACTTGGCAAATGTCAGCTTTCTGGAAGATGCATTTTATGATTTATACATTAGTGTAACCTGTTGGTGTGGCTTTTACTGTGACAGCTGAAGAAAAATTGGTATTTTCCTCATAACTGAAAGGCATTTAATGTGTCACTCAGATTTGCACTGTATCTTAACTTGTTGACCAAGCTGCTAAGCCCAAGTTGAAACTCCAGCCTTACCATGCTGCATCTTCCATATGATTTTTCTGCCATCAAAAAACCATGAAGCTAACAATTATTGCATTCTGTTTCTCTGGATAAGCAAAGTTAACCTGTAGTGCACCTTGTATGCAGCAAAGAGCCTAAGGAAGAAGCCTCAGTGCAGGCAGGGGGGAGGCACGTTCGGCAGCGGCCAGGCGCCAGAGTTGTAACTTCTTCCACTGCTCCGTTCTGCTGGCAAAAAGCCG
Organism: Elanus axillaris; assembly: GCA_026212715.1. Lineage (NCBI taxonomy): Eukaryota > Metazoa > Chordata > Aves > Accipitriformes > Accipitridae > Elanus > Elanus axillaris. The sequence continues at coordinate 41,702,221 of JANZLQ010000089.1, read as the reverse complement.
AGAGGAGCCCCCAGCCACCCCCGACACAAGGACAGACCCATACTGTACTGCAGTAGTTGTGGCTGTGACCTATCGTCAAGCAGTCAACGGTGTTCAAGACCCTACATCTTCCAGCCTCCCACTGACACTGGCCTGAAAATCTTCCTCTGGCTCCAGATCTCCTGGAGGTAGGCTACCAGGCAAAAAGAAACAAGGCACACAATGCCATTTTCACTGGTTTTGGAAAATTCTTTCCAATTCTCATCCTAAAGACTAGCCATTAATTGACGGTTGCAAGGACAGAGCAGAAATGAGGAACACCGTGTCTGACCTGCTTGGAGAAACCTGAACACACCGTCCCCAGCTCCAGCCACCTCCCCTGTGCCCGAGGGGTGAAACAGGGCACGAACAAGAACTGCCCCTTCCCCTGGCACTGCCCCAGCCCAAGGGCAGAGGCGGAGGGAAGTGAGCGGGATGAACAACTGGCTGAGCTGCTCCCAACCGATTTCTTCTCCTTTTCCCCAGTTGTTAGGCTCCCCTCTTTCCCTGGCTTGTAAAGGGACTGTTCTTGCAGGTGAGGTTTAAAGTTTAGTCCTATCAGGCCACCATGATGCCCTGGCTAAACCCAAAGACATGGAAACAGCTGGATGTTAAATTACACTTTCAGTTGTTCCCTTGTTCTAACTCCTGAAAAACAAATAACCAAACCGCTCAGCTATGATGCATGTTCCCATTCTTGGTTCAGCCCTGAATTTCCTGGTTGAAAACAACTTAGACTGAAGATACTGCCTTCAAAAACAAATGCTAGTTTGTATGATTTCAGTTCATGTGCTGAGCAAAGTCATACACAAGCTGAAAACATTTTTATTTGATCTTACTGTGTCCTCTGAAACAACATTAGATCATGCCAGCAAGGAATACAATGGCAAAACACATACTGGCTAAAGAAAAAAGAATATATTCATTAACATAAATTGTGAAAGACTTTCTAAAATGCTGTGTTTATCTAAGATTTAAATAATTTATTTCTTGATCTGATCATTCCAATTAACCATAAACATTAGATAAAGATGGAGCAAGATGATTTCAATGTCCTTTTTTAGAACAAAATAAAGGATTTCTTCAGACTCGTTTATTTTACATCTCCCCTTGAATTAGAAAACTACAACACAACTGAATATAAACCAGCCCTAGAATTCAAACCCTAAAGTCACCCACCCTAAACTGCACCTTCCCCAGTAGAAATACCTACAGATATCTTGCTCTTATCCATACAGATGAGGATTCTGTTTTACTAAAAACTGGAAAAAGCAAGCCTGAACAAGGTTCACAGCTAGTGAAAAGGGACAAAATTCGAGACCAGAAGAAAACAACTTCTGATAAAGCAAAGATACACTAAGGTCAAAAATACACTAAGATACCCCAAACTGTACCAGCTGAGACCCAGCTGTAAGGAAGCAGTATTTATATGAGCAGAAGAAAGCTCTGCACACTGCAGACTTACCACCTCTGAATGGGAACTGAATCCACATGATCTCGACAGAAGAGTTGACACTGTCCTCCTGGAGGGGCTGGTTTAGTGTTCGGCTGTGTTTTGTAGACAACTAGTCATTTCTCTCTCCTTTTCCAGGTGACTGGCACAAGTTTGCCTGGGTTCTGTACCTCTGTGGAGATGACCACCTTTTGCAGTCCATCTACTTGTGGGAGAACATGAGATGGATATTTGTTCCTTTCCTTTTCTATAGCTTCTATTTTCCTTTTTACATGAATACTCTGTGCTGGGGAAAAACGTGTGTTTTAAAAACTACCAGAAAAAAATCACTTAATTCAAAAAAGCTTTGCAAGCCTTGAAAAGCCATTAAAATGTTACCAAGGTTTATCCAACCAGAAATAAATTCTCAAAACCATTAAAAAATTGACACTTCCATGCCCAGACTAAAACAAAAGTATCTTATTTGTAAGAACATAGCCAGCATTACTAGCTAAATATGGACTGTAAACACCAGGTCCTTAAAGAAGAGGTAGTGTGAAGAACAGCAGCTTCTACACTTGTGCTGCAGTACCCTCTTGCGACAGACAGTGCAACTTCAGATTTATAGGGAAGATGCTCTGTTGCATCACTCAGCTGAGGCACTGGAGCTCTATCCACAGAGAAAGGTGTCGCGGTGTTTGTTTGGTTTTTTAAGAAACTAAATACTCTGTACTTAAAACTTTTCTCAGGAAAGATATATTTAGTGTTTTGGGGCTTCGAAAAAGCTGAGTGTTTCCTCACTCTGGGGTGTCTTTGCCCCTGTTCCAGTGAATCCTACCACACTTAGTGGAAACAAAGCAGGGCACCTGAACCTCACTGTCCTCAACCGGGGTACCTGTGTGCACAAGCCAAGGATGCTTAAAAATGACTGAGCACTGGCATTTTGGCTACTGTTCAGATCACTTGAGTAATTGGGAACAATACCCACAGGTAGAAACACAGATTTTGGTGCTTGACTTTAATCCTCCCCCACCTTTCTCATTTCTGTAGGTTCTTTACTGAGAACATATTTTGCCCCAGACCGAGCTCCCAGAATTTGATGAGTTTTGCTTTCAGAAGCCAGTTCTGCTACTGAATCACAAAAGCAGGGGTCAACACCGTCTAATTAGCCTCCTCTTTTCCAGAACAGCCACAGACGGCATGCACTAGTTAAATCTGGCCACTGCAACAGGTTCAGGCTATTTCCTAAGCAGGAGCCACACATGCACCTACATCATCTCATCTGACCTTGTCCACGCTACACAAAATTCGTGATATTTGTTACTGTTCAGGTTAGACTGAACCGTTGGGATCATAGTAAATCATCCAACTTCTCCAGGCCTTCAGGAGTCAGGTCCCACTACCCAAAATCTCTCCTGCCCCAGTCACCTTGCACCAGCCCGAGCACTCCAGCTCCAGGCTGGGGTGGGTAGTTGCCAGCAGATGGCAACCCCTTCCTGCAGTCCTGGGCAGCTAGGCCAGCGGCGTGCCACAGCCGTACAGGATGTTTGGCAAAACCAGATCTGAATGATAAAAAAAAAAGATACAAATTAAGTATTTCTACAATGATTTTTATTACATATTATTTAGATAGGAGAGATACTATTTTGTCCTGGATTTTTGGACACAAACCTCTCTTCTTTGGATACAGAGGAAAATAAGGAGCCAGTTCTCCCTTCCTCTCTCATCCACCTATACACACAGATATAGACTCTTAGCAAGGTTTTGTTTCTTAAACACTTGAGGACTGGTTCCTTTTCCATTCTTTCAATGATATATCATAGTCACAGACATCAGAATATGATTTAAAATAATCACCACGTGAGAAAAAGAACCCAATTTAATCAACAATTGGCAGACAGCTCTTTCTGAACAGTCCTACCCTGGAAAACGTTTCCACGATCTATACTTCTGTTATACCACTTCTCTTAACCCCTCCCTTGTTTTTATGGAGCAAAGAATAAATAACAGCATTCACCTGTCTTTCCTCAAAGAATCAGCATGTTTTGGAATGCACCCCAAATGACAAAGGATGTTACAAGTAAAATTTCACCAAAATTGGTGTTATTTTTTGCTATTTTTACCGTTTACATAGGCTTTTCTACTAGTACATTCAGACTAAAAGTTGCACATGGCCATACATATGGGATACACACAATGATAGCATTTTGCATGCTTTCATTGCAATGCCAACCTTTTAATGAGCAATTTAACACATTTTATTAAGATAACCAATTAGTAGTTGCTTCAGACAACGGAGGCGAAAGACACTCACTGCGCTGAGCGGGGATTGCACATGTTCTGCTTCCTGAGCTCCAGCCCAGACTGCAACAACCTGCGGTTCCTCTCCTTCGCCAGGCTGCTCTGGCAGCCCTTCCGCAGCCTTTGCTCCAGCACCTTTCTCTCTTTTCCAGTTCTAGGTCTGAGCCTGAGGGGCAGCAAGAATCCTGCAAAAGACTACACATTTGGTGAGGAAACTAGATTTGAATTCACTTCGGGGAGGGGGG
>JANZLQ010000089.1:41681182-41698125 GCA_026212715.1 Elanus axillaris | reverse complement strand
GGGGGGGGGGAAATTTCTTTAATAGATTATTTTACTTTATTCTATACATTTATATACAACCCAGTAAATATTCATGATGCTAATTAAAGTGGTAGCAGTGGCATAGTTTGGAGAAGCAGAGTAATTTGGCATTACTTTGCCAGTGAAGGCAGATGGGTTAATAAAATCCTTATTCAAAATATAAAAGGCCAATGGTCATTTTTCTGAGGCCTGCCTTAGACACAGAAACTCACCACTAAGTCTTCTCGTTTAAGTTAACTGCTGCAAAATGCAGAAATCCTTAGTTCAGTAAAAGGCTTTCCTCAGATTCAGTTTCTTCTTGCTTTATTTATATTAAGCTGAAATAAGCTATCTTTAAACCTCATAAAGAGCACGTTATCTTTTGTAATGGCTTTAAATGCTTTAAAAAAATCATTCTGTAAGTAAAAAGGCACACAGATAAGCCCAAAGGCTAGGACAGAAAGGAAAAGAAGATACTTCTGGAGTTTTTTATAGGGAGATAATATCTAAAAAGGGCCTTTGAATAAGTTATCTTGACATTTAAATTTAAAGCAAAATCCATGAAGAGATCAAATATGGGCTGTATTCAGTATGTGCAAGAAAACAACCTTTCTGGGACTATATATAGATCATATATATATATATATGCAATGTATACTAGATTATATCATTGACAGATAACAAGAAGTTCATGTTTTGTGAGTGTATCTCAGAAATATTTATTTATTTTTATCTGAGCACCAATACCTTTGCTAGGTCAGCAGGTGCTCCCAACTAGTTAATTTTTCTAATGAAAAGGTTACAAAAATCAAACACGTTAAAGTCAAACCATTCCATGTGTTACATGAAAAATTAGAAGCATCACCAACTGCCAGCAATAGTTTAGAACATACTGAAACCCCACGTGAAGCAGAAATCACTTCTCTCCAGAGAAACTGATGTGCTGATAATTGATTCAAGTATGCTCTGTGAATACTACTATCATCATCATCCTGAAAATAAATTATTCATGCAAAATGAGAATTGTAAAGCTCCAATGCTTATTTTTATGTGAGCATACACATGGGAATGCAATAAAGGAAACTGAACTATTTCAAAATATTTAGAATTTTTCAGACATTCCCTAAGTGGACTTGATTTCTTTTTTTCCTGATAGCTATTTCTGAACAAGCAACACAAAGTTTAAATGCTATCAAATGCCAAAAGATGTTTTCTTTTAAATGAATGCTAATTAAATTAGTAGCATAGGTAATTATATTGACTTTAAATTCTGTACGTATTATGTGAGACTCAAACCAAGACAATTAATGTTCAAATGTCATGTGTTCTTTATCTTTCTGTATTGATATGTTAACATGTATTTCTTAATTATGTAAAGTTATTAAACTATCATTTTATAATTTACTGATCATCTCCTTGATCACTCTTTCTGCAGCTCCTTTGCCTTGAGCTATTGATTGTGAACCTCATGGCACCAGGTCCTCCTGCATCTAATGAAAACCAGCGGCCACCTGCCACATATAAAATCGCATTGTACATCAATCAGATCAGTAGGGTAGGAAGAGTTTGCATGTCAGTGCAGGATTTGGTAATATGGCTCTCTAGACTTCTAAAATAAGCTCAGGTGAATTAAATAGGATCCCAGAGAATTCCACTGAAACAGTGCCCTTCACACACAGCTTAAATTAATCTTTGGATGATCACTTCTGCAACTCCTTCCAGGAGCCAAGAACTGTCACAAAGGATGCCACCCTCTTGTCCTTGCCAACACAACTCTACAGCAGCAGTACTTGTGAAAGAACAGTTCTGTCCAAAAAAACCCACATGCTGCAGATGCAATTGTCTCCTGGGGGCAAGAACAAGGGCAGCACGAACTACAGCATTCAGATTTTAGCCAAATCATGTCATGACCTCAAATGTAGCAATGCATATGGCAATGACAGAATAAAAAACCTCCTTAAAATAGAGTGAAGTAGTCTTAAAAGCCTATTCTTTGGCCTTTGTCCTGTGCCTGACAACTGTCTACATGCCACCTATAGAGAGGGGGCTTTTGTGACACCAGCTCATCTCAAATCGGCTGCATGTCATCATGTGGAAACAATTTCCAGTCACTATTTGGCTAGATTGCTTTTATGGCAGCAACAGGTGAGAAGCACTATTCCTTTTACTCATTGTCACGGCCACTGTGCCACATGGCCTCTTGACTGATTTTGGGGGCTAATGACTGACAACGTGTCATGTTTCAGGCTCCTACACAAGACTTGTTGATGCACAGTATATTTTTAGTTGATCTATTTTTAATTTAACTTCTGTATTGCACTTATTGCTGCAAAATCCCTGAACTTCATTCCACATTGCAGTACTGCCACCTTGCACCCCAGTCACTTCAGGGATACTACTCCAAAAGTATGATGTACATATAATATATATATACACACACACGTATGTACAAGTCACTAAGATCAGAGGATTGGTCTCTTCATGTTATGTCCTGGACTCTGAAATTGGAGTGACAACATAAGAAAACCTTCACAACTGAGATGCCTAAAAATATTATCCTAGAAAATGTCACGCTACCAGGCTGGCACCCAGGGCTCCCTAGCTGGAGCAGTTGCAACGTGAGCTGTGACAGCACGGCATGGCACATCCATGTTCCCATCCATCCCACGACGGCGCTGTGCGACACTGCCGCACGCGAGCGGCTCTGCAGGGCTCCAGTAACACCCAGTTCCTCTTCTTGAAGTGCTACTGAAATGTCAGTGTAAGGTGTGATTTATATACCTGTACATTTGTAAGACAGCCCAGCCTTGTTGCATAGAGGGAGGAAAAAAGACCGCTTAGGGAGGCAGCAACGGAGGCTTACATTGCACTGGGATTGCAGAATAAAGTGCAAGGTCACCTCTGAGCTCAACAGCAACCTTCTGGAGAGCACCCAAGAAACCAAGCCCTGGAACTGCAATGGCAACCTGCATGGTTCCCTCTAGCCTCCAACTTGGACAATATGCTTTAAAATGGCAAAAAAAATTAACTTTCTCCTATTAAAATAGAAAAGCTTGGACAATTACTTATAATACTGAAAGGGGGAGCTATTTTTGGAGTTCTTAGCTAACTTTCACAAACCATATAGGAGAGCCTAGGCTTTAAACCACAACTATTTCTATTCACTCTGGCAAGTTGGTTTTTTGCTTCCTCTTCTGGCTGGGAGGAAGAGCTCTCCCCCTGTTCATTCAGGTCCTTCCGCCAAGCTCAACACAACAGCATCTGACCACAGTAATATCCAACCACAGGATAAAAGTCTATTGGCATCCCTACCAATTACAACTCTCAGACACATGAAAGCGAAACGATCCCATCAAACAGCCTCATCTTTAAATACTGCACCTGGAAATGCATTTTAAAATTTAGCATGAGGTAATATTAACAAATTCCCAGTATTGCACTTATCCCTTATTTAAAAGGCTTAAGATATTATATCCCCTTCTCCTCGTATAAACCAATTCAAATTATATAATGTATGTGGATTTGCTTTGACCCAATTCCAGATGGCAATATATTATTAAGCCAAGGCTGTACAATTGCAATTTGGCGGAAAACAGGTCAGGATTTTATTACACGTCAAAACTCTCAAACTGTTCTGAATATATCAAATTAAGAAGGTAAGTAGAAAATAACCCTTGTGTTGGAATGATCCTATTGCATTACCTTGCTCATGAATTTATATTGGGTGCATTTTTTATCAGTTCTTTTGGTACTTTTCAACATCCATATGTGCACTTTGTTATGACAAATCGTGGGACAAACAAGGGCTGGGACTGCACAGATACAGGAGGAGGAGGGCACTAGCGGCCTGGCAGCTCCTGCTCTCCCCACCAAGTGGAAGAGCTTTAGCTCAGATCATGCAATGAAAAGACAGTTTCAGGTAAAGAAGGAGCAGAAAGGCGAAGAAGGGACACAGAGCAAGATCTCACACGCAAGGAGCTTGAAGGCTTGCTGGTACCAACCTCATCTCCAGGCATGACATTGAAGTCTGACTGTCAGGCGGATGTACGGTTCTCAAAGTTCATAAAAAAAAAAAAGGTAAGAGATCTCTGGAGCAAAACAGGCTTCCTTCCAGCTATCTGAGGAACATAGCTGCCTTTTCACTCTCTATCAACGTCTCCTTTGAAACAAAAAGCTTGCAGAAAGTCAGACTGCTAATTTCCCCTGCCTGCCAACTCGGGGCCAGTCCTCAAGAAACCCATTAAATCCATTAATTTCCAGTCTCATCCTTCTCAATGTCAACACCACCTGTGAACTGTGTTAATGGGCTGTTTGTTTGGACAGAGTTAGTTTGTCTTATGCTATTACACTGCTCAGCCACTTCCTGGCCTATATTAATCTTCTCTATATTGTTTTTCTAGCTTAATTAGTGCTGTTAACTAATTTGCTGTTAACAGTTGTTTCCAAGTTCATTGAAGGAGATACCATAATTACGAAGAGTCTCCTTGGCTCTCCGCTGCCAATTTTAACGTATATCCAAGAATGTCTAAATAAGCCATACATATTCCTCATTGAAACCAGCCAGCATATCGGTGCTTCTCTAACTTTTTCTCTTTGGGGAAAATATCATCACAATGACACAGATCAAACTAAATACAGATCTTAAATTATGGGACTGTCTTTCACCTCAAAACTACATATGGTAGCTGACATCTATGCTCTCATATGCATATCTATTAGTTTCACTGCTTTAGGAGTCACCTAAAAACTATTAATGCTGTTAACAGCTAGACATAGGATCAGTTCCCTGGGGTGGTTCTTCGTACTCCGCTGCATTATGCTATGGGACATAATACACTCAGCACAAGCCAGTACGTTGTCCTTGCAGAAAACAGAGTCTCACTGTGCACAGATAAAATTGGAAAGGTCATCTTCGCAGATCAAACTGCAAAGGAAAAAGAAATCCAGCTGGACAACTTAGAAAATGGAAGTCTTTTATATGTCTGATTCGTACTCTGTCGCACAAACAGCATCTTAAATACAAGCAAGGGTATGTAACAACACAAGGAGTTACACAGAGTATAAGTGAATACTGTTTCTGAACTATCCCCTGGTATACCATTTTATCTGCGTGTTGTTACATAGTGTTGTGTGTATTGATTTCATAAACAGTAGCTGCTCCAGGAAAACAAAGCAAAACAAAGCCAGATGATTTCCCTTCTTATTAAATCTCTTTCCCAACTTGTCTTGTGAATTATTAATAGCCTATTTTAAAATGATCCCTCTACACATTCATATTTTGGTACATCCTGCACCTGTGACGGCTCCCCTACAACGTTTGCAGCATTGCTGTTTTAAGGAGAAAAGAAGGACCTTTTCAATACACCGCAAGGCTGATCATCTAACCTCAAAAAACAATGAAACCATCTAAAACTTGGAACGCTGTCATTCCCGGTTCTAGTAGGCAGTACCACATTATCTCATATTATCTAATGAGGTAAGAAGATGCCGAACACCACGTAACCTGTTTTATACAGGCTGACAGCATCACTGCAGCTCATTTTCACATCTTCTCTCAAAAGCTCCAGTGGGCGAGCCCAGGGCCCTGGTGCCAGGGCAGGTAAGGTGAGTTACTGCTGTGTCACATTTTAGGGGAATGCAGAGACCGAGCTGCTCTGCTACAGAGACCACCTGAAAGTACATTTCTGTCCAAAACAAAGACAAGGCTGTTGAGAATCAAAGGGGAGCTGGGTACGTGCTGTTTTGGGAAGGAGTTCCATGGGAAGTAAGGAAGACCAAGCTCAGCAGGGGACAGAGGCAGACGCAGAGGCAAGAGGCAGCCGGAGGAACAGCCATGCTTGGCTCTGTGGGAAAGGACTCTGTAGAAGAAGGGCTGGATGAAAAAAGAGTGATGAGTAAGAACTGTTTGCCACTTACTTCACGTATTCTGGTTAACAGAGAAATAGCATTGCAGCAAAGACGCATCAATATACCCAATATTACCACTGATTTTTATTTTTTAGGGGAATAGTCTGCCAGACCTGCTTCCCCTAGTTTTGGCTAGCTACACAACTCAGAAAGGAGGTGTGACCATCCCAAGCAGGAATGAAACAGCACCAACCCACAGCTGGCCACTTCTCAGGACAGAGCGAGAAGAGTTCTTCCACGCAGTTTGTGTCTTCTCAGCAACGACAGGACACTCGACTCCCACACCAAGGTTACATCAGGCAGGATAAAATACAAAATACCTCAAGGCAGCAAAAGAAAGGTTTTAGTAGCTCTATCAGCATTACCTTAAACAGTAGAGTTGAGTGGGGACAAGACTGCTGAAGCGAAGCAGACAGCTCTACGGAGAAGAAACGGGGTGGTAACACTTCACGTCTTTGTTCAGTTGTAACAAACTATACTGAAACTCTACAATCAGGCTACTTCCAGTGCCATATCCCGCCTTATTTTCAAGTACTGCCAGTCTGTTCCTTGGCTTTATAGAAAAGCATTCATAAAACCCTCCCCATTGCAATTAAAATGCTTGTAGAGTAAGCATGGCTCGAGTCTTTCTAAACAGTTGTCATTTATTAACTTATGTTTTATGGCACTAGCACTACTGCTACAATGAATTAGTCATTTATTTATGCCTGACATTTATTATGCTGTCATAAAGTGCAATATTCTGTATAATACAGAGAAAACAAAAGAATTCTCCCATAGCTACTAAAACTTTAGGTGTAAAAATTTTCTGAACAAGGCGATTATTGTGCAGGCTGAAGTCTTACAGAACTGCAGGGGTACTGATGATCATTTCAAAAAACTTTTAAAATCCTATTAAAATTCATCCATATTCATCATATTACTTATCTCCTGACGTGAAAACTCATTGCATCACAAATTAACAGATTTTCATTGCCACAAATGCATTTCCTCCAGTGCATCTGGAGCACCTTTTCATACATCTCTACAGCAATTAATCGATCCCTTAGCCCTCCCAGCTAGTTAAGTATTATTGCCACAAACAAGGCATTGTAAACAATCTTTCTTTGTGCAAGTCAGACTTGCACGTTCTTGGTTTTTTGAGTACCACCAAGTCACCTTCTCAAGGAAAAATGCATTTACTATACAAATTCAGTAAAACATGCTTTTCTGCAAAAGCACTCATCTCCTGGCTGGCACAGGGGAAAGGTGCTGCCACATTTCTGCACAATCTGAGGATTGAGCCAGCTGCTGGACAAGTTAAGCTAAGGTCTAGGAGCAGGAATCCTCCTATCTGCTCTCCTTATGGGACAGATGCTACTGCTGTTTCACAGAGACTATTTGCTCCACGTCCAGGAAACAAGCCCTCTTCAGTCTGCTCCCCCCACAGCCACCTCAGCAACCTGCCTGGCTCCTGCAGCAGCTTTCCTGCAGAAAGGGAAGCCCCAGACTGCCAGAGGTGAGCGTTCCTGCTGGGACCTCCGGTCAGAGCAGTTCGGCTCCCTCGAGGACTTACCCTGGAGAATGAAAGTACTGACTGCACAGATCCTCAGCTCTTGAGAGGATGCATGAGCGACTACCTTGCCTGTTTCACAAACACTTGATTGAAATTGAGCTTTTGGTTTAAATAAAAAAATAAGTTTTAAAAAAACCCCACGAAACATTTTTCTCTGCTGCCCTATCCCAAGATCGAACACACTACAACCCCGTAAAGCAAATGCTGAAAAAATAAATTATCCTCTCCGATTCAGTAATACTTGAACATGTATGTAGGGAATCAAGGACTACAACAAAGTTGCTGATCGTCTAACAAAACTATAGCAGGACTATACATTGTAAGTTTGGCAGAATTCTTGAGACGCATGAATCCTTAACAAAGTCGGGCTTCACTTCATCTATCTGTCAAAGCTCTTGCCTTCAAACAGGGCTCGGCACAATGCAATCCTATCACAATAGTAGTATTTAATCATGGGAAGTTAGATGATATAGACTTTTCTATGCCTATCCAACAGTTTGTAATACATATTTGAATCCGCAAACAAGACTTTTTCCACCTCTTCGGCTACTGTCATTTGCAGGTACAGATCCTCCTGCCTTTTTAAAAAGAAGAGGGTGCCTGTCTGACAAGAGAGCTACCATACCTGCTGATTTTATCAGCACATACCTTTCATATTCAGAGCAGTGGCTGAGGGAGAGGGGCTTTTGAGAGTTAGCCTTTGTTTTCAAACGCAGATACAATCATGTTTATTCCACTGAATTTTAATCTAAAGTATAATATTCTGCATATGCCACTGTGATTCTTTTTTCCAGTCTCCAGAAAGTTAAAAGATTTGACAAGGGGCCAAAAGAGGCAGAAATGTCTGAGTTAGTTCCAACTGCACCTAGAGAGCTTCTACTTTGCTGGTCTCCATAGTTACAAAAAAGTTGAAAAATAATAATCAAGTGTTACCTTAAATGCTCCCATCCAGAATGAAAAAAATAAAAATGCTCAGAAACTCCCAGTGTGACAGCCCACTGAAGCGTGAGTCCGCTTCTTTCTGCTCCTGTGGGCTGACTCCATCCGTCCGGATTAGGTGACACTGGATACTCGCCACCTTGCTCTGGGCAGAGCTAGGATTTGATAGATCTCTATTGCAGCCCAGGATGCCATTACACTCCCATGCATGCACCGATCTTAGTAGGTTTTAATAGATATTGTTCACTTCCTTTGGCTACCTCAATCCACACAGCTGGCAGCTTCAACTTCACACCTACCCTAACACCGTTAGCTAGCAATAGGCACGCAAGAATCCTGCCCAGGTACTGCTGCCATCTCTGCACCCCTACTGTCCTTGCTCAAATCCACAACCCGGCAGCTGGGTTCTCCCCACCGGCACCGCTCCAGGCACCCCAAACCCAGGACAGCCCACGCTCTTGTCCTGTGCTTGGGTGGAGCAAAAAGCCCAGACAACTCACAACTCTTGAGGGGCAAAAAAGTGACACGAGCTGAGGGAACGGTTTCAAAGCTCCAGTAAAACTCTGTCACAACCAGAACTGGAGGCTGTGATCTGTTAATTAGGCTGATCAAACAAAAGGTAAAATACGTGCCATGGAAAGCTAAAGCCACCCTGCAGCTTGCTCCAATACAGACGAAATTTTGTTTTCATTTATAAAGGAGCAAAGAACAAAGTCTGACTCAAACAAAAAAAAAAAAAAAAACAAACAAAAAAACCCCCCAAACACCACCCCCCCAAATGCCAAACATGCCAGAGACACCCCAGCTGTGCCCCACACCTGCTTGCGCTCTCGGCTGTCCTGGAGCCGCGGGAGCTGTGATGAAGAAGACCGGACAGGAGGCAACATCCACCACAGGAAGGACTGACCACGCACACCTGGTTTGACACAAAGCTCATCTGTACTACCGTATGTTCAACCCCTTTTTGGCTCTTTCTGTCTGCACCTGGGGTGTGAAGACAAGCAAGAGAGATGTCCTTCACCCAGGGTGGAAGGGGAACTGACACCAGAAGTCTCCTGCCACAAGCCAGTAGCTTCACATGTACCATGAAGTAGAGTTCATTTGGTCTCTGGCTCTTAAAGATGCTAGCTGAATGCCTTGGCAGATCATTTTTTTTTTCATACTATAGCAACACTATCCATGCTGATGAACAGGTGTATTAAGTCTTGACAACATAATAAATTCACCAGTGCAATGTGACATACGCCAGGGCTACCACATGGAGAGGCCATACAGACAGACCACTGTCAAAATAAAACAAAACAACCTTTTGTCTATCAACAACTTTTTGACTATAGTGTGAAACAGCACAAAGTAGAGGAACCATGCATGACATAGATGGAGAAATTCTAAACAAATTTTGACACTAAAGAATATGTGACTTCACTAAATCTTCCAAACATAACACCCCTAAGTATCTCCATATAGATCTATTAAACAGTTGAGGTTTGAATCAGTCCCATGGAAATGAAAGGATCCATTTCAGTTTAGAGTAGCTAAGATTATTATTCAGACTTGCACTGACAGGCAAGTAAAAATCCCAAACTGCAAAAGGCATCAGAATGACAATACAGTTGCTGACAGAAGTCTGTTCTACAAATATGCTGTAGTCTCTGCCAGCGTCTGCAGCAAAGACATCTGACAGTTGACAGAAATTTGTTGTGCAAAAGTCACAAAGCTGGACCAATTCTTAATGTCTGAGCAAGCAACTTACTAAACTTCAATGAATATGTTTGGCAGCTATTTAGTTATTCTGCCAGTTCCATAAAGGTGTTAGCGTTGCTGAGGGAGCCAGGTTAAAACCCAAACAGTTTCTGTCAACATCCTACCACGCTTCTGTCGCTTCATCCCATTCCACTGCCAGTCCTTTCAGCACGGCCTTTGCATTCCTGTTAAGCTCATTTTTACCCAAGAAGCAAGCAGACAGGTTTGACAGCAATGGGAGATGGCTTCACCACTATGGAAGAAAGCAGCAATAGGATTCACTTTTTATTGAATTGGTTTTAGAATTAGTCAAACCACAATTGATTGATTGACAATGACTGAAATATAACTAGTTTGGATTTCCCAATTATTTTTCCAGAGAAGGTCTCTCCTCCGCAAAAGGAACAGGAAGACAACTAACCTCTTACCAGATTTTCACTCCCCCCGCAGCCAAATCCAATGCTGATCCTTTGGTTTTGTTCAACAGACCATTCAATCAACTACTGTCTTGCCCAGCAACTTTTCTTCAACCTCGTAGACAGAAAAGCGTAAGTACAATATTATTAGGGATATATATTTATCCCTTGAAGTTTCTCCAGAGTTTGTTAATTTTTCCATACCACCACTTCCAGCAGTGACTTTTATGGCAAGTGACCAGGTTAATTTGTCTATTTTTGAAAAAAATATGTTTAAATTGATACCTTCTTACATGCTTTTCTTCCATAGCTTTTCCCAGCAATGGTCTCATCTGCTTCCTCTCCATATTATTTTGTGATGAACCAAGCTGTGGATAACAGTTGATCTATGCAGACTACAACAAATTGTGTTTGCACTGGGCCAGATAGCCAGATTTTTCACCACTACACACAATGTAACAAAACCTGGCTGCTCTCAGCTGGACGGTCAATTATCCAAATTGAGCTCTAACTATTTATTATCAGATCTTCTATTCATCTTGCATTCTCCATTTCAGATTTCTCCAAAATGTTTCCCCATGTGTGAGACTAGGTGATTTCTATGCACGGGCTGTGCAACTGAACAGATGGATCTGACAGAAATGGCATATTCTTCAACAAAAAATGACAGGATAATAAGTGGAGATCTTGTTAAACTTGGCTACTGTTAACGTAACTGCTTGTTTACTAATATTTCACAGGAAATCAGATGTACTGACAGTGCTTTATTTGACAGCCACTGAATGTATTGGCAGCTGCTTTTTCTTAGGCTTAAAGAAATAATGAAGAAAGAAACAACAGGACTTTCTGAAGGTAGTCTGGTTTGGTGGTTTTTTCTTTTTTAATATTTCAACTGACATTGATCAGTATTTGGAATCAAATATATACAGAGAAGCAATTCAGAGCAAAATCACAAGACCAAACAATCCTTTAGAAATGAAAAACCAGCTTAACTTTGTTTTCTTAGGAAGAAAAGCATCAACTATTTTAGTATGCATTTCTTTTCAACAGGACACTAGACTTCTAATTAAAAAAAGAGTACCAGTGACAAATCCAAAAATAGAGGGATTTTGGAGGGCCTGGAATCTGATAAGTAACAGAGTTGAAGGTGTTCTTCCTGACTTGTGCTTTCTCTGTTTCCCAGGTGAATTGTATTCAAG
This sequence comes from Elanus axillaris, assembly GCA_026212715.1. Lineage (NCBI taxonomy): Eukaryota > Metazoa > Chordata > Aves > Accipitriformes > Accipitridae > Elanus > Elanus axillaris. Next base: position 41,686,366 of record JANZLQ010000089.1, on the reverse strand, counting down.
GTAGTCCAAAAGTTATAAAAAATTCTGGAATATTCTCCCCAGTCTTCTACTAGAATGGCATAAGCGAACACAAATCCTTTTGGATTCTTTAGCGGTTCTGGGTCTAGGTTGAACCTTGCTCTCCTTTTTCTGCTATTACCTGCGTAAGAGTATCCCATCCCTTTGCTGTTATTACCCTTGTAAGAATATCCCAGCCTGTCCCTTCCTCTGGACCCACCACTCAAGCAGTCATCTTCATACAGACACGATACAGGTGTAAGAACAGTCACTTATCTGAATGCAGTAGTTGTGGCTGCAAAACAGGGATTTCTCTTTGTAATTTAATGAGATACTGGAATATTGGAAGAATATTGAGACAATATATTGTCACAAAAGAACGAAGAGGAGGGTGCAACCTGTTCTTTGGCAGTCTGTGAACAAGTGTTGCAGCACGCAACTCCCGCCCTCAAAGATCCAATTCCAGCCTTAAAAGTTTAGTTCACGTTCAGAGGAAGCCACAAAGGCTTTAACAGACTTACACACTGAGTAATCCTGCTTGGTTCAGCATCACATGATAAAAGTACCAAGTGTGCTTTCTGTTAGGATTATTTATTTTATTTATTTTTTTTTTTTTTTACATCTAAGTGCTAGTCTATTTTACTCTTGTCATGATACAAACCTGTTGCTCTAAACCGATGTGCATCTTAAAAAGCATATGCAAGAATCAAATTTCCTTCTGTCAACATCCTGAAAGCACAGGAAAATACGGGTGAGCACCTGCAAGCTTTTCTACACTGTTCCATCTCTGGAAATGATAAAATTCCAAAACACAAGGCCTGTGTTTCAGGGACCTCACATTAAATATGGGTGAGTCAGGGCCAAGCTGGCATCAGAGGGCAGAGCTGGAGGGATCTGCCTCCCCCTCGCCAGGGTCCAGCTCCTGGAAAGAGACATTCATGTTTTGTAAGAAGCTTGCTCTCCTTGCTTATCAGTAATAAAGAAATCTTTCCCCCCCAGCCCTCAAATCCCTTGTTCCTTCTCCTTTGCCCAGAGAGGCTAACCTGGCTCTCTAGTACTTCTGTCATTTCTACTTGACTAGTCTGACTCTGCATTCAGAGCATTTTGATGCATGCACAGGGGAATATCTTTCGGGTGTCTAGATCTGAGGTGGCTGGAGATCACCCAGCAAGCAGAGACTTTTCCAAAGATGACGCTTAATTACAAGTCATTAGGGAGGTAGCATCTGTAGCATCTCAACAACAGTCTTCTTGCCACTATCACATCCTTCTCCTTTACGTCACAGGGATAATTACCTGCAAACTTCCTCTTTGGAAATCCCTTCTTCAAGCATTATCTTTCAGCATAGCCTGCTTTGATAAGAACCAGTCTTAAACTCACTGGAGTTTAGCAGCAAGCACACATCATCCTCCCCTTCCTCCTTCAGCAATACCTAAAGCAGAAATTCATGCCGTTCAGAATTATGTAATACTAGCTTATATTACCAACATCCTGACAACATACCACCATGCTGGTTTTGGTGCCTTGGCTCTGGAAGGCAAAAAGATAGGATTTGTCTGGTCTTATTCCTGCTGCGTGGGTGACCGGATGCATTCCTTTTACTAATACGAAAGAATAGTCTTATTTTATTCATCTGACAAGAACAAACACATCCTGCTGCCCCCTTCTGCAGTCATAAGGGAGGAAGAGAGGTTGTTGCAGACCTCAACAACACCTATCCTGAACACGGTGAGGAACCTTGGAAGCTGATGGAGCCTGGGGCTGCCAGTCTGATATGAAACTCTTCCCCTTGACAAAGGATTTTCCATACACGGAGTTCCTGAACTACTCAGAATTACACAGCAAAGTTTTGTTTTGCAGAAACTACAAATCCTTCTAGAACACATATCCATTTGGGAGCTGCAGTCTCTGGACTGAATGTTGACCCTGGCAAGGCTTTAGTGGATCACAAACCCAGAACTACCATACTTACATCCTTGTCTTCTGCAAGTCATACCAGCACTTTCTCCACAATTCTTTCACTTTGAAACAAATGAAAATATATTTGACATGTATGATTTGATGCATATGACCAACAACTAAGAATTTCAGTCTAAATCATACTGTTATATAGCTCAAACAAAATACATAAAGTTATTCCTTGTTTAAAACTTCACATTCAGAAGTAGAAGTTGGCTACCGCTTGTATTTATTCATTCTGCTAAGCATTTAGCATCTCTAATAAGTGCAACAGAAGGTGCTGCCAAAACCATCGAAGAGATAGAAAGCATTTCACTTGGCACTGGACAGAATCCCTCTGCATGATGCCTAGCAAAGGCCTACAGCAGAGAAGGGCTTGCATCCTACTGGCCTGATAACGTATGAACTTGAATTACTGGCAAAAGAAAAACAAACTTTCACATCTTTTGCATAAAAAAATAAGTGCTTTCCAGCAAGGAAATAAAAGGAACAATTTACTGGACATGTGTGCATCAGGCCTTTTCCCTTCACTCCTGCTGTCAAGTCTAGCAGCATTCCTGCTGCAAAGCTGGCTCAGTACTGTGCTTGGCACAGAGACTGAGCATGGAGGCCAGAGGCAAAAGAGACTACTGAGGATTTATCTTTCAAATTAAAAACTATATTAATAAGTAAATCTTGTTTTATCTCATGAAAGTACATATTGGCTTCAGGGAAATCCAGAAAGATTAATTCCTTCGCAACTTTCATGCTGTTGTGGATAGGGAAGGATGTCACTGCAACAAAGCTCTCATGGCTCCAGTGTTCCCACAACTCAAACATGGAGTAAATCAATACAGCAGCTTTAACTCTTGGTCGCCTGGCTTTACTTACACGGCCCTGAGACACTTATGTCTTCGTCCCCTTTGCCCCTTAAAGGGTGCTGGCAGCCTCATCCCAAACTGCTCTCACATTTGCTTTTTGTATTCCATCAGCAGATTCCCTGTGTTCGCTTCAACCTTTCTAGCTGGGGACAGTATCTCTCAAGAAGAGCAGACACTTTCTGGTGGCATTACATTTCTTCATCTGGTGAGATAACATGACAACAGATTCTCTCTGCTCAAGCTTCATAAATACCCACACACACTGTGCACTTTGCATGTGTGTGCAGTACGACTACCGGCTCTGCACTCCAGCTTTAGAAAGCTAATGAGTACCCAATTAAAAACAGTCACCTTATGCAGCCTGTGCACACAGCCAGAGACTGAAGAGTCCCCTCCAGAGGGCAATACACATCCAAGTGGGTTGAACCTTTACCCACACAGATCAAACCGGGAAATCGTAACGATTATCTTCTAGGATTAGGAATGCAGCTGATTAATGCAAAAGCCTCATTTTATGCAAACACTATGCATAACTAGGTTCTCACTCAAGCCATAGGAAAAAAAGCAGGAGTGCAGGTCAATATTGCTACTATTTATTTAAATTAATTCAAAACAGCAAAAGCACCCTCACCCTTCAGAAGGCTAGGCATATATTTTAAATATTTAACATCTTAGTCCCAAGACAAGATAAATACAAGGGTATTAACTACCATCTTCCTTACTCAGCATCACCTCTATTTGAAGATCAGATATGGAAAAGTACAAGAAACCTGAAACTCGTTTTAAATGAAGCTTCCATCTCTAGTGTTATCCTTTTCTATAACTTTAAGTGGACTGACTCTGGATAAAGTAGTCAAGAAAAAGACTCCCACCTTAGCATACATCTAGGGAAACTCCACCAACTGCAGTAGTTACACCCTGGATCTTCACTGACTTAAAGAACCCAAGTTTAGCACTTGATTGTATTCCCTTGTTCTGCTGAACTCTGCCCTGCAAGAGGATCCACTTGGATGCAAGTAAATTTTCGTTTTACCAAAAAATATATTAGTAGTGCTGAAAATAAAAAAGTCAAATTAACATGACTTGCAGACACTCTGCAACTCTCTATATTCTGTTTTCTCAGCAGAACTTCTCCACTGAATTTAAAAAGTGTCACTTTAGACTAATACATCTATAACTAAAATAAGAATTTGGCTATAAACGTTTAAGATGTAAAATACTAAATTAAAAGAAAGAATCCACTTTAAAAAGCCTGTAAGCAAAACGAATGCTTGAAAACTAAGCATGAATTAATCATCTGCTTCAAGACATCTGCTTCCCTTAAAAATGTGCTTCCTTAAGACTATTATTCCTTAAAATGGGATCACATAAATACTGTCTGACTTTACTGACAAATTTAAATCTATATCCAGATGTACTTAAATTAACCATCCGACCAATGCCATTACAGAACATTGCATGAATCAGTAACAACAGAGCTTATGGGAAATAACTGTCACACAAAGGCGATGGAGCAGATCTAATTCAGTGCTTTATCTCTAGTACTGGTCATAACAGGGAACCAGCAAAGTCCCACGCAATACTACATGAACGTTTTGTCCAAGCTGGGGGGCTTTCCTCCTGAAACCTTCCGCTCTCTTGTACCACCGCACAGTCCGAGTGGGAACCAGCAAGGTGCCCTTGACCATCAGTGGCACAGCCTCCAGGGAGCTCACAGAGATGTTCCAGACCTCAGCACTCACCTAGAACCAAAGTCCTGGCCTGTTAAGACACCAGAGTTCCCACTCGTGCGTGTCATTCTGTACACGGCCACGTTCCCTGCACACCAGGATTAGGTCTTACTGTTTTGAATATGAAGGAATTATTCCCATCTCATTATAAAGTCTGAAACAGAAGTTCACTTTGCTTTTAAAAAAAAATAACTTTAAAAAAAATTTTTTAAAAAAAACTTTTGCTTTTTTCACCCACCAGGAAAAAACAGGATTTATCTTTATTTGCAAGGGCTCAGCAAAGCAACTTGTAAAAATTTAGTCAATTCAGAATCCCAAACTCCCTTTAACCATTTTCACCACTCCTTACCCCCTGTGTCTTCACCGTACACACATACGTGTAAACCAACGCAGCAGAGGCAGGCATTAAATCGACATAACTCCACTTGCAGAAGAGGCTGACTATACTCCTCAGGCTGGATCTGAACCCTAGAAATACTGTTAGGGCTACAGCAGTGATTGAGACAAGTCATAAAGACAAGTCTCTGCTGCAAAGGGTTTACATATTAAAAACCAAGCTGTTCCTTAAGCAACGGACTAACAAAACCACTGCAAAACCTACAGCTGCCCTCCCTCCCTCCCTTCCCCTTCCATGACCC
>JANZLQ010000089.1:41658142-41681082 GCA_026212715.1 Elanus axillaris | reverse complement strand
TTCCATGACCCCTTCTTATACATACATCCGACATGAAAATATTTGCAAAAAGACAGCAAGAGAAAGTGAGATAATTCAGCTGTAAGCTGTACCTGGACTGCAAATTCTCCTGTTTGGTCCACAGCTATACCAGCTACTAAATTCACATACTAAAGAACACATTTAAACTTCCACAGCTTTTTACACACACACAAAAAATAATCCATGCTCAACTAGGCCAGGGCAGGCACTGCCCATTTTCATTTATTTCCGTCTCAATCAACACGGGACTTTAAAAGATAATCTCTGATAGAAATTCAATTTATTTCTCCTTCTACATGTCTAAGCAGATCTGTAATCAGTGTAATCACTTTGCCACACTGTCTCATACATGTGGGCTGAGGGTCCTGAACATTGTTTTCCCTGTTGCAAATAGGAACAGCATTAAAATCCTACCAAAACAAATCCAAATGAGCATCAGTCCAAGGATAAAACTGACCCAACATGCTTCTGAGGGAAATTCTGGCTGTTCTTTCTATGGCTTTCACTTCTAAAAAAAAATAAATATTTTATCCTTTTACAACTTAATCTTATTTAAGATGAAAATGGGAAACTAATGAAGAAAGCTCTCTGACCAAAACATTTTAGGACACAAAATATGTTTCTTACTAGGATGATTTATGATCCTGTAAGCAGTAAAATTTGCATAGATGCCTGTTCAGAGTAAGATCAGAAAGAGAGACTTAAGGATGAAGCAGGTACCCAAGCCCAGGGATCCGACCTGCCATTTGAGCCCCTGGTCTGCCTGAAGCTGTGCTCCGGCACGCAGCAGAGCCCGGGATGTCAGGATACCTCCTCAGCTGCTGGTGTGCCCCCCGCATGCCCTGCCTTCCCCCCCAGAGCCACACGGCACACTCGGGGAAGTGGGTGCCCAGAAGTGCTGCAGCAAGCCTCAGTGCCCTGCGGCACCAGGTCTTGGTAATCACAGTGACGGGCATGGGCAGAAGAGGCACACTAATGACCACTCGCCCTTCTGCAAGGGGAGACCAACAAAACCAGCCTTGGGCTCGCTAGCATCCAAACAGCATCCACACATCGCCTCATGGTCGCCCCTGACAGTAGAAAACCCCACAGCAGCTGGTACAAGAAATGCAGTAAAGAAAAACTGGGGGGTTGTTGGGTTATGGTTATGGGGTTTTTTTAACTATCTTGGAAAAAAACTGAGGCTTCTCTGGACAGCAGTAACCCCATCTCGAGCACTAGGCAGCTTTACCATCCTCTCAGAGCTGTATAGGCAGATTTTACAAAACCTGATCTTGAAAATATAGAATTAAAATGTTACTGCTGAATGATGAGGATGATTTTATCACCTCATCTGATCAACAGTATGGGTCATGTCACACCACCTCAACACTGCTGAAATGCAGCATAACTGGCCAAAATGAAACAAATACTTTAAAAAAAAATTATTGTTCAACATATTTACTTCTGTTTCTCACGTGTCCTAATGCCTAAAGCTAATGCCTTCCCCGTCTCATCGCCCACACATAAATCACTCTTCTGGCTACCGCTTCAGTTCTTGTTCGATAAATCAGCGGTGAATCTCACTGGGCAATAAACACCTCCTCAGCCTGTTAGGATGAACAGAAGAAAGAGAAAAACTTTCCAGCAGATCTTTTCATGTCTTTGCAGTGCATTTCTATCAGAACCCAGGCTCCTCTGCCAAGAGTGAAGAATGTGAAGTTGGATCCCTAACACTAGGAATGTTTTGTACTGCTCTTAAAAGCCAGGGCATTAGATATTCCAGTAAACAATCACATAAGGGTAACGAGACACCCTTTTTGCTTTTGAATTAAAAAAAAAATGTAATTTCTTAAAAGTAATATGCCAATCTTTTTTTGCTGCTATTAACTGTCCTCTGCAGATTCCCAAACAGATTCATTTATGCATTCTTTCATAAACTAGAAAAGTAATTTAGGGCTGCTAACCCAGGATGTGAACCACTAGCCTTTACTAGGTTGAAATAATTGCTTATTATTCCCCTCTTCTGATTTTTCCTGCTAGGCAATAAATGTATGCATTAGATGAGAAAGGGTAAAAACACTTTCAGCATTCATAACATAGTCTTGCTTTTAAAAATACTTGACAAGACATACTAGAATAGTACAGATCCTTAGCGAAGAAAACAAATAGTTTCTTCCAGCTAATTTATACCTATATGCAGTTAGGATGGAAGACAGCTTGAAAGGGAAAGTTTTAGAGGAAAATAATCCACTTTCAATTGCTATCGAAGGTATAGGAAACAAAATACTACAGAAGGTAGCAATCTGTTAAAAAGCTGCTTTTGTATTCTTTCAAGAGAAAGAATTTGAACTGAATAATACCTTTGTTTGTTTGGTTTTGTGTTCTGTTACTTCACAACCAAGTTTCTAAAATACGAGTATGAAATAATCAGAAGAGCTATCATTTGCATCATCCTCGGGGCACTGGCTTTTCATTTTCATAAAGGTCATTCACTCTTTTGCAAAAAAGATAAGCATCACCCCTTTCAGCAAATGCGTAATCTTAACACAGTCAAAGTTTCCAACAGCACTTAGCCACTCATGCAATTTATTTGTAGCTCCTTCCCTCACTGTGCAAAAGAAATCTTGGCCCTGGCCATTTAAATGATTGTTTAGGGATGGACATACACAGAAGCTTGTCGTCATTGGTAAAAGTTCCCAGCAATCAACTATTCTGGTCAGAATTAGGGAAAAATGACAGAAAAAATAGCAAACAAAAACCTATTCAAAACAACAGGCACTTGCATCCAAGAGTTTAAAAATCATCAGCTGAAGGAGATGCCCCAATATTTAGTTTTTGAATTTTCAACTGTTCAGAAAGTTGCACAGGGCTGAAATAAAACAAATATGTACCAATATTTAAAAGAGCAAATGCAACAAGAGAGATAACTCTTGCCTGAGAGACTGATATAAAGACTGGGCAAAGTAATGAAAGTAATTTAAAGAAAGGAAATATTTATTTAGAAAAGGAGGGTAATGTAATTAGTACCAAACAAAATGGGATTAAAGAAACTGGATTTACTGGACATTTTGATTTTTATGAATTATCACAGTTCAGTCCATACAGGTCAGAGCGATGATGATTTTATGTGTTTAGTCTTCCATAAAGCATTTAATCAGATGCTTCATGATATTTTTATCAAGAGACTTGAATGATACATGATCATTAGGACACTTGCTAGAAGAGCACAAAGCCTGTTAGCAGCCAGATCAACAAATGGAGCTACAGAGAATGAATCAGTGGTGAGCAAGAGCATTTGTATTGGGGTCCTGTAAGACTTAGACCTTGGCCCTGTGGTATATCAATATCCTGAAAAACAAAGTGTTAAATTGGTGATGTTTAAAGTTTGCAGAAGACACAAAAATTTGATGAATGCAAAATAATAAACAGCATATTTCTGAACCGGACAACAAAGTAAAATGGTAGCAAGGAAAAATACACAACTCTGTGAATCTCAGAAGGAGAAACACGCAAACTGCATTTATAAAAGTAGACCTCCATCCCTTAAAGAATTAAAAAAATATTTGGGAGACATGGTAGATACCCACTGAACAGATGCTTCAACTGCAATACTGCAACCAAAAAAGATTAAATGCCCTCACATTATAAATACAACTGCAATCTGGTACAAATCATGTTATTTCCATGCTTTCCACTGACACAACTGCCCCTAATGTGCTGCAACTAGTTCTGGTGCCTATAGTTCTTGAACTGTGCTGGAAACTTTATAACCTTCACAGGAGACCTCCAGGAATGAATAAAATATTTTTAAAAGAGACTTCAGGGGTTTGATCCATGTCAGATGTCAGAGGAGGCTGTGACTTCATGTTTATGAGAGAGGAACTTGTGTGGTAAGAAGCCCTTTCAACTGAGCAGTCAGATAAAACATGATTTCATACTGGAAAGAGAACCTAGACAAACATCAAGCAGAAATATTTTTTTTTTAAACACCGAGAGTAATCAGCATCGGAGTAAGTTGAAGCTTGCAACAGATTTTACACCAAAAAAGCCTTCACTAGATGGATTTTCAAAAAGCTGCAGCCTTGTTCATACACAGTTTAATTAATTTTGGGGAAGGACTGAAAAATGAATGGCCTTATGAATGTCTGAATTGCAGACTGCTGATCTCTGTTCTATCTATATATCTTAAAATCCTGGCTCTATACAATGCTTCTTTTAATCTATGTGCCAGATGCTCACAGACGTTTAAAGAACCAGATGAGTTCAGGAAGTGCTGAATTTCTTGATACAGTGTCCCTTCATTTTATTATCCACTACAAAGCTACTGAAGCAAGCATTCTCAGTTTTCCAAAACTGTTCCTACTGCTATTCAGCACCACGTTTTAGCATTGCTGTATAAAGCGTATTAGCCCCTGGTTAGATCTTCTCTGACTCTGCAATCGTTTCTGCAGCACAAATTCACAATGAGACAAACATTTCTATGATTCTGAGTGTCACCACATTAGACCATGACTACGTCCCACCACACCAGTTCTGGGCTCATATTACTAATACCTACCAGCGATAAGACATCATCCTCCAGATATGGGAGCACCAGCAGTGTGTTTTCAGATATGCCAGGCCATCTTCGCGACGGGAACTTCACCACTGGAGCAGCAGGATTGGCAGTGTGCTTCCAGGCTCATAAAAGCATCCCAAAGAGGCCGCCCGTTTCCTTCTGGAAATTGGCAGCTACAGAATTAGACTGACCCCCAGACTGCTGTGTGGCAGCCAGCGAGCCCAGTCTCACCATCAGTTAGCCCATCTGCTTTCACACAGCTCCTTGCTGGTGCACACACTGCAGCAGTGATTCCCAGAGGCATGCACGAACCAAATATGCCATATTTTCAAGTTTATGCCAAGGATCAGAAATTCACAGAAAAGGCAGGTGGTATTTAACCAAAACAAGCTGCTTTAACATGCCAAAAAGCTTATATCTAATAAGGCAAATTTAACCCTAGTATAGGCCTCCTGATCAAACCTTTTAGTTACACCAGAGATGTTTGGCCCAGTACTTGGAAATGAGACACTGCCTGCAGCAGACTGGTATTACACACTACAGTTCGCATCACCATTGGATATACTTTTGTAATATTCCCTCCATTCCACGAAAGGAAATGGAACTCACTCAGTTAAACTAAAAACTGAAGGTAAGAGAAATCTTGAACAGATATAAAATCCATTGGAAGTGAGAGTATAACCTGGTACAGAATGCAGTACATCTTCCTTAGAATAATGGGTTTACACCAAGTGACTTCACTGGAGTGATGTCTGCCCATCTCCAATTCATCTTAACCTCCCACTTAGCACACAAAAAAATGACTGTTTATTTGATAAACTATAAGCTAATGTCTTAACTTTGTTCCATCTTTTGTCCTTGCCCTACATTTCTACTATTTGTGAGTTCCAGATTCAGAAGCAACATTGATAGTTTTAAGCAAAGGATAAATTGCTGTTTATACACACTTTCATGTGGTAAAGAAACAGAAATTTAACTTGAGGTTTCAAGCATCTTTGACATGTGCTTATAGAACAGTTCCTAATACTCTGAAGACCTTAACCAGATACTTAACAGTAAGCATAGGAATAACCCCAATGTCTTTGGGGATTAGACATACTTTCTGACCTGGTATACAAAGAGAAACAGGACTGCACGTGGAACGGACCCTCTGCCAGCTGACAGGAAAACAGAAGGCAGGTCAGTCCTGGGGAGTATTCTTCACCTGGCTATTCTGCAAGGGTAGTATGGACTACTCCTCTGTATCTCAAGTTCTTCCTTCCAAAGTCTGAATGTTCTCCATTTCTAGTAAATTAAAAGAGAGATGGTCAAATAGTTATCCTGTAAAGATAGCTAATGCACTTGCTTTAATACAAAATACGAAGTTTAATCCAAATGTATTATATGTGCAAAATAATACCATTTACTTTTTATTACTTTATGTTTACTACTACTCTTTTTTACTACTACTTCTTTTATAATTATGAACATAAAAGCAAGAGATAATGTCTCTGACTTTGGCTTAGACGCCTCTCCAATAGTCAAAATACTTCACATCATCAAGCTCCTCTGTGCGGAGGAGGTAGCTGGAAACACAGGTATCTCCATGCATTCTTCATGCATTGAAGACATAACACACAAGGACCAAATCCATTTCTGAACCTATCAAAATTAAAGTTCTGCAGACTGAAAACTTCTCTCTTATAATATCACCTTTGCAAACAGACATAAAAACACCTTTCTTACCAGTTTTCCATTTCCAGGCCCACAAACTGCCCTAAAGAACAGAAATTAATTACTCAAGAACAGAAATTAATGGCAGCTGACACAAGTACTCCTTGCCTTCTCACCTGTGCTCGATCACAGGACCTTTGAACATCTTTAATACTCCAACTCAAGTTCTTCAAGACTCAGAGTATTCCAACACTGAAAAGTTGGAAGGTTTTGGCACACCCCAAGGCTACACCACCAAAAAGAAACTTGTATGAACAAAATATAATTTCAATCTCAGTGAGACAAAGAAAACAAGACGAAGCCTAGTGAGACAGGAAAAACTACTGAACCAGATCTTCCTTTGGCTTGAGTCTATACTACAGAAATCCCGCCTTCTTTCACTATTCAAATTTCACTTTCACACCAAAAACTGTTCCCTTCTGAAGTAACTTCTAAAATTAAGAGGAAAGCATAAGAGATTAGAGTCATGATAGTCCACTGTAGTAATCTACTCTGACCTCCTGCACACACCATACAATTTTTCTAAATTAATTCCAATTAAAGATAGTAACAACCTTCAAGTCAAGATTAGGATTTTTTTGTCTCCTGTGATGGAGATCATATCACTTGCTTAATTACAAGGCACTTTTAATGGCAGTTATTTCTAAAGAATGTATAGGCTCTAGCAATACAAATATATGTATCTCTATAGAGTGTGTGAGCATCTGTGGCACACAGCATTCAGCAGAGCGGATCACTGCCTGCACACATCCACTCTTTCACTTGGAAACAGTCTCTAAACTACCACAGCAGACAAGCTACAGGCAAGTTGAAACCACCTCTCTGAAAGTACTGGCCCAAGTTCTGACACTCCAAGCCAGAGAACTTCTGAACTCCCCTAAAGTTAGAAATGGCTTCAATCACACCTCCAAATTGTATCACAAGTACCGAGATAGAAATTCAGGTTCAAAGCTTAAGGGATTAATCCAGTATCTGGATCTGTTCCTCCACGGAAAAATGCTTTTTACTTAGAAAATACACTCTTCTCTCCCAAGTGATCAACTGCAAGCTCATAGCAAGACAGGTGTCTCAGTCCCTAACTACCGTTAGTTTAAGCATAATTGTATTTGCTACAGTTTCAGTAACCGTGTAACCAAGTGCTTAAAAATCTATTTTAATGATGTTTTCAAGAATAATAATACTCTGCATTACAAAAGAAAGAGGTAAAAGGTACATCTTTTACATATAAGAAAAAACTTGTAGCGAAGGCAAAGAATATCTTAAAACCAAAATAAAGCTATGTTGTTCCCTACAGGGAAGCTTCAGGTGTTTGAGATTACTCACCCAATTCACTTTCAGCATTCATAGAAAAAGATGAAGATGGACAGTCAAAATAGTTACTCTACCATGTCAGCTTTAAATATTCCACTGACTGCCAACAATTCAGCAATAAAGTTACAAATATACAGAAAACAGGTCTGCTACTGTACTGAAGCTACACATAACCAATAGCAAAAATACATAACAAAATACGCAGAAATTAAGTGTTTTCCATTCATAAATGCAGAATTACTCCCACATTCCACTCTGTCCTGAAACGATCATCTAACACGGTGACCAAAAAGGAAGACAACTGCCATTACACTTCATAGAGCAGGCAGAAGACAAACCTACACATTACTCACAAACTTGGACTAACCCTAATTCTACAAATTGTTTGCTGTAGAATCATAGTTTATACATGGAAACATATAAAATTAACGATTAAGTACAAGTCAGAGTGAAAACAGTAGTGCTAACGAAGGGTCCCATTCCGAGACTGCTGCTTGTTGGGCAGCATGAGTCCCAGTTCAGCAGTCTAATCCCAAGGACATTACCAATAACAAAAAGCACTACTACTTAGTAGAATTTGCACAAAAGGCCAAAAGCGATCACTAGAAATGTTTTTCCAAACAGTAGGATAGGACATCAGGAAAAGAGAATACTATCGCATTCATTGCAGTGTTAGGCTTTTGAGTGCAGATGCGCTCGAGTTAAAAGTGGCATACATTACAAATACAAAATGCTACAAATGCGCATGCAAATAGTCCCCAGACTACCTCACTTTATAATTTCTAAATCAAAGTAATACATACATAAGGATGGAGCATAGTTTCTATTTACATAAGCTTTGACAGGAAAGGGCACATTAAATCACGAGTGAATCACTATCATTAAATTGCATTTCTACGTTATTTAAACCCTCTAAACAGTACGTCTTGCTAAAAATCCTTCATTTCAACAAAATGGTTTGTAAACACTGAAGATGTACATTTATACAATCTACAGTCTCAGCAGGAAATAAATTTCAGGCTTATCATCACTACTGGGTTCCAGCTGCAGAACAGAATCGTGCGTATACAACTGGTCGCTACAGCCATAGTGCAAAGCAGCGCACGCACCCTCCGGTATTCCTCGGCCCTCCATGTCCTCCCCAGGGAAGCCACTCAAGTACCTGGCTATGTATGAGCCCGTTGAATGCCTGTTGATAACATGAGGTGATGCTGAAGGCCTGTTCCGAAGGACGATGCCCGCTATGCTACTTGTGTTAGAAGATTTTTGCTTGCTGGCGGCCTCCTGCCTCTCCTTAGCACGGCTGGCTATATTTCGCACTCTGCTCTGGCTTCTGGATGAGAGTTTTCTGACCAGCGCCTTCGGGCAGTCTTCATCAATCTGCCTGGAATACAGCATTTCATGGCTGTCCTCCTGGTCCAGGGACACCAGCTTCCTCAGCTGTTCCGTCAGGGCATCCGTAGAATGTGGTCTCATATTTTTCATAGCAGCGAGTTTCTTGTCTCTCATGCCTGATGAGATAAAGCTCCTACTTATGTATTGATACTTACTTTCAAAATTGCAGGAAATATCCTCTGATGTCAAGTCACCAAGACTCTTGGATTTGCAAGGGCTAGTCTGCTTGATGGCTGAGTGAGGTGGGAAAGCCAAAGCATTTTTGAGCACCGGTGCGTGTATGTTGAGCTGGGATCTCTTGGAGGCACACATTACATTTTTCTGTTTATCTGAATGATGATGACACAAAAAGCCAACATTTTCACACATCGGAAAAGGGAGGTGACTCCCTGCAGTCCTGAAGTTATCCGAGCAGTCCAGGGCAGCAGCGCAGAGCTCAGCTGTTGTGCTGTTCCCAGAGGTCCTCTCACCCTCACGCCCAGTGCCCTGCTTTTGCCTCAGTTTCAAAGGGGAAGCCAACTGGCTCATGTCTTCCCTTTTGTACTCACATGCAGTTACCAAGAGATCTTGAGAATCTCCATCTACTTCTACAAGACTGCTGCTTTCTGAATTTTCACCAGTGAGGGGGTCAACAAGCGTCTCCTCAAAGATGAGGCTATTGGAAGCAAAAGAACTGGCAGACTCAGGGGCTTCCCAGCTTGTTCCAGATTTTGTTCCACATTTGCTTTTGGGATTTGCATTTAGCAAAGAGAGAGGTGAAGGACAAGGAAAGCTAGGGAAGTTATTTTCTGTATTTAACTTTTTCTTGCAAACTAATTCACTGTGGGTCTTACATTCAAAAGCCGGCGTAAGAGTTGCCTCATGGATAATTGTGTACACAGAATACTCTGCAGTCTCAGGGCTGGAGAACGTGGTAGTATCTGGAGTTGAGAATAAAGGAGATTTGATGGATTCTGTGGTAGTAAAGTTGTGCTTACAGGGAGTGTTAAGATCCGCAGTAAGCATGTGTGGGTTTGTAGCCGTCATACTGAAGGTCTTGCTGCTACTGCCATGGAGGTTTGAGACTGCAGTAAGATTAGTTTGATCATCTGTGACATCAAACTGTCCAATCAGAGCTGAGACAGCGCTATCCATCTCGCTCTCATTTGCTAAAGAAACTTCATCTATAAGGCGAGAAATGTCACTGTCTTGCATGGTTAAAGTGGAGTGCAAATCAGGAGCATCAGAACAAATGGTAGAAGAAATACCTGTCAAAGAAAGAGATGCTGCAGTGCTTTTCTTGATGATGTCATATTTGTGATTTTCTATCTCTACTTTTTGAGAAAGTGAAGTCCCCACAAGAGCTATTTTCTCCTCCTTAGAACCTTTAGTGTCATCTTCCTTTTTATTGTCTGCACAGTTTTTATCGTGTGTTTTTTCTGCAGGAAGTTCAAAATCAGAGCCCTGCATTAGAGGGACAGTTTCATCAGAGAGATTATTTTCCTGATAGTCTGTGAGGTGATTCATTTCAGCTACACCACTTGCAAAAACTAAATTTTTATGTTGCTCCTGTAGAGGTGGTACTAAAGAGTCAACTGTAGTCTCCTTCAGGTTGCTCTCCTTAAATTGAGATGCCAAATTTGAAGTATTTGCTGTTTTCTCAGAACATGAAAATAGAGTTTCTTTCAGGTTTGTTTCCTTCTCATTTGTATTGTCATCACTGTTGGCTAAATTAAATAAGAAACACATTAGTTGCGTACAGTATTGTGAACTGTTTATTAACAACTATTTTGTCCTTAGACAGACAAATGGAGAACGCAAAATCAGGTACAATTGTGACAGAACTTAATTATGGGGTTGTGCAGGTTTAGTACAAATTATCTGAGTGATATGAATAAATGGAAAAAATACAACTGCAGGCACTTCATTGAAACTTCCTTTGAATGTTTATTACATCAAGCACGTGATGTAATATTTGTTGCAAATAATGTTAATGAGGTACTAGATCATAGCTTGCACATAGTATTACCTTCAGCTGTGTTCCTATTCAGATTTGTACTATAAAGAAGCATGGCAATAAAGACAGAACAAAACAGCTCTGTTAAAAACATAATACTTTGAAACAAGATGCATGCTTAAAAGAGCTGAGTAAAAAGCATCAAGTAGATGGACTCCAGACTCTTTTATACATGTAATTATTGTAAAGTGTTACAATTTAAGGATTTCATTTTTGATCTTCTACCAGCCATAGCGCATTCATGAGAGTTAGATTTTGAATTCCTTGAAAAATATGCATTAGATATTTTCTCCACCAAATCTTCTTACTTGTCTTTATATGCCAAATCCGAGCTCCATGACTCAATTGTAATTAAGCAGGGACTACAGAAGTAAGCTTGGCATAATATATACTGTTTCTAACATTTGCTAGAAATCAGGTACCCTAGGAAGAAACAAGAGAAGCCCTGATCATTCATTAACAGTGACTTAACACCCTTGGTGGAGTAAGAACTGTTTCTGATGAATATGCCATTAAATGCTCATCTCCAAACTCTGAAAAGTTCCCCAAGCTTTCCTGCACTCCTAGATAAGGATGGAAGATCTTTGATTTGTAGACACTTTTTTTTCTATAAAGAACAGAGGAGAAAATGGACAGTGTAATTGGCATAATTCCAACTGAGGCAGTAGAGGTATACTCAGCCATAGTATTTTAGCGAGAAAGATCTCTGTCGGACGGCCAGCCCTTTCCATTCTTCATGGCATCCAGCAATAACAAACACTTCATCTGACCATACCTCCCTGAGGGTGAAGCCACCTCCCGGTCTGAAATATCAGGGCTGAACTTACTTCCTGTGAATACCCCAACCTATTCCTGTAAGTGTACAAGGCTGCGTTGTACCTTTTCTTACCATGATTCAAGGTAAGTGCTTCCACAAAAAACAACAAAAAAAAAAGGCCCAGGTTGTTTTTCTCTATGTCCACCACTGAACCATGGATGGCCCTGCAGCACACAGAAGGGAAAAGGTCCCTCAAGGACAGGACAGGAATCTCTGGAATGTTATCTTCTTCATGTCTCATTTCTCTGTGTCTAAAGGTAGGCAGTTCTACTCCACAGGGGTTACAGAGCAAGCCTTACAGAGACTCTAACGGACAGGATCTAGTCTTCTCATAGTTAGACAGGGCAAGATTCATTCCCTGTGGCAGCTTTTTAGGTCATCTCACCAGGGCCTATGTTTTCTGCAAAGGTTAACTTGCTAAAAGTGAATACCTGTGACAGCCAAAAAGTGTGGATGTTTCTTCTAAAAGAATTTTGTGTCTTTGTAGCATCTTTAGGAAGAAATATCACAGAGCTTATTACATCTGTTGCGAAGAATGGCTGAGCTGTATCATCTTCCTAGGCTTATCAAGAGGATCTTTCAATTTAAAATACAGCATTTCAGAGTTAACTTCCTTTCCTAGTAATATCCTTTGTCGTGTCTACAGTTTCTTCTCAGGGTAGCAGAGAAAGAATAGGTTTATTTTTGCTTGCTGTTTCTCCTAAGTAGCTTCTTTTACAAGATGATGTGCACGTTATCTGTTCCTTCAAAGCCACTAATATGGGCAAGTAAAGCAAAGATGGCTTAACAACATGTTCTTATCTGTGCCCAGCAAGTTCTCCTGTTGTTGCTGGAAGCCACTGCCCCATAGCTGTAAATACTCAAGAGCGCAGCAGCATTTTTGTCACACCCCCCCCCCAGCCAAGAGGTTCTCGGTGCGCTCTCTGCATCTTGCCAAGACAAACGATGCTTCTGGCTGGCCTGCGCCAGCTAAGAGCCCCTGTGGGACTAACTGCAGAAACACTGCACTGTCAGAACTGACCAGAAGCGGAGGATCCGACTAGCCCTACAGCCTCATGGGGAAGAGCTACAAGTGCACATGCTCTTCCCAAATAAAACAAAACAAAACCCTGGCCCCAAAAAGCAGTATAGATGCCCTAGACTAGGGACAACCTCAGGGCCAACACAACAGGACTAATGAATGACAGCCATTGTATTCAAAGGTTCCTAGACTTCTTTAAATGTTCCAGTAAATCAAATATTAGGTAGGTCAAACACACTAACTTTGCTGTAGTCATGGGAATAACCAGATTTCAAAACCAGGACTATTATTGCTGAATACACTTAGAAAAAAGCTATTTTAAGAATTGCATTGTTTTGTGTATCAATAATACAAGAGCAAGATTTTTATCCTAACATATGTTTTCCATGCAAATTAATTAAACTAAGTAACCTAGGTTAAGAGGAGAATATCAAGACTGTTGGATACAAAGTTTGACCTAATTTTACCCATTTTACATCTATTTGAAAGTCTGCATTAGTCTTTACACACGCTACTTCCAAAACCATATGCTGCATGCTCCTCTTCTTCCTTGAAAATGGGGACAGAAAACCCACCATGCCAGCAGCTCTGTTTCCATAAGTAAAGGGAGAGTAGCAAACCAGAAATTGATGAAGCATAACTGAAGGTTGGTTCTTAAATTATGAAAAGAAATTTGGCAAGTGTCCTTTTAAGAGCACTTGAAGTTATAGCAATTCATTTGCCTACTTTGGATAGTAGACAGCTTTCCAGGGTTTTACTTATCAAAGAGTTTAAGGAGTCATTAAAATACTACAATCTTAAGCGTACGTCATTTTGCCCAGTAATGCTTATTTCAATTGAATAAAACTACTTGCATAGATAGGGACTGCAGAACTAAGCCTTTTAATGGGCTATTTCAACTTACTACATCAAAAGTAATTTTGGAAGCATCTTACCAGATGCATTTTCTTTTCCTTTGGCATCTTGGGCAGTTTCATCTTCTGGACATGGCAGTCCGACAAGGAGATACTTGTCCACAGGCATAGATGCAGGACGTGCTTGCAAACTCCGGCTTGTACGCCTTACAACTTCTCTGTCTTTCAAGTCTACTGGTTCAGATGCACTGTCTTTAATTTCAGTAGCTTCCAGAAAACCCATCTTACTTTTCTTTCTACCTTTTGCTGGTGCACTGGCTGTGCGCCGGAGAATTCGATCACCAATAGATCGCTTCCGTACATAGTGCCCGCTGGTTTCAGCAGAATTATGCTTAGGGTTCTTGTTAAACAACCCTCTGAGTCCTATCAGCTGCTTATTCTGAAAGGAAAAAGAATAACCACAGTTTCGAGTGAGTTCAGACTATTATATAATGAGTACAATGAAACGGGCTGCTTTCAGAGTATTTATGAATGATGAAGACAAAGTTAAAAATGCAGCAAAGCAAAAATTCACGCCAAGCAATTCACATCTACTCTGACCAAGGAACTATCAGCATAGGTCTCCATGAATTCATGCATGTCTGTATTTCTCCTCATTAGGATGGCAGCCTGCCACAATTACAGAAGAATTTTGCTCAAAGTCTCCTAATCGGAGATGACAAGACTGTAAGAAGTGTACTGCAGTGACAGGCTACACATTAACTTGGAGTTTTATGCACGGCCTTCATCAAAGCAATATTCAAATGTTTCAGAGTCTGAATGAAGAATGATGTAAGTTTGGTAGTTGCAAATCATGCGATTAGGAACCATTTGAAAAGTCTGTGCCCAGCAAGTGCAAAGTGCATGCTAATGAAATCTACCTTTGTGGCTCCTAGAAAGTGCAATATTGTGTAACTGGGATTGAGGATTAAAGGGCTCCACTGAAAAGCAAAAAAATGCAAATACATTTGGCTAGTGTTTTCAAGACTGTGATACAAGCAAATAAGGTAATAGTATATCAGCTGTAAATATAACCCCTCTACAGCAAATAATTTAAAACTATTTTTTAGTCTAATATCAGTCTCTCTCAAACTTGTCCAGATATCCTCACTTATAAGGATACAAATGTGCATTCAGCCTTCGTTTATACATTAGAAACACTAATATAGCCCATCATTAAGGCAAACATTAGATGAGTAGACTGAGCAAGATAGAGATCAAGTCTCAGTGGTTCTTCCCCCTCTTGTGTTCCCTATGAAGCTACTCTTTAGTATTTTTCTTGAGTATATTTCTTCTTTGAAGAGCACATGAGCCAAGAGCAATAGCCAAACAGACTCCCCTACAGAGACTACCACTGAAACTGTACGTGATTTCACACACGTACCCAGATACGTACAAATCTAGGTATACATGGCAGATGCACTCCAAGCTGTTTACTACCGCTTTTCTTTTTACACTGATTTAGGAGTAACAAAGTCTACCTTGAATACTAAAAGCTTCTCTTTGGGCACAGAACATGTGTGGGTCTGGTATGGTCAGTGCTCTTCCCCCCGCTGCCTTGCTGCTGTCCTCCCGGGCGGGAGGAACACTTACAGAGGCAAGAGCAGATGAGTACATTGAAACGACGGTCTCTTCACTGAGACAAGGATGTCCTAGAGCAAGATAGATATCTAAGTGATTTACAGAGCCATCATTAGATCATTCAGTGATCTACAGGGATCAGTGCAGATAAAGGTAGTGGAGTTAAGTGAGGATCTGGACTATACCAAATCCCAGCCCCTAGGCCTTGTCTATGCTATTTTCTGTCTCTGTTCCACTGAGCTTTCCTTGGGTGCTCACAGAACTGTGGTTTTACATATTTGATATGACATTCTCTGCATCTACTCTCAGAAGGGAGAAAGACAGGGCTAACTTATTTTCAACCTATACCCTTCATAAAGGTGGGGGTGTCATGTGTTTTTTTGTGTGTTTGTTTTGCATTTTTTTAAAATCATGACAAAGGTTTATTTTATTTTAGCATCCTGTTGAATATGGCCTTAATTTCTTTGTGCTAGTTATCTCCAGTGACCTCTTGTAAATGGCTCATGAAGACAGCTGAAGCAGAAATGCAGAAAAAAGTATCGTGCTTTTACTTTTATTTTTTAAATGTTTTAAAATTAGTAAACTTGCAGTAAAACAAAACGTATGTCCTACACCTAAAAGATTTAAAGCTTAAATTAGCTGCTAAAATAGCTTGTTGAATACCATGTTCTGGCAGTTCTCAAGATTTACTTCTAAAATAAAATTAGTTTAACACATTGAAGAAATGTACTTACTCTATCTAGATGTGATAATTATTAGGTGCTAACAGTAAGAACCTTCATAAGGACATGCACACAAAGACTAGAGTAACAGTATGTTATGCTTTCCTTGCTGATCACCCGCAAGGAACCCCCCACGCACACTCTATGAGCTACAGCCCTCTGCTTCCTGAGCACTCTGACAGAAGCATGTCTGTGCTGTTACTGGGGTATCTCAGCTGGAGAGAGCCAAGTGTTTTACTGGACATCGGTGTGCTGCGAACGGGTGCCCTGGCTCAGTGCTCCTCAGAGAACACACTATGAATAAGGAATTGTGTTTTGCTTCCTTGAACATGCTGATGCTTAGCAGTGTATGTAGATACCTATACAGATACGAGTACAAATGAAGACATCAAGTTGAGGGCAATAGAGAATCAGATATTGTGCTTTTTCACTGCTGTATGAACTGAATAATTTGTTTAAACTTTATTAGTGATCAGTGCCGGAGCAAGCTAGGCACTGCTAATCCAGTATACAAAACGCCGCAAAACTAAGATGCAAGAATCATTTAGAAACCAGATAAATACTGAGAGGTTCTGTGGTATGTTTAAATCCATACTTATTAGAAGAATTAAAAAAAAAAGCATAGAAGATGTATATTTCCAGATATACCTACCTTTCCATAGATCTCATTGATGGTTATATGAACAAAGATGGATGCTTCTGTCAGTCCTTCTAAATACACATGACGATAACCTAGTAAAACAAAAGTATTGCACAACATACTCAAGAGTTTGCATTTTATGCACAACTGGCAATGACTGTCTATAAAAGTGAAATATATACAGTAAGCCACCTTATGCCTTTAGCAAAACTTACGTTCTTGCAGGTTTTCCAAGCCCCCTCAGTACAAATTGCCTCCAAGTTATATTAAAGACACCAGCAGTAATTTCAAAAAGCACGGACACTCAAACTCCTTCAAGTAACAGCGAATATACCACCCTAAGATATCAGGTTAATTGTCCAAGATATAAACACAGATCTTATGCAGATAACCTCACCTTAAACGTTAAGTTCAAAGGTGTTTGTTCTTCAGCTAGATTTCTAAGTTGAGGAAAACAAGTAGGACTAACCAGGCACAAGACTGCTAAAGGCCAGAGTTCTTTGTCCAACGAAGTCTCGTCCAATAGGATCATGGTCCCAAACAAGAAATCGCACCAAAGCTATTTCGGGCATGTGGATGGTAAAAGTGAGTGTTTCCTCCCAAACGGGATTAAACCCTGTAAAACAAACAGAATGGAAATTTTGGAAAACAAGACCATAAAGCAATCGTTAGCCTCAATTTTCATGATGCATAGCAAGAGGCATAAGAAACAAACAGACCAAATACACAAATGAAAACCCATTACTTATTGCTCATCTCAGCCTAGGTGCTCTCAATCTCCATTATGTAAGTAATTAAAAGTGAGATATCTGTCTCTTGGACTGCTTTTACAAACAAAACTGTTCTAGTTGGATAGCTGGCAGGGATACCAAGGCATGTTGTTGTTTTGCAGAACTATGGTAGGCTAAAGATTGACCAAAACAAACAGGAACTACCTCTTATCCTCATGGTTTTGCAACTGCCTAGGAGAACTGATGGCCACCTCTCCTCCTGCAGAAGGGTATCCCACTCTGTTATTCAGCTCCTTCCCATGAAGGCTGAGGTGGCAGTGAAATTGCCTAGGACACGATTTGTTTTCATTACATTTAAGGTTAAACATGTATTTTATATACGTTTAAAAAAAATTTTCTTTGGAACTTCTGCATAAGGGAGATTTAAGAACAATCCAGGAGAAAGATACTGCTGTAAACAGTTCCTTTTCTTCACCTCCAGCTTGTCTGTCTCCCCACACCAGAAATTCTGTCTAGAAAGCAGAATTAATTTGTTAAAATAGAATAATTTGATTTCATCAGATAAGAACCTTTGCAATTTAGAAAATAACAACATATACTGATTCATTTTTAATTACTTAATATTTTATTCTAAAAAGATGAAATCAGGTAGATTATCTTACCATTGTCGTCAACCACCCTGGTTTGATCTTTACAGCAGTCAACAGGTAACCCAATAATTTCCACCTCAACAAAGGGATCTATTATCTATTTTTTGAAAACAAAGTATTTTAAAAGCAAGCCAATGATACAAGTGAAGGTCAATTTTTAAGAAAATTAATGCAGAGAGTTAATTTAAATTCATATGAGGACTCAAAAAACGTCAATTCACGTGAATTTTCAAGCAGTACAATAATAGGAAATGGCTTCATGAAGTGTAAATTGATGTACGGTTTGTAGTCTCAAGACCCATGGCCAGCTATGACTAATTGTCAAAAAAGTGTAGTTACCTTCAAAATACAAAACAAATCAGTTCTTAAACATCATGTATAGGATACAGACTCTGTGGGAAAGTGTAGTATTTAGTGACCAAAAGCTTGACAATATCTGAAATTTATTGGTGTATTTAAGTAAGGAGAAAGTTTATCTGAGTCACATGCTGCCATGTCACTCCAGGACCTCTCATGGAAGCATTTGTCAGTATCAGAGTACCTTACCTCTCCTCTGTCTCCTAACATTGAGTCAGGAGGCTTAGGTAGCTGCTGTCCACTGATGATTTTCAGAATAAGCTGCTTTTTAGGACTGGCAGGAAGTGGATCAGCAGAGTAGGGATTGAATGTGCCTAAAAGGTGGCAAGGAATGAGAAGCATAAGGAAAAAGATAAACAGAATAAACATCGCCCTCTCCAGATGCATACATACAGCCAAAACTCAGTCATAAGTGAGTAACAGCCTATGGAGCAGCTTTTCATTAATTTTAAAATTCCATTCCACTTTCTTATAACCTTTTCTTAGCTGAGCAGCCCTTGTATAGGATTACAAGACTGAAAGGACCCCTCTAATAGTAGGGTTTTGCAAGAATCATTTGGAAAAAAACAAAAACAAACCCAAAAAACTTCCTTCTGTAAAGTAGTAGCTTCAAAAAAATCCAACAGTTATAACCCAGATCAGCACGCTGATCATGTTTCTTGCACAACTGCCCAGATGTTAACGAGAGCAAGCAGCTAGGGTTAAGCTGCTTCCTGCAGCAGCAGTGCCACTGCTTCAAGTATCCAAACTTGTTCTACCATTTCTCAAGCACCTTTCAATCAATGCCACTGCTTCTTATGGCCACATAAAGAAAATTACTTAGAAATATAGGGACACAATCAGATCCCAAATCCTCAAAATATGGAATGATTGTCATTGCATAACACTGAAAACCACGGCTGCTGTTCTAATGGCATTTTGAGAACTGAACCAAATGCTTTTAAAGAGAACAAAGTAAGTCCACTGACTTGCTTGAAAGCTGGACCAAGTCCTGGATACTTGGTCCTGGGCCACTGCATATCATTTCCTACTTTCTTGCAGTTTGCTATCCTAGGACCGCTTCTTTTTTTAAACACATATTAATAAAGATAGAGCCCTCAAAATACATCTATAATAGCAGCAAGAGATTGCATACTAGTACTTACACAGTCTAAGAGTTATGAATGTATGGAAACATGAAAGATTCTATCTATGTTCTTACTTTCTTGTGTCTTCACAGCTTCACTATGAACACGCTTTCTGAAAGGCTTGACACTTAAGTAATAAATGCATAGTGGCACATTACCTTTGCACATCTGCTGAGGTTTGAGGACATAACCACAGTTGCCGTTTACCCTAAATTTTGCTTCATTTAATTGCATCACACGTCCCTCAGTCTGGTAGTTTAGTGCCACTGTTGATAAAGAAAACTCAGGGGTCATTGATAAAGATAATATTTACTTGGCACATACACACAAGAACTGGGAAGTAAGTTCGTCATGCAACACCTACCTAACTGGCAACCAACATTCCAGTAAGGTAAAGGATTGAAATTGCTGGAGTCAATCCGATAGGCTGACGGATAGACTCTTGTAAGCTGTTTCTGGTTGTAAAGCATAAACTGTTCGGCCTTCTGCTGCACGGCTTGGTGGGCTCTTGTTTCACTGAATGATAGCACGTTCCCTGTCGATCCTGTGTGTATTGTTAAATCAATAAACAAGTCATAAAGCAATCCCAAGAGATGGGGGCCTGAACTCAGACCTCAGTTACACTGGTATTAATCAAGGGGAACATGAGATTTAGTCCAAAGTTACAATGATAGGTTGTCTTGTCATATGCAAATAATATACATTGCATAACTGAAAGGCACTGGTTTCCCCTTGCAGGAGGGTCTTCTTTTCCACCCTCCAGTTTCCAGACTTAAAAGGAAAACCAAGCGAGAGTTCCAGCTAATTGCTAGGGCCTTTTCTTCTGCAGAACCCAAGACACAACTGCAACAAAGAATCTCTAGCGAAATCTAGTAACAGCAGCGTGATCAAAACTATCTCACTGAAGAGCTTAGAGCCAGGGGAAAAGTGCCCAGCAGGGCTCTCTGATTTTGCTCTTGTGCTTGTAACACATTAATAGCAGCACTCAACCCATTTCTCTCATACAAGCTCCTGCAAACTCATCCTTTCTCTAAATAATCCAACCAATCTTTTCCAATTCGTAAGTCTTCCCTCTGAGCATTTTATCCTCTTAGGCAGACTCCCTTTGATCAGTCCTCTGGCAGAAAAGACTGACCAGAAGACTTTGCTAGGCAAGAGCACCCAACTTCAAGGGAGCAGTTAGACCAACTCAACCGTACCATCTCTCCATGCCCATCTCTTCAGCTAGGGTCAGGAAAGCACAAGATCTAGATGAAAGGCAGCAGCAGTACTGTGCTCTGATGAGCAGGCCCTCCTTTCCAGAGGGCCACAAGCCATCAGATGGCTTCAGCAGTACCACCCAACTGCACCTGGACCTGCAGAAAAAGCTTAGCTGTCTTTCAGTTCAGAACAATGAGACTGTGTTCTTGTAGGATTTCTTGGACTCTGTTTCTCCACAGTGCTTTCACCCTCCTTAATTTCTCCCCCACGAAATCAGGATTTTATAGTAATTAAAGAATTTCATAAACAGTTTTTTCCCATACAGTTGGTGACCCTTCCCACAAATTCCTCTGCAACTTTCTCAATTTCCATTTCGCCTCTAACATGTTTAGTGAAACAACTGCACGCTTTCTGAACAGAGATCACATCTATTTGTCACAATTCAAACCTATCACATAACTAAATGCTACTTAAAATTCATAAAGTTAAAAGATGGTGACAAAATCTATAAAACTGTGAAAACAGGAAAGGGTTCTCCTGAACAAGCCTCATGTTTTAGTAGCAGTTTTTAAAATGAATGTCATAAGAAAGCAAGAAAAAGGGTATTTCCCAAGGAAGGAAAAGGTGGTGGCTTTACTCTTTCTCCATAGTTAAGTAAAAGGAACAGGTAACTAACTTCTCTGCTTTTAAAACATCTTTGAAAAACAAGGGAAACCTTGAGAACAGACATGTTTCCTATCCAAACGGAAAAGTGAAAAGCCACGTGTAAGTCTTGTGCAAGCAGCCTTACCGTCATCTACTATATCCTGGGCTGCCACAGAGTTCGTGTACACCACTAGGTCAGACAGAGCTCGGCACAGCTTCACCGTTTTTCTTCGACGAGCTAGTCTGCTGAGTTATATTTAATGTATAAAAGAAATTGGGAATTTTTCAGTATTTAAAGCATATTTCAATCCCCTTTCCTGTTCTTTTCATCAATAAGGAAACAAACAACCGTGAACAGGGAATTGCACGTGGCAAGCCTCCTTAGAGAGGGCTCCGAGGTGACTGTTCCCCTTGTCCCTCTACAGTCACACTACAGAAATAAAGTAAAATTTTTCATTTAAAACATAATGAAATAACTGCATCATGACTCTTGTCAATAAAAACAAGGCAGACAGCTTTGAGCTGTGTCTGAAAATGGAGCATTTCAGTGACAACAAATGCATTCCCAATGGCACTTTTTTGATTGCTTTTTCTTTACATTCTCAGATGTAATAAAGTTGGCTGGGCTGTAATGTACCCTTATTTAGCCTAAACAGTTTTCTTTGAGCACTTGGTACAGCATACAGAATGTAGATCGGCATTTTTCCATTAGAAGAGTATTACTATCACGCTTCTTTTCAGTTTAAGGGTAATTGCTATTTGCAACCTATGAAAACCTATGCAATCAAAATATCGGGCTACAGCAGCCACAACAAAATATACCCCAACAGCAGTGCCATAAATGACCTGCTCTTAAGAACATACTTCCCTGAGGCAATGACATAAATATTGATAGGGGTAAACATGCCTCTAGCTTGAACTGAGCTGTAAAACTCTGGTGATTCATAGCTCACCTGTGGAGCTGCCCCATTTCCTTCCCAGAAGAGTTTTGCTGGCTTTCTTCCTCATCTGATGCACTATGGTATTTGGATGCTGCCTTTACAGCTTTCTGTTGAGAAAGAATCAAGTACAGCTGTGTCAGTTTATGGGGCTGTTCTATAAATTCACATTACTGTAATTAATGTCAGGTGGGTGGGCAAGCAGCAGCAAGTTTACAGCACAGGACCAGTGTCCTGCAAGGACACAGAATGACCCCTGGAGGTTTGACAGTAGAAAACCCTGGGTGGTACATCAAGTGTTTCCATACATGTGGAGAAGAAAAGCCAACACAAAGAATCTGGGCCCTGAGCTCACTTCATCTGACTCCAAGGATCCAAGCCTGCAGACATGGAGCAGGCTTATCTGCTGGCAAGCAAACAAATCCAAGATGGAAGAAAATTATTTCTGCAAACTGGCCAGTCCATTGCAGGCCACTAGGTATTCTGCAGCTTCCCTCCTGATGTGGAAAGGACAACATGGCTCCACTGTTGCCAGTACACTGGGCACTGGTCCTGCTGAAATTCTAATGAATTGTATCATATTTAACTAACAGCAACACACAGTAGGATCTAGATGTACAGTACATTGCTTCCACCTACACT
>JANZLQ010000089.1:41590558-41658042 GCA_026212715.1 Elanus axillaris | reverse complement strand
GTACATTGCTTCCACCTACACTTATGCTCCCCCCCCCCCCCCAACCCCCAGTTTAGAAAATTTAACAAATTCATTTGTGAAGTTGAAAACAGAGTCTGGGCAAAATTTTCAATCATCATCTCCCTGCTGCCTTTTTGAGCCACACATACAAGCATTCAATTTATTCTAAATTACTACAAGATACAGTAAAGAAAATAGCTATGATAAGAAGACTAAAATCTCAAAAGCACCTTTTTTTCATAAGCACCTTTTATTTAATACAGTTCTCAATTTCAACATTACATCTTTTGTAACACTAACTATAGCTTCAAGTGAGCTTCTTTAATTCCCTTCTCATCAAGAGGCAATTAACAGTATAACTGAGAGCTCCTTACCCTTTTGCTCATATGGCTAACTGAGCACAGATTTCTTTTCTCCTGCTGTGACACACCAATAATACACATAACTTAGTTTGCTGTGTTTAGTGCGAAATAAAAGTTGACTATATTGGAAATCATTTGCATGGTTCAGTTCTGGAATCTGAGGGTCTGCACTGTGGCTGTTTCCTGCAGTTAACTTGCAGGAATTGCCAGCATTAGCATCTTTGTCCCTCCACTGGCAGTTTTTACAGAATTTATACATGGATACATCTGGCACAAGAGCTGGCTGAAAACATCACAAGTCAATATCTCTGGGTGGACAATTCTGTACCTGCAAAAATATCCATAATAACCACCCTTCCCAAGCAACCCTTTAGCTGGAAAGGCCTAAGAGGGAAGTTACTGGATGTCCCCGTTGCCTCAGTTGACAATATAATCATTACCGGGGAAAAAAAATAAATCTATTTATACTGTTTTATTTTTTTTAGCAGAGA
Source organism: Elanus axillaris (assembly GCA_026212715.1). NCBI lineage: Eukaryota > Metazoa > Chordata > Aves > Accipitriformes > Accipitridae > Elanus > Elanus axillaris. Next base: position 41,657,189 of record JANZLQ010000089.1, on the reverse strand, counting down.
TGAAATGAATGGGCATTCCAGCCTGCTGTATTCATTAGGGTAACTAGTTGAACTAACTACATTATTGACATACTTTCCAGCCCTCAGTATAACCAGCAGTTTTTAGTGGCTGACTTTCATCTGTGACATCTCATTCCACAGCATTTGTTTTCCCATCAGCGAGCACAGGTAACAATGTGAAGTGTCCATATCATGCACAACAGGTACTTGCGGATCTCGACGCATACTGAGTGAATAACATGCACTTAGCTAAAGCTGCTGAAAGAAATATGACCACTTTTAAACTGATGCAAGCTTATAATCAAAGTGTAAATATGAGTCCTGGAATTGTCTGCCTAGAGAATTTTTGATGGCTCCTAGCTGGCTTCAGGGCATGAGCTGGTGGCAATTAAGTTCTACGAAGTATTTCATAATTGCTGTTTTTCCCAAACTGCTGTTCAGATAACCAATTAGAGTGTGGTCCCTGCTCAGCTGCAGCCTTCACCACAGATAGTGCTGAAGAGGAGTAGATGTCTAGGAGGCTGGGGGCAGAGGAAGCCACTGGTGGCACAGCGACTTGGCTGCAGACCTGTCACATCCCTCTCATGATGAGCCTATCTGCTCATTTACTTACTTCGTATCTGCTAATTGGCTCTGGGAGGAAAGAAGTTTCAGTTGAATCAGCTCATGCTGAGGCTACATGTTCAATAAATCCAAGCCTCGAGGCACCGTGGGAGTATGGGAATAGGGGAGGCAGATGACAGGAACACATTTGTCAGGATATGGGAATGGGAAGAAACATGGGCACACTGTCCCTTTTGGTGGCTGCTCTTTGTCCAGCTGTAAAATGAAACCTCACACTCATTTGAATTATATTAGTTCTGGCTTGGTTCAATAGAGCTGCCACAGTGAAGACCCATCAAAGCAGACAGTTTGACCTAGCAGCTACACAAACATATAAATACTATATGCAAAACCATGAAAAGATCAGAAAAGAACACATTTTTACAAAGCAGAAACCCAAAGCCAGTATTCAGTCATAGCAATCCCTTAAAGCAAGTAGAAAGACAGTAACAGCACACTCTGCATGGCACTCCTAAGGGTATGAAACAGTAAAAATGGACCTCACATCAAACAAACATTGTCAACCATGGGGACAGAGATCTGGAAAACAAGAATATATCAAGGCATTTGTCTACATTGCTCTTCTCCTGCTGCAAGTTTGATCAGAACATCTGCAATTCCACATCACTAGTAAAGATGATCTTTTTGCTCAGGCAAGTTTTTTTTCTGAGTTTGTGTGATCATCTTCATCAGGTTCTCCACAGTGTTAGCAGCTAATATTTTTCTTAGCAGCAATAAATATACTAAGTGTATTCTCAAGCAATAAAACATACCCAGTGTCTCTGGAATGCTGTCAGACCTAGAACAGCAAACCAAGTCTCTCATTTTACTTACTTTGTGTTTACCAAAGTTGCCCATTAATGATCGGCTATGAGACTTTTTTCCACCTTCTTTTGTGTCCAGGTTCTGTGCAGAGAAAGTACAATAAAAAGTGTAACTAGATACCTTCAAAAGTATCTTTAAGGAGTCTGCTACAGTCTCTAAAAGACATAGTTTCAACATAATATAAGTTCTTGTATGTCACCCTGATTCACTATTAGAAAAGCACAGTGATTGCAAGTGAGAACAGAAGTGAGTTAGAGTCTAAACACAACGTACTGATCTGTGAACACAAATTGAAATCCAAAATTTCTTTACAGGACTTTTCTCATTTCTTTATATACTTGGTAGTTTAGCAATCCTCTGACAGTAAGGAAAAATAAAATTAACACTCAAGACAACAACCGACCATGTAGAAAAAAAAACAGTCCAGGAAAATCAGGCAAGCAACAACAACATTTGAAAGTGTGCTTTAAAATAGCCACAAAGGAAAAGGTGTGGGACAGGGAATTTCCTAGCAGGTAAACGTGGACTTTTCATAGGCGGCCTGAAGTCCAAGTTTCACATTTATAGCCTTGCCCATAGAAACCAGTTTTGTAATTCCTGGCAGCATCTATCTTTTTCTGTCAGAAAAGCACATTCCTTCGTCTTCTAAAGAGCAAAACAATGACCTAAAGGTGCTGAAGAATATTCCCCCAGTGTTACAGCAAGTCCTATGAACTCCGGTTATTCCCTGTTCAGTGCTGAGTTGGAATTCACTTCTGGCTGTCATAATAAGGACACTAGATGGTTTCTTCAGGTCCAAGAAAGTCACTAACCCCTGTATCTACATTCAAAGATTTGTTCCTAGCTCAGGCTGAAAGCCTCTGTAAAACAGAGAAGGAAACCTTAGCAGATAAAGTACTTTTCTCCCTCACATAAGAGCGAGGGTTGACAGTTTCAACAGCAAATCCAAACTAGTGTCAGGCCTAACTGACAGTACTGTACACATTCCCTTCCTCCCTCACCCCCCAAAAAACCCACTTGCTAATTACTGGAAATTAGTACATAAGCTTACATCATTAATGTTGTTTGTTGTTTTTTTTTCAAATAATAGCAAGTCTTTGGGAAAATGAAATACACATCAGTAACAGAGTAAAGGAAAATGAGATTTGACCAGCAGAAAAAGTAGAAAAAATTCCCAACAGATCCCTTTCTGGCACATCTACATAGCAACTACTAGAAAAGAGCTTTACAACACCACCAAACAAAGCTGGCTAATGAGTTAAAGAATTACCACACCATCACAACATTTAACCATTTAGTTTTCTCCCATCTAGGTCAATAGTTGCTACAAATTCATCTTCCAGTTGTTTTAGCTTATTATTACTAACTGTTCAGCTCTGTATTGCTTTAAGACCCTTGAAAACAACAGTCACATACAATCAGTTTTCACACAGGACTGTTACAACAAGGGAAGAGATCTCTAAAACGCCCCTTAATAATTTAACACAAGTCAATTAGAAAATTCTATCACTTTAATATTATTACCTGACAGATGTTTGAACAATGCACTTCCATTACCGAAGTATTTTCAGTACTCTGGTCATGTCAATCACATGTAATGGGTAATCTTAGGCATCATATCCAACACCAATAACCTCATGGAAATTTGCATTCTTTAAACAAAACCCCCTACCCTCTCAAATGCTATCTAGGGGCCAGTCATTTTCCTCATAGCAAAGAACATACCAAATGTAATTATTCTAACACAAAATAGTATTGAAATGGCTCATATCTGATCATATTTACTAAGATGGGGAGTTTGGTCTCCGAAATCCCACTTTTCTGACCTCACAAAGGCCAAAGGGAACAGGCAAGGTGACTCTGTTCTCGCATTGCAAAGCCAGAAGTCTGAAAATAACCCTTCTCTGTTGGGTCAGATGGCTTCATCCTTTGCATTCTTACAGCCTCTTCCCACCACAACACAGCTTTCACAAGATGTCTCAAGCTTTAGCATAAGCCAAATATGTTTCCTGTAGTCAAGCCTGGCTTCAGGAAAAAGGCTCATAGGTCCAGCCTTGGAGAAAGATTGACAAGAACTACATAAACCCTACAGAGTGGGAAGATGTGCAGAAAGCAGAGCTACATGCACTTGACCTTTAAGACTATACTGGTTACAGAGTAGGCACATCTCCCCCCAGAACAATTTACTCTGTATTTAACATTGCTGGGGTTTGCATCCAGTTGAGGTGAAAGCATGGTGACCGTGGATTCAAGATACTGTTTACTGATGTACTCAAATTTCCCATTTTTACTGTTTTACAAAAATAGTTTGATGTCAGAAGGAAAAGAAACATACCATTCTTGATCTAAAATGATCTGAAAAAACAGTCATGAAAAAACAGAGCCTTGCTTAGGGCAGTAAAAGCACAATCCTGTGTTTAGTGCTGTACAAAACAGCCATCAGCATTACAGGCAGAGCTTACAGTTATCACAGCCAGTCTTGATAGGACTAAGGCAATAGAAAAAAGGATTTTTCCCCAATAACCTAGATAGAAAGGAAACTGCTTGACACATGCCTGCAATATTGGTATTTACCGAATTAGTCGCTTCCAAGTTTTACAAGGAATAAACCAGAACACATTTAAAAAACATACTCTTCACGTTTGACCATTCAAATTTGCTTAGATATTTTCCTGAAATAGTCCCAAGTTAGTTATCCAAGTTGAATAAAACAAACGCTCAGAAGTTGTTCATAAGTTATCAGCTTTCTCATCTGAAAAATGTGCAATACACATGGCACTGTCTAATATTCAGCAGAGCGTGCAAAGGGGAAAACCCCACATACCTGCTTCAAGTTAACATTTAACCCCTCATGAGTTGCTTTTAGCAGGGCTCTCACAGTGAAGCTGTCAGGATCTTCTTTGTCCCTGATTTGGGATTCTTTTATCAGAGATTCCAATTTTGTTCTTATAAAAGATTCCACCTGGTGCTCAGTTGCACCATTATTCTGAAAGACATTAAGAAATCCAGTTAAAGTAGATTATTATGTCCATCACTTCTGGGACAGCCTGAGGGAGCATTACACACGCTTCAGGCCACACAGCCCTCCCAACATTTCCTTTCTCTGTGCAAGAAAAAGCTTCTTGCATAATCCTGCCTGATTTTGCCTTTTCTACTGGTGGCTTTTACTGCCATTTCCCTTTTCCTTTTTCTCTTTAGTCCTTCTGACACAACTTACGCTGCCTCAGCAAAGCACAGTCCATCACACAGATCACCCCACAACCTGGCCCTGGTGTTAGCTCTTTGTTTCAAAACTGTCACAAGTCTGACCTTCTCTTTCAGAAGTTGGCATGAATTCTCAGCTAATGCACCTACACACTTCCTCCAAAATATCAGACAACCTAAGCATCATTAGATTCCTGCTCCAAATGGTAAGAAAGAGGAAACAATTACTGTTAACAACAGTCATATGGCCTATACAGACACAAATCAGTTTCTTACATAAGGCACTTAAAATAAAAATGGATCCTACGGAACAGTGTGCACTTAGCATTCCTCTATCCATGAGATGTGAGACAGGAGAGCAAAGCAACTGTTCTGTCCTAACATGTTCCATTTCTAGCCCCAAAAGACATCCTGTGTTTTGTATTGGCTTTAAGGATTGCCAAATTTTGTCTTGGGTCTTTCTGTTAAAGAAAGCATCATCTTACCAGAAGTGCCCAAGCCATGTTAGTAAAGTATACATGGATTACACAGACTGCTCCTATTGAACAGCACATGACAATGAATCAGGTATTACATTGGTTTCAGAACTGTTTGAGCAATCTTATCTCATCTTACTATACCCGTAATTAGAGTTATGTACATTCAATAAATACTTTTTCCCTGAACTTAAACCTGCAGAAGTTTGTACCTGTACTTAAAACCAATCATATTCCTAAAAATTTATGGGATCAGGAGTCTTCAAGCTTCCTCATAAATTAATACCAAACATTTCCACTTCTGGAGTAAATAGTAACAGAAGTATAACACTAAGTCATTAAGCAAGCTGATTTTATCCTATGCTTCAAGCATTCACTGCAGGGCTCTACTTCTGTATGAGACTGTCTTGTGGAACATATGTGTTGAATAACATCCAAGTGCAATCTAACCTCTAAATAATTAAGAAATGAATTAATCATGATTTTGTCCAACAGCATAAAGGGAGGTTGTTTATCTAAGGGGGGAGGTGTGTGTGCATGTCAAATCAGCCCTTCTGTGGGGCATACATGAATCCCCAAAAGATGTTGCTGACACTAGCACTTCAGCAGCATCAGGGTAGGGGAAGACCCAGCATAAACATATACTTCCTCTGAACCAGTTCAGTCAGGGACTTTTGTTACCTATAAAGCAAATCCCAAGGTATTCTGAAAAACCTTCAGTTGCTAATAGCAGACATAAATACAGACAAGTTAAAACCTCAATATGTAAACCAAAACCAGCTAATGAGACCTACACAAAGCTGCTTTCGTGGGGCAATGAGGCAAACTCACTGAGCTACACTCAAAAGTAGAGATAAACATTAGACTTGCTAAATATTAATTTCAATTTTATCTACTCTTTCTGCATCTCCCTAGATAGTATTTTCTTTGTTCAAATGTTTTAACTGGTGAAGCAAGGCTGCCCCCACACTAGAAAAAAAGACACCCACTGGATAATGTGTATTAGCATTGCACACCAGTTTTACTTTGCAGCAAAAAAGTGTGTTAATTAAATTAACAGCAGAAAAATAAACAAGGAGTTAAGAAATAAAGGGAACAGAAAGCAATCTTCAGTGTCAAAAATAAGAAAGAGAAGGACTGAAAATAAAAATGTTTCACACCTCAAACTTTTTCATTTGTATGTCTCCTTTCATAATTTTCTTCTAGCAATTCTACCATGCCATTGCTTTGAGTACTGCACATTTATATCTAAAAAAAAGGCTAGCATGCTTATAGTGCTGGCATCAATGCTTTCAGTCTAGTGTACATAAAATATCTGTTATTTATATGATTTAAAACACAAAGTGTGCATTTCCAAACAACATAATGCCATATCTAAATGTGGAATTATATAACTTCTGTATCTTAAGGACCTGACTTGGAAATCAAAGTTAAAAACTAATCTGCTAACAACTTTAAAGTAGGATTATGGAGCATCCATGTAAGAAATGTAGAGATGTAAGTATTCTGGGAACTCTGTATGTGCACATACATAGCAGGGCTTTAATTTGCAGTCGTCTTCAATTTCGTCAGCACTATCCTCATCTGAAACTTCTCCTTCCTCAGCATCTGCTCCAAGACTGTATGGCAACTTTTTACCCTAAAATGAGGAACAAAAATTCACAATAAATGCACACATGATCAGTGTTATTTAGTGCAAAGACCAAAACCAGCCCATTTCTCAACTATTCCTTATGTAAATTGTGACCAGAGTTTAGAATTTGTTTTCAGAGAGTCTCATGCAAACTGATTCGAGAACCCAGATTATCAGAGGTGATAATTTAAGTATTTCTGGAAGAGCTTGTTACTGAAAGATCTTTGAAGCTCTTTCAAAAAAAGCATACCACCTCCTATCTCTGGAGCAAGCCAGAAAGTGTCCAAAAGATATATTTATTTTTTTTTCAATTGACTCTCGGATATTTCAGGCCTACCCCTAGCAAGCGGACTGTTGTATATTTAAAATAGAGCTCTTAAAAATCAGAAGCTGAGATTTTGTTGTAGGCTCTTCATCAGAATGGAAAATGCAGCCACAAAAGAACTCACTGCAAGCAGCCATCAACATGAAGGAAGCAGCAAAGCCTATTTTAGTATTGCATGCTCATGCAAGAGTGTAGTCAGCAATCCAAAATTAGTTGCTAATCCAGTACTGTGAATGTCATATACCTACATTAAAAAGGAATTACTTTAATTCCATGTCTAGTTTCCAACATCTGATTAGAGTGCTGAACATCACAGAGGTTATTGGCTACTTCTGGTAAAAAAAAAAGTTAAAACAAAGAGGCTCCGACAGATTAATTATCCTTTTTAGAGCATTCCTCTTTAATTCTCCTGTATGATCACTTATAGTGAAGCCCAATCACAGAACATTAGAACTGTTGGCTGTGGGACATCTGAAGGTCTCTGAACCGATCTCCCACTAAAGGAGGATGATCACCAGCTCTGGATAAGCTTTGCTTAGCCAAGTCTTGCAAACTTTCAAGGGTGGAAATTCCCCCCAGCCTTCTGAGCAGCCTCTTTCCATGCTGCACTACCACCAGCTGAAAAAGCTTTTCCTGCCACCCAGTCTGCACCTTCCAAGCTGTAACTTGTGGCCATTGCCTCTTGCTTCACCATCTGCTACATAATAAATCACCTATTAACCTTCTGTGTTATTACTTCTGTGTGTCTTTCTCACTGCAGAAATGTTCGCAGTCTGCTTCATCAGTAACAGAGGTAGACAAGAATTACACTTGGATTTCTGCAGAAATTAAGAGGATTAATTTACAGAGTGCATTTTGAAATCAATAATGTTGCCCTGTTAATGAGTGGGCCAAATTTACTTCATGCTGGCACCTTTACACTGGCTTAAATCCATGAGTATTATTAGAATTACTCTGTAGATACACTAGCAAGATTGAAATTATGCCATTACTTGAAATTGTTTGGCTAATGAATCAATACTACCTTTCAAATGAAAATGTATAAAACAGAGCAAAAATAATAGCAAAAAGATGAGAGACTGGCTTCGTTCTCAACAAGATGCTGATTCCTAAATATGATTTTATCTTTTCCAACAGGGCTGGTTAAAGTAAGCAGGACAGGAGAGACAGGCCTTTGTGAAAAGATACTGTGATAATTAAAATAGTATTCCTCATTCTGAAAATGTTAGCTCAGCTTCACACCATTCTGTAACTACTCACAGGGTTTCAGCACTGTTAGCTGAAGAATCAAACTAAAGTTACAAACTCAAAAGTGCTAGGAAGACCAGCTCAAAAGTTTATGCAAGAACAGCATAGTACCAAATCTCTCTTGCCTTTTGTGCACTGACATAGTATTTCAAGCCAGGTTTGCTGGGTTTTGGCGCATGACTGACATTACATAGTATTTTGTTTGACTCCCTAAAACACCAACAGTACATGCTTGCATAGTTCGTTAACTAGCAGTTACACAAGAAAACTGACTTGGTGAAATTCAAAGTCACAGCTGAGCACTCAAAGGTTTTCTAATTCAGTCAGCTCTGTACTATACATTGAAATATGTTCAAACTAACATCAAACCAAAATTATGAATCCTTGTAGCCAGCTTGATACAGAGGTTGGGGGTGAGAGGGAAATAGTACCTCAAGAGCTTGCAGCTAAGTAATTGCCCCAATGTGTCAAAGTAAATTAGACAACCTAATAAGCCACAACTCTATTAACCATCCTCTCAAAGATCTGCCTTGCATTTCTTTCTTACTATATCCACCTTGGTCTTTGAAATTCCTTTCAGAGCAAATCCGTTTATACTGAGAGGCTCAAACAATTAATCTTGCATACAACACTAACTTCAGTGCTCCAGGGCCTCCTCCCTCACTGCTTCTTTTAGCCACCTTCTGAAGTGCTCTTCTTTCATAAACACAGCTGATGAACCATGAAAATAGTTTCATTTCATGAACTACTGCTCATAGCAGGGTGAAGGAGAAATGCAAGAAAATGCAAGAAATTTTCAAACACTTCTATATTACTCTAAAATACTTTGTCCAAGGAGGGACTGTAGGATAATGTTTAGATAATATAGGGATATGAACCATACAGAACAATATCCTCTAATAACAAATTAGACAAATTTCAAAAAAGAGAAAATATGTGGTTCAGGTAATTGTGTCACAGTTCTTTCTACTCATAAGGGTGCATTTTATACCATTTTTCTGCTCTCCTGACTTGGTGCTAAGGTTTAAAAATAAGCACCTCTGACTTTAAGACTCTTGGATAAGATGCTTAAGAAATAGATTTTTTTTCTCCCACTGGTGTTGACATCGCATCCCTGTTGAAACACTCAGAGAAGTACATTGGGACACTCATCAAGTCCAGGGTAAAATCTGTTTGAGTGTCTCTGAAAAGCTCAGAATTTTAAGTCACTTAGTGCATCTGTACTGTTCCACATGGTCCTGCTGAACTGATTCGCCAAAACCAAAGAAAATCTACAATAAATACCACATGCTGACTTTTGTTGCATTTTGAACATGCCACCAGTAGAAAGTTACCTTCACTAGGATTTTCCCTTTCAAATTCTGAGGGCTAGGAAGCTGTCTGGAGTCTCCAGTGACTACAGATGACAAGTCCAGTTTGTCACCAAATATCTCCTTCAAGTACTGAGCAATCTTCTTTTGCTGTTGAATACTGCAATGGTTTTCAATAGACAGTATCACTGGAAACCTAGGAACAAAACCCCCAGACATTGTCATAACTGAGAGAAGACACACACAGCTTACCACAAACTGATTTAAGCAGTTTGCTTTTGCATTGTCAGTAGTCGGGTAAAAAAAAAAAAAAAAAAAAAACACACACAACACTTTGGGAGGAAGGATTTTGCACATAAACTCCCAAATGCCTGCTCTGTCAGAATCCCTCAGGTAGTCCTTGTAAGAAATTCTGTCCTCTCCCTCCAACCATATCCTCTAGTACACAGGGTGACAAAGTTTGAAATCGATGATTACCAAGCGTGAGGCACAGAGCAACTTGCAACAAAGCTCATCAGCAATACAATGCTTTTCTGTCCTATGTAGCTGAGCAGAAGGTACATTATTCCTCTGCAAGTCACATACAAGGTCTTTATAAGCTGTAAGCAGTCAGGAGCTGTAAGCTGCTCCTGGAGAAAAGCATTTTGAAACCAACAGATTCAAAGGAATTGTGAACTCCTCTCTGTTCATCTTCCGAAGACTGATAGCTGCATGAACGATTTGCCTTTGTCTTTAGTGCAGCTACAGTGAGACAGATCAAATCTCTGAAAAGACACAGACTCTGGAGAAGAAATACTTGGCAATATTTTGTAGAATCCTCTCCCAGGCTCCAGGAATTTGCAGCTTAAGTTTCCTGAGCTAAAGACATGGTTTCTGTATATAACAGCCTATTTCTTCCACATATTTGCCCCGTTTTTTCTAAAATCTTCGCAGTCCCAGAAGCCTATGGCCAGGAACCCCACATGCCAACTACATACCAACTGAAGAACCATCTCCTTCAGTTTTGAAATCACCACCTTCTATTTCTAATCAATAACACCAAACTTTTGGGTTTAGGTTCTTGGGTTTTTTTTGTTTTGTTTGGTTTTTTTTGGTTTTGGGCTGTTGTTTTTTTTTTAACTCAAGTAAGCATTTTTTCCTATATTCTCTCTAAACTACTCAAAATTCTATAAACCCACTCATGATTTGAGACTATTGTATATATACGGTTAAACTCCATGATTTTCATAATAAACTGTTGCATAGAACTACGCAAACAAAACAGAATCTGAACTTTACCCCACGTCAGTATTTCCTCATACTACGTATGAGACAGCTTTTCAATTTTCCTACTGAAATAAAGTATTTTCCTTAGGTAGGGAATATTACAGTATTGATTTTTCAGTAGAATTTCCCTGTGGCTGTGAGTAGGAAGATCTGTTCAAACAAAGGACCGAAATAATCTGTAGATATTCACCAGCCTCAGACTGTTCAAAATATTACCGAGTTCCCAATGCATGAAAGGTCTTTCTAACTTAGGTTGAACTTTCAAACTTGATTGATGGAAAGAGCTCATGCAGTTGAACAATAAATATGACACAAGCAATAAACAGGGGAGCAGAATCAACTTCATAATTTCTCAATGCATTTAAAAGAATATACATACTTCCCAAGGTTGATTGTTGATTTTCACATGGGATTAACTACACAAAACAGGCAGGTATAGCTTCAAAATTGACTCTACACTTACTCATTTTTGATGAAGGCATATTTATTGATAGTTTCTGCCACATCACGGAAGAGTATTTTAGAAGTAAGAGTATAACCATGGTGTACTACCGGCTCTCCATCTGGACCATCCCAGCAATCCACTATTAAGACAAAAAAAGCTATACATTAAGAGATTCACATGACCTTATACATTTCTGCTGATCCTGCTTGCTAGCAGAACTCACATATACTACTCAGCCATGCAGGTGTCAACAAGATTCATTCAATTTATTATGACTTACCAATTGAGTTAAGACTAAGACGACAGTCTTTTCTTGTACCAAATGCGAAATCTGCAACCTAAAACTGTGTTTTCCCCTTATATTAAACTGAGGGGGTTTTCCCCCATATATAAAATTACAAAGGTTTATTAGGTCAAATGATGTTTACAGCTAGCTCTTGGGAAAGCAGCTTCTGCTTGAAAAGACAAGCTATTTAAAAACAATTTGGTCTTTTTCCATTCCCAGTTAAACTTGCAGTTTTATAACTGACTATAGTAAAAGTAGCATCAAATCCATCACATGTAGAATGGACTAGGATAGTAATACTTTTCCTAATGAATTACTGTACCCTGGATTTACATCAAACTTGTCACTACTGTTGCCTCTACAGGAAGTTAAAAACTTCACAAAGAGAAAGCTACAGAGCTATTACCTAGGCTGTACAATATCTACAATAGTTTTCAGGTCAAATGAAATAACATACTACTGGGCCTTCTAGTGAGCTTTCCTAAAGAAGAGAAAATACAGTGATAGAACACCCAGTTTTCTCAGATTCACTTTCTCTAAGTTTTAAATTCAGATTAACAATTTTTTTTCCAGAAGTGAGTTTTGTAATACTAGTCTTAAAAAATTAATATTGAGTTTAAATTTGTCCAAAGACTTCACCCAAAACCTTGAAGAGAAAAATACTGATGTTTTGTTATTCTTTCAATCATGCAGAACTTAAACAAGAATTCAATGCGATCTCCAGGCTATCAGACAAACAGCATCTTGTTTTCTTCCACCAGCATCCAGTCAATGAAACGGTATCCTACCTGTCTATTGTGGCTGACCAAACCCAAGTTTGGTTCTTAGTTCTAAGATGATGACAGAAATAGATACACAGTTGTGCTGATAGAGGCACTATTTGCTCACTTGTCCTCCTACAGGCACTTTTTGTCTTACCTTTGCATCCACAGGAGGAACTGCATATGCAAACACCCACTTTCCCATGCAGCTTATGAAAGAAAAAGGTCTTTGCTGGCTCAGCTCGTTCTGAACAATGTGGATTTGAAAGCACTCCTGTGAAGTGGTAACCTCCAGCACAGGGGAAACGCAGAGCCGAACGACCAGGGCTGCTCTGCTGGAACTGCAGGGCCCCAAACAGTTGCCTGCCCACTGCCTTACTGGGCCTTGCGCAACAAAAAAAAAAGCTTCATACAAATGCAGGACAATGAAAAACTTGTGCTAACTGAGAAAAGCATAACACCACAGCAGCAGGCAGGAGAAAACAGTGGTGTCCATGATGTTTTTCTGAGAAGGTCATACCCAATAGAAAAATCCTATTTAGACTGCTAGAAAACAGGAGTTTACCACTGAAGTTAACCTGACAGTAAAGCATTAATGCTTTGCATTTGCCACTGACTTTGTGATTAAAAGAAATAGCCATTGTAGTTTGCACAACCAGTAAGTTCCACTAAAAGTATACCTTCAATACATCGACAACCATCTTGCAGCACTCGTGCATACATCTCCACTCTGGACTGGGACAGCAGTTGGTCTCCTGTCAGGTATGTATTATGAGATGAAGCAATAAAGTAGTTACAAAGGGGCTGATCCATATCCTGATGCACTTCACAATGTAGCGGATTAAATATATCGCAAGCAGGACTGCGCATGAAATTGGTGAAACCTTTGAACAAAGAGAAACAATTTTTCCACTGATGCAGTACGTATTACCAAGCAAATGATTCGCACTTTAACATGTGTTTTTTCTGTTTATGCTCGTCAGTGCTAACTCATGTCTCCAAAACCACTGAATCACACAGCAGCGATTAATCATCCTGTACCCCATGTTTTCAGCATATTAACTGCTGTCTGTGGCTTGCCTGGCTCTTTGCAAACTGAATAGGCTGTACAGTCTCAGTCTACTACTGCCACACACACACATAGGTATTTCTCTTTGAAGCCTACGGAAGTTCCGACACCTTTGAAAAGAACACATTCCCAAGATCCAGCCCTTGTCCCCAGACAATTTTCAAACAGCTTTGAACTAGAAAAGCAAATATAATCTAGAAGGACATTTATGACTGCTGCAAAAAACAGAAAAAAATCAACAAGCATTTGCAAAACATAACATTGAGATAAGCCTCTTCAGAAATTAACAACCAGTAGTAAAAATAATAAAGTAGGATTCTAAGAGAAGCCTAAAGATAACAAACAGTAGCTATATGAGAATATTGAAAAAACCCACAGATCACCACAGCCACTGCCTAACCTATTTCCAGGTCCAAAGTTTCGTTCAGAAAAGGGGTAGATGACAAAAATGCACATGTAAAAATTCTCTCTGTGGAGAACCTCCCTAGGTTCCAGTGCACAGGCTAAGACAAGAGTGCTCAAACTGCCTTCTGCAGTTCAGACAAAACCACTCCACTAATAAGCAGAACAAAAGAAGGTGTTTATTGTTTCTGTTAGAATTGCTGGAAGAAAATATCCTCCCTCACAGTTACTCCGTGAGATAAAAATGATCTCTTCATCTAGATGCTACTGCAAACAGACAGTATACAGCTAAACCATGAATCATTATTGTTACAAAAACTGTCTTTTCCTCCTCCTTCTCAAACTGTTATCCCCTACCCCCTCCTGATTCTTGTTAAAGCATCAATACAACTGAGAAATTGGGTCAAATGCTGCTCAACAGCATCGGTCTGCATTTTCTGGGATGCTGAATTGTGCCTTGGAGGGCAAGTGACCTGCTTAAAGTAATATAGCTGGGTGGGTGGAAGGGAGAGAACCTCAGCCTCACATTCAGCAGGATGGAAAAGATTTAACACGTGCACCATATTTCCCTCAATGGACTGTTGTAATGGTAACAGGTAAGAGCTATCCTGCTCTGGTCCATCACAAGCATAACATCTTGTAAATAAAAGGAAGCAGAGGAAATCCATCAAATCTGGGCAGCAGAAGAGACATAGGATTTAATGCCTGCAAGACTACAGGTTTGGTATTCTGTAGATCTGCCAGGGCTTCATGCTGCTGTTGATGCCCTACTGGTCCCAAGCTGAGAAGTAATCTTCAGAAGGTAGCAACAGCGTCAAGAACAAAAGAACACACTCCTATCGAAGTTAAGAAATATCTGACAATTTATAGAGATCACAGGACAGAAATGGGAGCCAAACTGACATCCTGACTTGGAAGCAAATGCCTTAGTTTTTTTTTATTTTTTTTTTTAGTTTATTGCTGACACTTAGGCTCTGCCCCAGTGCCACTCTTTTGCTGTAATAAGCACTACCCTGACTGAAGATACCCTGTAGACAAAGTAGCAGCCTCCCAAAAGGCTGCAGCACAGAGCATGGGAGCCCATGCTAGCCGATTCACTAATCTAGCGAATTTCACTCTAGTTCAGTTTTCTTTATGCTGCAAGTTTATCTGAGAAGATGATACTTGGTTTATATCCCCCCGTAAATCAGATCAGCGTTAAACAGAGAAAGTTTTAAAAATACCTCCTTTGAGAAGAAGAAATGTAAAATATTTCAAAAGGATAGTGCAAATGATACCAACCCTGAAAGCAACTCAAAACATGAAAGAAGTGGCAGTAAGGTTAAGAGGAACAAAAATGCTTTCAGAAATAAACTGAAAGCAAAATGAACAAGTCCAGTGCCCAGGGTCACAATGGAAGCTTGTTTAAGATCTGGGAGGCCACATCCAGGATTTAATTACCATGTGTAAGATTTCTACACACACCCCCCACACACACTCCCATCACCATGTAAATTACGCTGCTTCATGAAAGCTATCTTCTGGGCAAATTAACACATGATGGCATTTAATCTATTTTGTTCCAATTCAGATTTTGATTTGGTACTAAGTTGCATTCTGAATAAATATAACATTTACAATTGCTTTAGAAAACAAGGTGAAAAGGAATTAAAACCCAAAGAAAATGCAGCTATCCGTATTTTATTTCACTATCCGTATTTTATTTCGCTACCCATATTTTATTTCACCTAAGCATAGTCAACAGATTGTACAAGAGTGATTCCAGATCTACAGAGGCAGAACAGAAACAAAACTTTGTTTTATTACTTCAGTTAGAACAGATTATAGTATAAAATACATGGGAGAGAATGTTTTAAGTTTGTGTTTTACAAAGACACAGCAATAAATTCATGCAAGCATAAGGCATTCACGCTACTGTATGATAGCTATGAAGTATCACTGTATAACATAAGCTGCTAATTGACCCTACCTACTCTTGTCTCTGCCACATCCCACAAAAATGCACCTACACTACTGACTGCTGATCTTCTATGTAACTTCCTATCGCAGTCAAATATTATAAGCTACACCAAAACACTGATAAAGCTTTTCTATTCCACTACAGCATACGAAGACAAGACTAATTTCGAAACCAAAAACTTTACCTTCAATCCCAAGAACATTTTGCTTCTTGTTTTCTTCTGATACTTCAAACTTCTGTATGATGTCAAGACAATACTCTGGCGTCACATTATTCATCTGCAGAAAAAGAACACTTATTTTTAATACCATGTCACCAGCATGCCAAAATCTACTTTAGGCTTCTGGGTCCAGTTGAAAAACCTTATGATCAGACATTGAGTTCAGTCAAGTATGAACAGGACAGTCAGCAACATCACTGTAAAAGAACTTAAAGATTTTGATTTGATTTTTATTAGTGCTGCACAAGCCTTATAGCTCTTATCTTTGTGGAAAAAAACAGAAGTGAGAGGTAGCAATGACTAAAACTGTTTGTCATTTTAGTTTAAAGATTAAAGTTAGCTATGAAGCACACTTAATAGTTGTACTGGGTAATACTGCTGAAATGAGAACTATGAAGTTATATTCTTTAATATGATCTACTTAAACATGCAAAAAGATTTGGCAGGGTTTGATTTCATTTTCATGCATTTTCCACTCCTGTGATTTCATTACTTCCAAGAGAGTTCACTATAATTTACTGGCTATGAGATAAATAATTAGATTCTGAAATGAAAAACAGCAGTTCTTCTGAAACAAGCAAGAGGTTTGTCATCAGCTTCAACTAGCCCACAACCAAAATCCTGACTAGCGAGGCCACAGTATCACCATACATTTGTATTTTCTTTAAAAGTAATAGGAAAGAAGTAGTTTCCATTGCTCATCTCATCTTTTCTCACCCCCACCCCGCAGTTGCAGAGAACCACAGTAAGAACTACAATTGGGTGCACTTCATTTCCTCCACTAATAATATCATAGCATGACAATGATGACACTAAAACCTTTGGCAGCTTATTTGTACTGCTATTCTGTTTACTGTTTGTACTCTGCTTCCTTTGGCAAAGTCAGCTCAAATGCCCTGACATGTGGAGCAGTCTGGAAGCAAAGGAACATGCAGTCCCCTCTCTTAGACAGCATGTCATCTCTGTTAACATGACTGCTTCAGGCAAAGGCAGGAGTGAAGTTAGTCATCATGCAGATTACATGATATTTATTGTTTAAATCCAGAAATGGCCCCTCTGAACTTCTGCCTTTCTGATGGACTTCTTTCAGATGGCAAAACCAATTCCATTTACTCTGCTCCATCTGTAGCCTTTGAAGAATTTGCACTTTGTGTTACTTCCTGTAGCTCAGTATTCCCAGCATCAGCATTCAGCTATATGGAAATCCAGAAGTAGGCTGACTCTCTTGACCTGGTCTTCCCTAAAGGCCTGATCCTGCCAGGTGCTGAGATCCTCTTAAGAAATGTGGGTGCCTTGACTGACCATATCTCGTAACACTTAAAAGGCTACGGCCCACGTATGAAAAATTACCAGAGGAGGGGAAAAACTAGACATGTCAACATTAGAAATAGAGTAACAGAAGGCAAGCCAGTAGTTCAACTCATAGAGTGACTCCGGCTGAAAAAATTGGGAGATATTTTCCAGTCTTTCCCCCTTCACCCTTCCCTCTGTTTTTAATCTTGCACAGGGAAAGCATGGCTCACCCATTTCCTTCTCCAAAACATTTTATTTATATCTCCTAGCTAAGCCAACAATCATGAGATGCCTGCAGGAATTACACAGGATAATAGGAAAGAGAACAATTCAGTAGAAAAAATAACTCGTTATCGTAGCTCAAGTAGATGTTGCTGTTTGGCTGCAAACACTATTCATAGCAGACCCTTCTTCAGCACAAGCTGGCTAGAATTAACTTTTTCATTATCCCACATGGCTCCTTGATGGCTGAGTGGCAGGGTACTTGTGTGCTCTAGGAACAAAAATGTCTAATCTAGTCCAAAGCTGCATCTGTGAGGGAAAAGTCCACTGATTTGTGCTTTTTAACTGCAGCTTGAGAGATGGTGACTTAGGATACTCCTTTAAATTAGTTGTCATTAAGTCTGAAAGTATTCCACTAAAAATAATATCAAATAGTAGTGGTCATTATTGATGACTGAATATTTAGATACATGGATTACTGAGGATGGTCAATAGTGGAGTTTCCAAAATCCCTTGGATACATGGCTACTTTTTCTATTCCTGCTTAACAGCTTTAATTTTGATGCAGATATGTTCTTTAAAAGAGCATCAGCCTTTCAATAACCAGTAAGACCTTGGTTTGTCAGTAAATGAACTACCAATCAATTTTCCTAAAATAAGATCCCACAAAACTACAAAAAAAGCAACATTATACCTAATCTTCTGTGTAGAAGTACGAGAAAGAAAAGGGAAATCACTTTTGGTTTTACCAGTCTCGTTGAAAGCAGGTCAGACAAAACTATTGCCAAAAATCTAACGCCATCTGAAGGTGCACAGCGCTCCAATGCTAGGTAATGGGAGAGCCCTCTTCTGTCAAAGACCCACAAGCTAAGAATGGGAATCGTTCTCATTTCCCATTCTCATGGGGCAGGAAATAAGAAAAAGGTATGTAAAGTAGAAGAGAAGTTAGAACAAAAAAGAAAAGAAGTTAGAAAAGAAGTGAAATGCTAGTAATAGGTGTTCCTAGACAGGACACCAACTCACCAGCATCTCAACAGTGCTCTAAAAGTTTAGGCTTTAGTTGTTCACAGTTAATCATTCTATAAGAAAAACTAAAATTTAAATAATCAAAGCAAAGACATTCTTCCAATTTCAGTACAAGATGTCAATGTAAGATGTCATGACATACCGAGTCACCACATAAATCAGTTATACTGATTATCCATTTGTGTAAGCATGAGAGAGGAAGGTAGGCATCAGCTTGCTCTCCAATTGAGAGTTTGTGTTGCTGCAATAAGGGTTTTTTTTTTGTGGAAAGCAGCAAGGATTGATCAGGCATTATTATCTAGTATAGTCTTCCTTGTCTGATATTAACAAGCTCCACAGTTCTCCCCTCTTTTCTAAGTCTGTGTGCCAACACTGATATTCTTACAATTTCCCATTCATTTTGGGATACTGGTTTCTGATATCCTTCAGTACACAGTGCTTCAGATCATAGCCTATACCAACAGATCATAGCATATACCAACATGCCCTTGCATGTACTGTCTCATATCTCTTTAAAACTTCTTCCAAGAGAGTAGGTATAGGTGTTTCAAAATACTCATTTTCTAAAAGTGTACTTAGTCCCCACTTCTCACCACATCCCTAGTTATTCCTGTGATACAGTATTATTAGTGTAGACAAGTAATAAGAGTAAATTTACTTTCTCAAGCAGGCTTAACTGAATATGCACTAGCCCATATTGAATAATTAAGGAAAAGCTTTACATAATTATACGTGCACGTTCTGAGAGTGTAACTGTCATAAAATTACTTCCTTTACAGTTCAATTACAATGAGCGGGGACATTAATTTTTGAATGAAACACCAGTTGCATTCATGCTGCACACAGCAGCAGCCCTCTTAACCACAGAAGGTACTAGTTTGGTACCAATACAATGGTATGGTATTAACATTCCTATCTGGTTCCTGTCACTCAGGAGTATGACAAGGCACATCATACAACATGCAGCACTTCCCTGGAACATGCAGAGAATACTGCTGTAGGCAAGATCTCAGCAGGCTGTCCTTCTTTTCAGGACAGATGAAAACTGTATCGCAAAGTAACTGATCCATGGTAAGGCAGCAGTGGCAAGCAGGCACATGGAAAACCTCACCCTCAGAAAACCAAAACTAAACATTTCAGGTTTGTAACACCAAAGCAGCCTTGTAGCTACATAAAGCCACCAGCACAAGAGTCAAAAAGGTCTCTGTTATGACTGAAATAAAAGCACTTGATGTGATATGGGTACAGCAGAAAGGAGGAGGAAAGGACTGACAGCAATCAGGTAACAGCCACAGGCTGGCCGACCCCCCTGGACACAGAGCAGCATCTCTATGGGGATCCCAACACCGGGGCAGAGTGAGGCCATTCACTCTGCGGGTCCAGAATGGCTAGCAACTGCAAAGTTGCTCTTTAACAGGGACGGTGATGTTTGTAGGGCCTATTTCACCCAAGCCCCACTACTCAAAGGCAAGTATTGGACAAGCTCTGTCAGTCAAAAGAGGCTGGAGATCCTGCTGTAGAAGCAATGTGTCATATAGCAGGAGGACCAACTCGGACAGTATGGTTTTATTAAGAAAGGACACTCCCAAAGAGACAACACTGAGGCATGCAGACATGACTGGACATCCCGGGATGTTCCTCCCTCACATACACTGGTGCTAAGAGCACTTCAGGACCAGAAGTCATTCCAGGAAACCAGCCTACTGTCTGCTCTTTTGACACTTGAAGCCATATAATTGCAAGTTCAATAGCAATGAGCTGAGTTTAACTGCACCTAAATGGAAATAATCTGTTACACATTTTCTGGGGTGAAGGCAACAGGGAGCTCTCCTAAAAAAAGAAGCCATTTTAGCAAGTTAACAAAAAAAATCCAAACTCCTTTTGTTCTATCCTCAGGCTGCAGAATATTTAAAAGTCTTGCCAAAAGAGTAGCAGATGGAGTTGGACAGACTGTCCACAGCTTTCCAAACAGCCAGACAAGAGCAAACCCAAAATGCTGTTTGGTTGAAGGCACTTGAGAGCTGCATTATGATTTGAACCATTATCAGCTTTAGAAGGCAATCCTGCCTTACCCAAGTACATTGTTACCATGTTTGTGTTCTAAAAACACCGAAGGGTAAATCTGCTCTGACACTGTTAATACTGGGAAGTGGGAAGACCAGAGGGAAGAGGCAAAGAAAGCGCAAGATGCTTCTAAACTACACTGCTGAGAGGTTCGTCTACAGGACATCACGCTTTTATTCTTTCTATTGTTTGTTTTTGGAATAATGTTGAGCAGAGCATTTATAGCAGATAGCCCTGTCTGCACTCAGCAAGTTGAGTAGTGTGTAGACAGAGAAAAGGATGCAGCATGCCAGACTTGACAGTCAACTTGTTTTTTCTGCTGCATCAGTAGTTTCATAATGTCTTTGTGCACCCACAAAGACAGCTCTTCTGCCTCTTTCGCATGTTTTTCTGCCTGCTCCAGGTCCCCGAGTGCCCTTTTCATACCACTGCTCTTCAGCTGTTTCTGGGCACTTCAGCATCTCCAGGAACATGTCCTCCCTGGAGCATTTCTTTGCTTTCTCATCAGTGTCAACCTTGCTGCTGCTGCTGTCAAGGGTGCTCCACTGAAAGGCACCCAAGTAGAAGGCAGTGATTAAAAAGGAAACAAAGGTAAGAGCAGTGAGCTCAAACAACTTAGGACAATAGCATAAAGGGAAAAAGATAAAAAAATTTGCTGCCTTAAAGTTGGAATTAGCAGAATTGCCAGGACCAGATTGCTTGCAGGAATTTGTGTTGAGGCTATCACACCAAGATCAGTGATGTGATAGTGCTCCGTGTTTCAAGGGGGAGGAAGGAAGAACCAGTCATACGTGCCAGGGAATTGCCACAGTGGCCAAGAGGGGGAAAAAAATCAGCAACAAAACAGCACAGACTGTTGATATTTTATGCTAAGAATGACTCAGAAAAAGCAGTCATCGCAGGCAGGATCCCAGAATGGCAGAGGAGATTAGCTGATGATTGCAGGCAAAACACGGCATCTATACCTGGGAAGCTGAAATAGGTTGGGACGTTAGTATTTGTTTTCATGCGGTTGTTTTGGAACAACACTCTGCAAGGACACACAGGGTGACCAAACAGTCAAGGACCAATTGCCAGAGGCAAACAAGAATCCTGGAGATAACAAGGTTCCTTCTATGTTCTTCACTGTCCAGTGTACAAGTTCTCTCCATGGGTTCCACAGACATATTTTTTGTAGTAATCCAGTCTCTTTCAAATGAGCATAAGAATCTCCACTGGAGCAACACGTATAGGAAGGGCTAGAGATATTTTTGTTCAGCAAGTTTGTTCATAAGCACGTTGGGGGAAAATCTCTGGTCTTGACCCAGCTTTGCTTCTTGAGTTACTTAAGCTTTTTTTTTTTAAAATTCCCTATCAGTGTCTGCTTCTGTGGTTCTCTGAACCTCACCTCTCAATTGCTTCTCTCTGAGGAGCTTCAGATAGAAGTGCAACCTCCAGATGTGAAATTTTCTTCGCACAAGTCCCACATACCTGTGAGAAATGCCTGGAAAACAGACTTTCTGAAGAAGAATTAGGGAAAGAAGGCAGAAAGAAAAACGAATAGAATCCTGGACATCTTGCCCTCGGCCAGGTTGGTACAATATCTGCCTTAGTACTATATCACAAATGTGTAATCTTCCCTTAAAATTTAGTAGAGATTTAGGCCACATTTAAGAGGTTGTTCTTTGTCAATATTTAAACTGCTGCTTTAATAATAAAAGCAGCAGTCCTTATAATTACTACTACTACTGATACTTGGAAACTCCTGGGATATATAGGGGTATTGTAAGATTCAACTTTGCTTACAGGAAAGGATATGTGAACACAAAGATCCATCTTAACATGTTACCACATTAAGCCATGGACAAGCAAACCATTTGTAGATAATCAGAAATAGTTTGCTGCTCTCGTTTTGTCATGTGTTTCTAGCTTTAAAACGTATCACATATCATCCTAATTTAGAGTATATCTGCCAAGACCTTTAGGCATGAAAGGCATCTCCTGGAAATATAAATGTCCCCCACAACATAAATAAACAATCCAGACAAGCTATGCAAGAGAAAGCAACCATGCTAAGACACATGATAATCAGCTGTAACTAAGAAGTGTGAATGTTACCTGAACACCATTATAAACAAACATTAACCATATCGCCCTACACTTGCCTTTCCTCTACCAAAAAAGTTCAGACGCTTTCTAAAAGTATTTAAAAAACAGTATGAGCTTTAGATTTCTTTTTTGTTAGAATATCTGTGCTTTACCCCCTGCTGCAAGCTAAACTTTTCAATAAAATTCTTTCCCTATACTTGAATGTATTTACATGCACATATATAAGGATGCATAGTATTCCCATACCTTTTGTTCCACCTTTAGAAACTGAGCAAGTTCTTCAACAGTGAGGTGATCCTTCTTGTCACTGTAGCTTAAGAGCAGTAAGTAGAGATCTCGACGTAAAGACATCATCTTGTAAAACACTGAAAATTCTTCAAAATTTAGCGTTCCTTGGTTCTCATCTGTGTCTGCTTCCTAAGAGGTAAAGACACTCAGGTAAGCATGCTAAACACAGGTGAATTCAGGGAACAAAGTAGAACAGGATTTATGTACACAAACAGAAACTTAATAAATTCTAGTCTGCAAGACACTGTTCAGACTCAAATCCTAGTAAGCTAAAGTAACTGCAAAATTATAAGACCATCTATTGCATTTTTTGGTGAAAACAATTACTACACTAAAGCCACAGGTTCCCCATGAAAGTCTCAATTCCGTCTTTAGCTTTGAATTTGTTTCCCCATGTAAAAAGGCTCACCCTGGGGTTTATTCCGATCTCTGTTACTCTCCTGTATGCCCTGCAGTTATCCTGGATGAAAACATAGCAAGGAACATAATAATGTCACCCCTTGGTGTCCCCTAACAACAGGTCTGACATTTCAAACCATTCAGAACAATATCACAGTCTTAAATGTACATTAACTCAAACTGCAACACTCTCAGACCCCTGTCAGCCCTCTGTAGAGGGGACAAGTCTGCAGCAGCATAAGACTCCACACTGAAATATATGCCCAATAGCCCCACTCTTGATGGCAGTTTTTGTTTATCCTCAGAAGTAGGAATAGAAGAAAACAGTACTTAACGCATGTTAATACAAGCTTTTCACTGTGAACATCTGCCTAAGAGGATTGCTTTGGATTTTCAAAACAAAGAAAGTATTCTGGAGAACTGCTGTCAAATATTATATAGGTCTCCACAAAAAAACAAACTTCATGGAAGCTACAACTCTTTGAGGCTATAAGCAGATAAAGGAGACAAAAATGAAATAAATGTTTAGAAATGTGCTGTTGTTCCCATGAATAATGTCCTTCATTCATAGCTGTATATAATGGTTTTTTCTCTGTAATTATAAACCCCCTTGCCATTCCCAGGTCACGTTCTGTTAAAAATGGTGCTTCCTTCTGCCCAGGTCAGAACACTTTCTGTGCAGCGTCCTTTTAACGCTGACTTGGCTTTGAACCTGTTAGCTTGTCTCTACAGTGGTATACCAAATACAAGTTCTTCTCCAGGTGGAAGGCATCTTCATCCTGCTATCACTACCACCTGAGCAGATCAAGTCCAAGCACAGTGTCAAGTAGCTAGATACTCCATGTATCCTGCATTAAACCAGGCTCAAAAGCACTGCTCACGGGGTAAGGCTTTTCGGATTGAGCCCTGAATGACCAACAGTAAACAAACTCCTTCTATAGTCGACCTATAGTTGACTATATATAGTTGACAAACTCCTTCTATAGTCAAGTCTATAAGAAACTTCATACTCCTTCTATAGTCAACCTTAACTTTAACCATGCTCGTGAGGTCTAGGATATTAACTCAGGTATAGGTTGGCAGCAACTGCAGCAAAATAAAAATAAATTAAGCAACTTATTTTTAACCAAAAGTTGCCTGTGATTATACCAAGGCTGATGGTTGCTAGAGTGGCCTATTCCATTCCTAGACAGTTTAAAAGTGCAGATAGAACTACTTTTTTTTTTTCTCCGTACATGGCTTCACAACTCTCTGCCTCTCCTGCAGCAGGCAACACTATCAGCAAAACCCAAGGACCTCCAAGAGCTGCATTTCATTACACCTTCTTAGTGCTACTGTCATCTGAGCTACAAACTCAGATAACAAAGTAAGCTGAGAAGAAAATAATTCCCAGCTATCTGGTGTCAAATGGGATTATAAATCATTTTATATCTACTATGTATCTTAAGCGACATTTATAATTTGTGCGAACAAGTACAACCTGAACTCATCTCTGCAACACAACCCCACCAGTTTCCACACTACTCAAGTCTTTGGGGAGTAACGTGATATTCCATAGATGTATCTCTAATGCGGATTTTATGTCAAACAAACAAAGCACTTTTGACCATAGAAGATTCTTCAAACTTTCCCATGTTTTATAGCAAACCAGCTTTCACTGGTACTGGTTTTGAAGAGTTAAGAAAATTTTATTTTGCTCTCCATTATGTCCTTGGTTTACTTTTCCTTTCCTACAGCAAACACTAGGGCTGGTGGAAAATGGTAACTGTTTTCAGACAACAGAAGTAAAAAGGTTTTTTTAGGATTCTGGAAAAAGGATTTAGGATTAGGAAAAAGGATTCTGGCTAAGTAAGAGGAATTAGTTAAGAAAAACCCAAACAACTAATTACTTTCATAAAGCTAGTTTCTATTAAATAATTTTCCACAAAGGAAATGAAAGCTATCAATAGAAACAAAATAACTTCATTGTCCATCAATGCCAGCATACAATTCAGTTCACAGAGATGAGAACAATAATGCATCTGAAAATGTAATATCAATAAATTGTCTTCTATGTGGTTCATGTCATTAAAACAATGTCCTGATGCATCTTTGTCTACAAAAAGGAAAGACTTGGAAAACGTCTGTGAGGTGCTGGAAAGGACAGAGTTTTAAATCCCAACTTGCAGATTCTATTCTGGATCTGTCCAGAAATGGATCATAACTGGCACTATCTTACCACAGCACCACTGTGTGTTAGAAGCCACCAACCTGAAACATCTGCCGGACCTTCCTGCGGGGCAGGTTAACATTTAGTTTATGCATCAGCTGGTGGATCTCTTCAATATTCAGCAGGCCATCTCCATTCTTGTCAGCCTCCTCAAAGGTCTGTTTGACCCAGCTTCAAATGTGTCAAGGAAAGGTTCAGGACAGTGATTTCCTCACAGAGAAGGGAGGCAGAGCAGTTGGGGAGGTAAGGGACAAGACTGGAACTCAGGAGAACAAGACCCTGCCCCAGCTCTCCTGGGCAGGGGAATAATCCTCCTTAGCAGAGGACCTTAACGTGTTCCAGGGAGAAGAATTGAGCATTATTCAATCCAGCATTCGCAAACATGTCTTTTTCAAGTCAGCACCTCTGGGCAAAACATTTGAATTAAGACTTCCCACAGCCTGCATTAGAGTTATTGGGGTATGCTGTGAAATAAAGTCACTGCTGACAAAGATCTGGTGCTACCTACCTGGTTCTCCCCATGCTGATGCCAAACCAAAGCATTTTTACTACTGTATACCTTCTGGTACAATTTGCTATTGTACCTCCTACCTGGTACAATTAAGACTGCTGTATCTGAGGGCTACTGGTTTCATGACTCAACTCAAAAGGAATCAAGCTCAATAACCATCTGTATTGGGGATGATGTTAATCTAGTGCAAGAGGATGGAATAAGGAAGACTCTGTGAAATCAGCCCACATACATTATTATCCGCCTGAGGTTTCCATCAGAACCTCATTAAAAATTAACCACTCTTGGTTTTCCATGCTCTCTCCTCCAAGACTGTCACACAGTTCTTTTATCTGTATATTTATAACTCTTCCATCTCTGGACAACTTCTCTGTCCACACTTTCTCTCTGATATCTCTGCCCTCATCTTGTGCCACACCTTCCACAGGGCAGCAACAACTCCAGAAAACCTTAAGTTGCACAGAGAAAATGGATAGCGCTCATATATTTGCTGTTTCTCCCCTCGCAAGGAGAAAATGGCATCAAATAAGACTAGCAGCCATCAGATTCAGAAAACAAGAGGTGATTCTTCACACAGCATATGGCTTGTCTCTAACATAACCTTTTCGGGGATGTTCTGCAGCTTTACATGGGTTTCAGGTGACACCGAACCAGTTTTCCACCACCACCCCCCCTTGGATTCATTCAAATGCTTAAGACCAGTACTGGTTTATAACAATTATTTACAGCTAGGTTCACAATACCAGCCCCTTTGCACTCGCATTTCTGCTTCTGGTTTCTCCTCTGAAAACATACTACAAGTTCTCAAATATTGACAGGCTTGCTCCGATATCTTCTTCCACTTCTCCCTTCATTCTGCTTCAACTTCTCCTCTTTCTAACCAGTACCTTTTACCCACTCTTTGCACAGCAAAAGCTGTAGAGGGATATATAAGTTCTTACACTGGCTGGAACTGGTACGGGGTCATTTCATCTGCAGTCTCCCAGTTGCCATATTTGATAACACAAACAAGACTTAAAGTGATGTTTCACCAGTAGAGAACATAGAGCAGACATGTGCACTTCAGAAAAGTCACGGATAAATATAGCAACCATGTGTGCAACAGAGCGTGCAATTCATCCCCCAAATGGATTTGTGCCTAGCTTGTCTCAGAATTAAACACTGAAAATGTAAATTAAAAATACCTGAAGTATGTGTATTCTCCAGGAGGAGCATTTACAAGTGACCACTGTAAATTTCCATGTGTCAGAAGAGACAGGTTACAATTTTAATCAAGATGGGCTTGTTTGGTTTGGTTTGGTTTGGGGGGGGGAAGAGCATTGTTTGTATTTAAAATACTAGTCAGCACTCTTGTGAAAGAAAGCACATCAAGAAGACATTCAACAGGGATGATTTTTACAAGAAGTTCATGTTGGTTACTAGGCTACAACAAACATTTAAGGAGCTTTAAAGATTTATGCTCCTGACAATCAATGAGACTGAGAAGCACACACAGCTATGTGACTCAGACCGACCAAGAGAAACAGAGATGGCCAGGAGCTACTAGCCAGTTTACTGATAGGCTCCCAAAAATGTTAGTGTTTCACCTGTGCAGAGACTAACAAATTCAAGCTTTCAGTTAGTAGCATCTTGAAAACAATGTCTAACAGACCTTGCAATTTGCAGCAGAATAAAAGCACAGTTGGGCAAACAGAAGAAAACAGAAATCCCGAAATCATGCTGGGGTTAGTATCCATTGAGACAACTAGAAATGACTGTTTTGACCCTTCAGTAAGAATTTCATTAACAAAATGCAAGACTATCCCCTAACTTCAGTGCAGTTTAATCCAGCCCCTAAGGCACAGCTGACGTTTTATTGCACAGTGTCCATGTCAGACCCATTACTCACGATTCCATTGCAATCAATGGCAAGGTTTTTGGTCACTTAACAGGAGGTAAGAGGACAACCTATGCTGAAGTCGCTAAAAACCAAGCCAGAAATACCAAGTCAGAAGCTGGACCTCAAGCTCATAAAAGGATACTGATCATGTGTTCTCTGTCGCTTAGCAAGCGAGTCCTCATCACTTATTCCAGCCATCAAATATTTCAGTCCTGTGATCCAGGTGCGAGCTTCCTCTGGGTTAGATGTAATCAGATCCAGTGACTCCATGTGGTTGCCATGGTAAATGGTAAAGCAACAGCTGGGATCAAAGTTCCCCTCTGCATGGCGGTGGAAGATTTCAGACTGCCGGCCTTCAGTGACTTTGTAAATGGAATCAATGACAACTGTGGAGAAAAGGGAGAACAAAAATTGACATGCTTGGATATCCATCCACCCAACCTCTTCCCGTGTTTAGCAACTTTGAATTATTCAGGCTAAGAGTTGTTAAACTTTTTTTTAATATCACATCTTCACATCCAAAAGTACACTTTGATTTCTAGGTTTATGCTTGCTTTGGCTGTGCCATGTGCACAATACAGCTGCCTTGAAGGCAGGCCAGTGCAGGTACAGGCAGGTTACAGCAGAGCTCTTTGAGTGCTCCCTGCTACATCAGAGGACAGTTGGCCACTCAAAGGGGAGCACAAGGAGACTGATAGAAGACACTTGGTATCTATCAGTGAAACCACTGCATAGCTCCAAAGGGACTGCTCCCACCACAGATGTGCCTTCTACAGCAGGAAGACAGGGAAACCCATTGCTGTGCTAGGGTAACAAGGCTCCCAGTGCCATCGCACCTAACAGCTATGCTGATCAACACAGCAGCTCTTAGCCACCACACACTGGCCCAAAAACATCAACTGTCACTATCTATAGCCTTCGCAACTGCTAGTTTTTAACCTCAAGCCTCTGTGACAGTTCTGTGATTTTCTAGTCTGTATTTTATTCAATAAACAACTGATTTGAATTTCCAATTTCAAACAGCGCAGCAGGAACAGTTTCAATGAGAAATAATGCTACACCGTAACTTCAAGATGTAATAATGCCTAAAGAAAATTATCACATTTAAGATCAAGAAACTTCAATCTAAATTTTTCTAGGTTCTGTATTTAAATTTCTGATGTATACACTGAAAAGAGTTCAGCATAGTTTGACATCAAGTCCCTCTTCAGTTTGCTCATAATTCATCTATATCTACGGAAAATGTTGACATCAAACTGAACTACACTTCTCTTCCTTTTATAATCCTGAACTTTTAGTAGATGGGTAAACTCTACTCATACTCTTGAAAACCATCATGTAAGTATCACACACATTTTACATGAACATCAAAAAAGCATTTAATTGATCCCTCTGTAATGCATGTTCTAATACTGAACTGCCCCAGAAATTGAAAGAAATATTAGAAGTTTACTTTTTGCCTTTTCGCTTTTCCTGGACGGTCTCCATCGGATGCAGGTCCTGTGCTCATCCAGGTAGAAGAGTCGAACTAGCCCTTTGGTTCCACTCTTCAGCTTAACCATCTGAGTCCCAGACTGCATAACACTCATGCATCTTTCAACTGTGAACCAGAACAGAATAAATTCAACTAAATGGCCATCTAATTCCACCAATAAAATTACTTACTGGCTTTCCAACACCTGCCAAGCATAAAAAAATTTTTGACTTGCACCTTTAATGACAGAAACTAGTCATTGTTGTGTGAGACATACTATTTATTCTTCACTACTAGCTTCTCCACATTGGAAAATAATAAAAAAATATAAAACATCTGTCAAAAAACCTTCACAAATGAAGCAAAGAAAACTTTACCATATATTGAAGGAAAATATATTATAGTTGTTCCATGCTTATCTCATTTAAATATTTTTATATTATTATACACAGTACTGGAGTTTTAAATCCCAGCACTCGACAAATTTTGAATGGTGAGATTATCATTCAAACTTTGTATTCCTTTGGGCTCAGGAAGCCTTTAGCTTTTGACACTGTTAGAACTCCTAACAATTACAAATACACAATCCCTCCTCCCTACCACATACATTTACACCCTCTCCATCCTGCTACCATATTTCAAGCACATACTATGATGACTTAGTTTTATCCACCCATCTGATCCAGGACAATAAGGCTTTGTTTCTCTATGTTTTGACTGAAATACACCCATCTCTTCCATTTCGTCTCATATCTTCCCTCCTGCAGTTTTCCAAACACTGGGATCAAGATAACATTTCTTCTTGATCTCCGTATATATCCATGCTCTTAAATTACCTTCTCCTGTTTTTATCCATTCACAGCCTCTCCTCACTTGGTATCACTCCAAATTCACCTCCCAGGTGATTTGTTTACACTCTGGCTGGCTCCCAAATACTATCTGGGTCTGTCTTTATTTCTTCTTATCACCCTTCTTCTCTTCACCACTTCTCTGTTTACTACTCTTCTTGGTATCACAACAAAGACCGTTACACCCTTCCACTCCTCTCTTGCAGAGTTAGGATTTATTTTCTCAGCTCCTGACACTTCCTTAGCTCCCAAAGCAAGCGGCACAAGTGGCACAAGCAGCAGTGGATGCAGCGCCGGCTGAAACCCCGCAGTGCTCCCATACACCAAAGCACATTGCAGTGGCCCTGCTCAGTCTCTCTCCATGGCAGAAATGTGGCCAGAACACGTCTTCCATCAGAGCATTACACTACCCCGAGGCCATCAGTGAAGGAGAACAAGGCTGCTGCTCCTTCCAAAGCACCTCTGGGTCAGATGCAGTCGGAGCAGCATCCGAAATATTTGGCAAACACAGGACAAACAGCCATCATCGCTGGACCAAGTTCCCCGGCTCCCTTGCACAAAGGCCTTTTTGTTGGCAAGCCTAACTCCACATCAAATAACTGCATCAGAAGTGGTGGTTTTGCTGAGTTGTCTTTCTTGGAGGAAAGAGAGAACTCGGGTTGAGCTGAACAGAACCGAACTCTTCTGAAAGCATCACAGATGTGCATGAGTGCAATAAACTTTTCATTTATTGTGTCCATAAATATATGGCCTTCCCTGAATTATCACACATACCAAATAAATAGGTGCGTTTGAAAGCCCTTTAAGATGAGCCAGAAAAGTGATATAAATTGAGCCAGAAATAGATGTTAAACAGTATCCACAGATCGACTGTGGCAGTTTTAACTTGTATCTATCTGAAGATGCACAAAGTATCAGGAAGACAAGCCTTTACACCACCAGGGATGGAGAACTCAGAACCCTAAAGAAGAAAGATGAACTGAAGCAAAAATAAATCTCTCAAACTTACTACATACGTACATACATGCGCACCTTCTGTTGGCAGACTGAGTCTTTTCACTTTGGAACAGAGTTTAGATCGAGTTTGCCTTGGATTCATACCTAGCAAACAAACAAGAATTGTCCTCCAGCACAGAAATAAGGCTCTCCACAAGAAAAGATTGTACCAGTGTGTACAGATATGCAAGTTTGAACTGCTACATTAGCCTGGCATAGGAACTGCATGCATGTTTTAATTTCACAATTAGAGTGATTGATTGCAACAGGGTTTTAGCTCAGGAAGAGGTTAGCAACAAGCTACTCCGCACAGAAAAGCTGCTTCTTTGCACTGAAGGCTACCAGTTATTAATAAAATTCTTACAAGTAACTAATTCTCACAGAAGTCTTTCCATTATCATCAGCTCAGCTGTCAGAGGAAAAAAAAATAAACTGGTTCCACTAAGATGTTATTGAGGGCAACTAGCAAAAGGCAGAAGAAAGAGGACTGCATTTCTTTAATGTAAGAAAAGCAGAAAATGGGCCACACTGAGATAACTCCAGCCAACAAAACGATGTTGGGGGCAGGGGGTGGGGGGCGAGTCATAAAAGGCCATCCAGTTTCTTCTTTGCCGTTTCGATTGCCTAAACATTTCTAAGTCACATTCGTAATTGTTAGAGATGCCTTTCACACACAATTTTCAGGCAGACTTCAGAATCAAAGTTCTAAGGAATAGATTTTAAAACTTTTCACAAATAGAGAAGAGTAGAAGAAATCTAGTTCCTGCTAAATATCTCGACATTCTCCATTTCTCAAAAGCCATCTGCAATACATCTAGTGCCCAAGTAAGCACCATCTTTTCTGCTTGCACTTCTCCAGTTCCAAGAAAATACCATCAGGATGCAAACATTTAGAGAAGAATTGTCAATGTGCAAGAGAGTTCATTGCATCATCCCTACTGTGTAGGTTTTAATAACAGAAAGGATCCACTTTTAAGAACAGACTATAGTAATAGAAATGCCACACCATTCATAGGCCCATTGAATTTC
The DNA here is from genome assembly GCA_026212715.1 of Elanus axillaris. Lineage (NCBI taxonomy): Eukaryota > Metazoa > Chordata > Aves > Accipitriformes > Accipitridae > Elanus > Elanus axillaris. The sequence continues at coordinate 41,624,830 of JANZLQ010000089.1, read as the reverse complement.
AACTCTGCAAACCATTTACAAAATACACCACCCTCCCCTTTAAGGTATTTATAAGATATAAGCACACAAAGAAAAAAAATTTTTTCAAATCTATTCCTAATATGCTAATTTCAGTCTCTAGCCAGACATTCACAAGAGATAGACACCACACATTAGCATCTGAATAAGGTGAAGTTACTGAACAGAGGCAGTTCAGAATAAAGCTCCAGAAGAGCAATTCAAGAATGCTTTCACCAAGGAATAGAAAAACCAGTTCCAGAAAAACATTTAATCCTCTACATAAACCATGAATACTGAGTAAATGAAGCAGCTCCTCAATGCAGAGATATATTAAAATTTGAGCAAACAAGACATGGTTTCCGTTATATGGTACTTCTCTAACACAAGGACTAGCTGTGCCTTTTTTGCTCAAAGTCTGAAAATGAATGAAGTAGAACTAGAATACAATGTAGTTTATGTGCTACAAGAACAAAGAAAGTTAATTAATCATCTGGAAATTCAAATAAAAGATTATGCTTATGCATTGTATATTTAAAGCTTTTCTTTCAAATGAAAAAAAAAAATCTGAAAACTACAGTCAATTCCGTTCCCAGGTTAGGCAAACTTATTCTTGACAGCCAAAAATCATCCTAACAGACATCCTACAGTTTAATGGGTTTTAATAATATTGAAACACCAGTCTATTTTTTCCTCCCAAAATAACCATTTAAAGCACAACAGACCTCAATTCAAAGCGCATATCAATTTTTAGTTCAAGCTATGATAATCATTCTTAGTAGTACACACATCTCCTTTTCAGAAGGAGCTGCTTCTCTATTGAATGGTAAACCAGATACAAACCCATGTGTGCCAGCTGGACTTTTTCTGAAGTAGCCACACTCCCCAGCACATGGTAGACCTCTGAAGCCAGGAGGAAAGCCATCCAAGCCCCCAGTAAGTCCAGATGTGACTTGAAATCTTGCACGCTAGGCAGATGCTATTTATTCTACCTGACAACACTGCTCCTCGCTGCTGAATAAATCAAGCTGCTGCCTGGGAACACTAAGCTGGAACTCTGACCACTAGCCATACGTGGCCTTACGTTCAAAAAGCACTCTAATCCGCCCCAAATCAGCCAACAGTACCTTCCATCCAGCTCTGCTCTAATCTATCCCCATGTGCAATCAGGTCTTTAATAACCAGGGAATAGCTTAGCACCGCACCCTATGAGAATCTCTCGCAAAAAGTTACAGCTCTGTTCACCAGTTTAACAGCCATTTCCCTGTACAAGCCGTTTTTCAATAGTTTGCAATTAGTTCGGTTTAATTCTCAACAGTCATAGTTATGACATGCACATCTGCTTGCTGTTGTGCTTTATCACAAAGCCTTTAAGGCACACAGGACCCTCTAGCTGATAACAAAGAAAAAATTTAGGGAATTAAAACATTATACCTGGCAGCACTTTCAGTAAAACGGAAATGCACTTTGAGATACAGGGCACATCACAGCAGTGAAACACACATACACTCCCCATAAAACATGTTCATCCAAGATTAAATAAATATGCTGGTCACTTTGCAACTGGAACCAACAGGCCGGCACTGCGCAGGAGCAGCACCGGCACCCAAAGGCACCAGCCAGGATGCTCAGCTCACACCAGCTGCCCCTTCGCCCGCATGTGACAGCCAGCACTGCACCAAGTTTTTCTGGGTTACCCCAACTCCTAAACGCTTTGCCTTGCTGTGCCCTCAGCCCTGATTAGCTTCCCCAACCCTTCATTTCAATCACGTGACCCTAAAAGTAAGGAGCAGCAGGAACAGGTTTGAGATTTTTTGCTGCTGTATTTCAGGTTTTCATTACTCAAAAAATACTATTACCTAACCATTAGTAGCAAACTCTCTATGCCAAGAGCCTACAGCAAGATCTTCACAGAATACAGGTTTTGGGTGAACAGGGGTTTATTTCACTGTTTTTAGCCAGTTTCAGTGGGATTTCACTTTTTAAAAATTCTTTTTGCAACATTCCATTCAAAGAACCATTACTTGTAAAGAGATGATGTTAATTAACTATTTGAGAAAAAAAAAAAAGCTCAAGGCCCCACTCATTTTACTCTGCAAGTCCTGTGCAGTAAATCACATGCAAAGTTTCAACTAAACTTCCATGCTTGTCCTAAGTTTACTCACAGCAGCCTATTGCCATAGTGGCACTCAGCTCATCCTGAGCATAATCTCACCTGCGTTTCCATGAGCTCCTGTGAGATAGCACAAGCAAGCCATAGATCTTTAAACAATGACTTATTAATTCAATTTCAGGACAGCCAGTAAAAGCTATTTTTGCAAGGGGCAGTGTGTGCGACTGCTACGTGCAAACAGCTTAAGTGTCCACAGCAAACCTTAGTAAATTATTACAGTTGGCCCTTAACAAAACAAATACAGTAGAATGTGAATATGTTCAATAGCTTTAGGAACAGAATCCTACAACTGAGTATTATGATTACACCACTGAAATTGTGACACAGATATTTTCTTTTAAAGATCAAAACAAATCTTTTACTGCTGTCCACGAAAACAGTTCTTTCTTATTTTTTCCCCATTATACTACTGTATGTTAAGAAATTAATATTTCCAAGTGCAACCAAAAGAAAAAACATTTGGTCTGGTTTGTCTTGCTTTTATGGACTTAATGTTATAGCCATCTGACAAAACAAAAAGATTAAATAAGGCATAAAGAGCATTACCAAACAATGAGAAGTATAATTACAAAAGAGGATATAAACTGTGTTTCTAAATTATATGCAGCAAGCTGCATTAAACCAACATTAAGCTTGAGGAGATAAAAGAAACCCATAAAACACAGAAGTTACTTTTTCAACTGCAACATCAGCTCTTCTCCCCTACGTTCAGTATTTTTGGTTTTACTATATAATTTGCAAGTACATTTTTTGTTCTCTCTTCCGAGAGGGAAGAGCCAAAGACCCCCATTACCATCACCACCATGTGGTGTTCCCACCCACATGATTCCCAGGACTTCTGCAGACATCTCCTGTGATTCATTGTACTGCCATATCCCAAGAACCAGAACAGGATCCTAACACTTCACCTTAGGATAACTGCTCTTACACTATGGAAAGCATGGTTCATCTTACTTGAAATAAACTCCCAAATGCCATCATAGTAATTAACTCAAGTTTTCATGTTTAAAAAAACCCAAACTCCAGAAACTCAACTCTAAGTGAGGCTAATATATAAAAAGTAGATAGTTGATGGTTGACAAAGGAGTCACAGCATGCTCCGATCACTGGAATCATGTGCCTGGATCCAACTTGAAGTCCATTTTTCACTAATGCAGATGCAGATTCTCAGAAGCAGGCATTGAAGGAACGTGCAAAGAAAAAAGCACACACACCCCCCTTAACTAGAGAACAGTATGCAATTAGACCATCATGATCAAAGTAGTGAAGATACTCCAGAAGCAATCACAAAAAAAAACCCACACCAAAAAAAACCAACATTCTCAGTTGTCTGAACTCTTCTCACCACCCTATTTTGCATCATTTATTCACCATGAGTATACTGTAGGTTTGCCTTTATGCTAATACCATTAAAAGCCATTTACTCCCTATCTCCAGCCCCCAGAGAGCGCATTTTATCTAAATCCCATAGAACAGCACTAATATCCCGCACACCACGCAGCTTACCACTAACGTCATGAAATTGTTGATTGCTGTTCTGTTACATAACAGCCAAAAAGCCCAGGAGAGCAGAGACTGCAGATGCAGGTCCGGGGGAATCCACAGCCCCAGTCAGGACCATTTTTAATAGCCACATATCATATTTAATGCTAGATTTTAATTTGTTTTGCAGCAACTCTTCCAACCTTACGGAATTTTACATTAAGCTTCTTACAGTGGTTTTAATCATAATCTTTGTGAATTGCATGGACATGAGATGGACAATCTCTCACACTTCTGCAAATCTCAAGAAATCCTCAAGGAAGCCACACACACCAGCAGAGACACCAAAGGCTGGTTCTAGGCCTTGCAAGGCCCAGCTGAAAAGCGTGCAGGTATTTAGTTTCAGCCCTCAAGAAAGCAAAGAATCAAAACAAGTAACCAGCCAAACACAAGCTATGAATACTCAAAACAATTGTGAATGGCTTACAATCAATGAAAATCATAAAATCTGAAAAACAACTTCTGCTTGTAAATTCAGTAAGTAATATGCAAACACAATAAAAGGGTGAAGCTTAAGAACAAAAACATATACTACCCAGAAGGGAAAAGAAAAAACAACCAACCAAAAATCTATCAGCAGTGTTTTGACTCTGTAGGTCTGGGAACTGTCTGGTGTTGGATTTTTTTATAGAAAAAAGACAAACAAAAAAAAAACCCAAACCAAAATCTTAGGAGTAGTAGCTACCAGAAGTCAGTTTGAGTAATAACATATTTCATAGTAACTGCTGTTTCAGCCTACCATACTGAGATTGCTGGCATAATGCTTCTAGAATGATCAATTTAACTCATTTTATTTTCATATTACAAGTAAAAGGTTTGTGCTTTGCTGTATGCCTTCTCCACAGCTGTTCCTTGACAGTAATTAGTTATTCTTGCCATAGGAGCACCCAGGGTCCTTTCCCAGACCGAGGTCCTCTCCTCTTTTGCACTTAGAGATCAGAAAGGAACCAGAAGCATCAAAAAGACCTGGCACTACAGTACAATCCCAAAAGAGTTTTTATGATCCTTAATCATAAGTTTTGTTCCTACAGCAAGACTATCTTTTACAGAGTACTGTGCAATACAGAAAATGACTTGCTAGGGCAGCGCCTTACTTAAATTGCCTATGATCCCCTTTTTGAGATCTACACTTCAGGTAGACTCCTTTATATCTTAGTCCCCCCTTAATTTCTCCAACAAAACACAAATAGAAAAACCCCACCAGAATATCCTTCACAAAGCTTGCTCCTGTCCCCACACAGTGGACAGGCAGAGGATAAACTCTCCCAGCTTTAGCACAAACAGTGAATTCTGATGTCTGCAAATTTATCAACAAATAGCAATACGTCACAGCAAACTTGGCACCTGTACAGCATCACAGCCTGGTGAGGGGAATAAGTCACAGGGCACAAGAGCAGCCGTAGCTGCAGGATGAAGTGGGTGGAAGAGGGATCCAGTCCCCAGGAAGGTGGAGCACACTCATCACACTGGTCTGTGACAGCAGCTAGGCTGCAGAGAGCATTGCTTCCCCTTCAGGCTGCCAAATAAATCCGCATCTGGGGCTTGATTAAACAGTAGGAGGAGAAAAAGCAGAGCAGAACTGAAGGTGGAGTTAATTAACCTTTAAAAGTAATGAATGAAGACTAGAGTGCAACTGATGATAGGAACTAATTTATTCACACTCCTCAGAAACAGTCATTTTGCTAAAAAAACATGTTTGTCTACTCTATTCTCAAGTTACCATGGTACAAGTCACCAACAGGGAGTCATCTATCAACAAACAACGGATTGACAGTCTCAAACACCAAAGTAATTTTATTTCCAAAAATAATGGTGTTTTGCACATCTGAGTTTCATGCTGATCAATGTTTCTATTGGTAACATGAAAATGCCTCCAAACCAGTTAGTTACATGTTACATTGCCGAGGATACCAATAACCTGACACAGAACAGACACAAGCTTCCTTACCTGCCGCTGGGTTTCCTGTCACTTTTATAAAAAAAGCCAGCTTACGGTTTCCCATAACTTTAATTTCAGTCACCCAGAAAGCACGCACACCAACACAAAATGCTGCCTGCATACTAACAGGCTGTCCTCTACAACATGAGCTTCTTAAGACACTACTTAAAAATATATGGTAAAGAGGAAACACAAGCACTCACATTTCCTCTTGCAGGTAAGCTCCACGCTGGAAAAAGCTGGGAACTTTTCTTTTATCAAGGTCTACTCACCAATCCCTGGCTTCACCAAGCTACTGCATGCCACGACATTGCCACCATTTATGTTGATCCCAATACAGCATTTGGCCACGTCATCAAAGCAGTAAGCGTTACTTTAACGGTTTTAAGTTTATGCCACATAATTTCAAAAAGGCACAGTTCTTCAACTGTAAGAACCTTTTCAGCTTCACACAATGATAATGTTTGATAGATTTATTGAAACAAAAGTGTATTTAGTTCATAAGCACACACACACACACACCCCAAATAGTTAACAAGCATATAACCTAGTTACTAGTTGGTCTACCACACCCTTGGCTCTGCAGAAGCAGAGCAGATACCCCTCATGGAGCCATCAGCATCCAGCTCCAGCATCCTCTGAAACCTCACTAGCGCCAGGGAAGGGACCCGGCACTCCACACCGCAGAACACTCCTTTCAGGCTGGCAGGTGAGGCGTTTCACTTCACACAGGGTAACGTCCTCAGAACACACCAGACAACCCAGAGGCTTAGACCTTTCAAAGCCGCCATGTCCATATGCTAACCTACTGTGAGTGCATATAACGCTGGGATAGATTTAAGCTAGTATTGGAATTAAACCCATGGAAGACCAAGTTCTTCACAGCAAGAGGTTGATGCCTTCAATACGCACTCAGAACAGTATGCTGTTTTGAGCTAATTCCTTTATATATCACTTACTAGTCTAGAGTCGATACTTAATACCTGTTTTACAGGTGCTTGGATAGATGTAAAAGTACAACAGTCCCAGAGAAGCACTAGTAATGACCTCAGAAAGGGCTGCTGCAATAGTCCCTGTGAATGAAACTTGATGTAGTTCACCGCTGTTTCTCTGATCAGCTGTACCAACTGCAACCCTAGTGTTCTGCTAAAGCTGTAACAGGAGAACTACGAAGTACCACGACCTGTCAGCCAAAGACCCAAACCCGTACCCAAGGGCAGTCTGTACCATTCCTCCCATGCCATGACCATTTAGTGTCCCACTGCCAACTCCTCCTTCAGCACGAGCGCATTTCCCATTCACAGTGGTTAGCAGTCACGTATGAACTTACAGCCAAACCGCTGGCAGACACGGAGCTGCTGCTTCCCACAAGCGCTCATTGCAGAACCAAGTCAGACGGTCGGCCAGCGCCTGCACACACAGCACCTGCTTGTTCTGTTATCCCTTTATCCAGGCGCTATCATATGAGCACTCTTATGTGCATAAATTGCACAATGGGTGTGATCCTGCTGTTATCAGCATCGGTGCTGGCAGGCTAAAGTAATCACCAGCCTGAATAAGGGGGAGGTCAGGCACTCTGCCTTCTTCCACCATCCAAGCATGTGAATATACCCATGCCCACAACACACAACATCCGAAGTCTGCGCTTGCGTTAGCGCTGCGTCAGCCCTCCCGCGTGCAGGGGACACCCCGGGAGCCCAGCCGTGCCCCCACATGCACTGCTGCAATGCCACCAAAGCAGCCAAACCTGAATGCGAGGGACACGAGTTAGTTGTACTCGTTGCTGCCGCATCCCTTAACTGCCTCCACCAGACAGAGAAATGGTAGTGCTACTAACCAGAAAAGGTTAACAGAAATTTGGGAGTTGCTGTTATACCTGGCTAAGGAGAAGGGACTGCAAAATGACCTCAAACAGAATTTCACCATCAGCTGACTACTTTGGTAAGAAATAGGCTTATCTACACATACACACGCATTTCCACAAGCTTCAAAAAATTGAACTGATGCTTTTCTTCTAGGACTGTTCCAAAAACCCCATTCAAATAAGCTAGCTCTTGTAAATTATTAAATGGTGACGTATCCATTACCTCCTGTGTCTCAGAAAGCAGATGGAGTAACACCTGGTCTCCTTTACCTAACCATATGCATCAAAGCTTAATGTAGAGTTTTGTGTAACCAAAACCTCCAAAATAAAAATACAGTGTTTGGAACTGTAGCATACCAACTCAAACATACCAACTCCCTTCCTTGAGAGGATATACAAATAACCAAATTTTCTTAGAATAGTGTCAATTCCTTGTACAATAGCTGCATCTATTTCCAGTAATTTTCCCTAGCTTAAAAATACTTATCAAATAAAATCATCCAAGCTAAACATGAAGAAAAAAAAACCAGTATGTATCAGCCTCCAACACTGCCCTTAAATTTTTTTAACATGCTTCATAGTGGGAAAAAAGATATCTCAAAGTATGATCCATGACTTTTGGTGGGCTTATTTCAGATTAGTCTGTTTTAAAATTAGATGATCTTACTAGAAAATGTCTTCTGAACTACCCAACTTCAACAAGCTAGCCCTTTGCTAAATGTATTTTATAAGTTTTTTCTTTAAAAGCACACAACCCAATATCATTAAGAATGAGCAAAATACAAAAATAAAGTTTATCTACCATGATTTCTCCTTCTCTCTACAGCATTTACTCTATATCCACTTAGAGGCTTAAACTAATTATGACTTTCCATCCAGCACTGACTTAAACTGAACAAAATCAGACATTATAAACTACAAGTTATTGAAGAAAGTTATTCAAGATGTCTTCCTTTTTTGTATCATCCTGCAATTCTTGAAAGACATATCTTTCTCATCCAATGTTGTTTGATCAGAATTTTACACATCATTTGCATATGTGTTACACTATTTATAAATGCTACTAGAAAAAAAACTAGAAACTCTTTTCCATAGAAAGCCATGCCACAGCAAAATGACCAACAGATGAAAAGGTCAAGAATGTTTTGGGGTTTTTTAAGCAAATACATTGGTAATAATTTAAGATAACATACAAGTGCAGTTTGTCCATATCACAGGAGCAGTATCTCACATACAATCCACATGTTTTCATAGAGAAATGTACTTTCAAGTCAACACAAAAATATCAAGTTTTCCTCTACAATATGCAGGAATATATACATTTCTGATGTTAATAATGTCCATATAAATATTGTACGTAACTTACCAATCATAAGGATAAAGTTACCTGATTTTTCTATAAACACTTTCAGAAATGTTATGAGCTCTTCCTACAGTAATTCCAAACTCAAACATCCTTACCTTTTTCTGGACTTAAATTTTTATATACTTCAAGGTCTGCCATTAAATTTGTAACTCGTGCATTATTGGCAAGTAGAACGCAAATTCTCACTGCAGGAAAGCCTCAATTTAATCTGCATGTCTCCAAAGCTAAAACATTTGGAAAGCAATCCTTAGAAGTACAGAACATTGCCAGCCCTGCTCTTTACGAGGATGACGAAATCTTCATGATCCATAACACAAACACAGGAAAGCACAAATCCGGAAACAATACTAGGCAACTTTCTTCAAAACCAAAAAGCACAGACTGAGAGGGAAGCTGGAAGCATCTGCTCTGTGCTGCTGCTGCAGGAATGCAGGAGCAGCGACTACTTTTGGTATGAGACATGCATGCATAGCACTGCGATTAAGATGCTCCAGGCATTAAGTGTGCATAGCGCCTGGGAAGAATTGTTCTGTAGGCAAGCGCAAGGAAATCCTGCTGGCACCTAGGGAGGCTAGTCAGGAACGGATTACCATACTCCAGTTCAAGAATGGGAGAGTGATGCAGGCTGAATGCAGAAAAGAAAAACCACCCTCACTCCAAAGTAACTACAAGCATCTGCAGCCATGGGATTCTGCAAGGTGGAAGGAGAGAACCTCTGTAGGCTGCACTCCTTTTCCCCAGGTTTTGTGCCCCCTCCTCCTGTCTCTGTCAGTAACTTGAAGGGGAACAGCCATTCTGCAGAATCAAGCCAGTAAGAGCACAAAGCATGCAAATGGGTTAGTCTGTGCATCACTGAGCATTTGATTTCGTAAGTACAAGTAGTCTCTTGCGAGATGCTGAGCACTAACTCTCCCAGTAGCTATAAAAAATTACCATGCTACTGGCTAAATACTGTGCTCGTTTAATCCAGCTCACTGCTACTGAAATCAGTGGGTTTACAGTCAGTGTGGAACAATGGGCAGAAACATTCAGACTTGCATAAATTGCACTTACTTATGACGGAGCCCAAGGGGACACAGCACTGGAAAGCATGGCAAGAATAAAGTAGGCTCCGTATATAATGCTTCACATGTTTGATTTATTGCATTTTCTAATTGTTGCACTATTCAGCTGGCTTTGACAGTGACATTTACATCAGCATACCAAAGGAATCCCCAGTTATATTCTCAAAGACTGTGACAGCAATAAGAGGACAGAATTTGTCTAGCCCGTGCTAGGAAGAAGTTACATGATAGACAATGTGACTGAGAGGGGAAAAAAAAAAAAACAACCAACAAACCAACCTGTAGAACTTGAGTGAGATGGGAGACAAGATAAAGTGGAGTTGACACTTTTTTACTTACTGAGAAATCATTATTTCTTAGCTGTTGCTAACAAATAGTAAGACTTACTAAGACTTCACACAGTCACCGCATGTCACAATAGATCACAGTACACTGCAAGGTATATGTTGACTGTGTCTAGCAACCTATAAAATGAAACAACCCCCCAAGCCCGCTGTAGGATCGTTCTTGGCTGCACTTAAAGTTTGTGCTTCTAATCACACTTTCAGCTGAGGATGGCAGGACATGGCAGAAGTCATGCTCTGCAGAGAGAAGTGTCACTCATTTGCAGTTATAACAAGGGAGATGGAACAGCTACATCATTACCCCACCACTGGTTCACACCTCGGTTCACAAGATTAAAGGATGAAGTCATCACTCTGAAGCCTCTAGACAGTTATTAATCATTTACATTCAAATTGATGTGTTATAGTTGCAGTTCAACAACAAAAAATAAACTATGACCGCTCTATAGTTTAATATTGATATATCAGATTGCACTTGATAATGTGTTAAGTGCACATTACTCCACACTCCTAGCATTCTGTATTATGAGTGGAGCTACACACAAGCGTCTTTAACACCAAAGCTGCTCTGTAATAAACCCTGCCCAATCATTAATACATTCCTTATTATTCTGTCTTCAAAATAAAGTTCATTTTAAAATATCAGAAGTGCTTAAATGCTATATGCTTTAGAAATCAGAGCAAGCTGTATAGGTTAGCAAGAACATTACAGCAAACAAATTAAGACTTCGATGTTATTCAGGAGACATATGCCAAATGGTATGAAAATGCTTGTAGGTTTATTCAACTTCTAAAAAAAAAAAAAATCACCATGACAACTGTTCACTGCCAAGCCAGGTTTTGCATCCAATCCCTAGCCTTGTCAGTCAGAGTCAAACCTGAAATAGGTGTGGCCTTGGAGACACTACATTAGAGTTTGACTGTCCACAAAGGGGAAAGTCAAAAGGCAACTAGTTCACTTTATACTATCTAACACTGCACCTACATCTTATTTAAGCGATGGCCGAGTAATCCTCCCATCTTTCCACTTCGCTTTGCTTTCACATACAACCCTTATTCTCAGGGGGATCACAACGTTCCTGCTGGGAATGCTCTGCAGAGCCACAACACGTGAAGTTCTAAAAAGTCTCAGAGTTGATGGTGACAAGCAAGCTTTCCAAATATGAAATTGTTATCTTGTTACCTGTATTTGACTAACATGAATGATCACCATAAGACAGCAGTACATATTTTCAACAGCCACCACTGTTTCACAGGTATCGCACAATCACAAGATAAGGTTTGGCAGGACTGGTAACAGACTCACTTGTATGTCTGGTTTTCCTACTTATATTTCTGCCCCATAAGCCCTTCCTTGGGAGACACTTCCCAATAACTTACATGCTTAAAAGTCTGGGTTTTTTCAACTTTTTAAGCGGGTTTCAAGAAACATGTGAACCATCCATCCTCCAAGCCTCATCACACCGATAGCTTTTGACAATCTCAGCTATAAAAGCACTAAAATTCATTTAAAAGATGTTCATTCACTCAAAATCCATCTCCCCCAGGCTAATATTATTTTCCAGTAGTCTTAATTTGTGGTTCAAAAGAAAGTTCTGTCATTAAACCACTGGAATTATTTTTAGATAAAGACAGCAAGTACCTCCAGGTACAAAGCAGACAGGGTCAAAGCACTATCCTGGGCATTTCATAGAAAAGGGGGATTTAAAGCTTTCTTGTAATATCTGCAAACTGTAATTCTTCTCTTCTACGCACATAGTTACAGATATGTTTTCATCTAAAATACACCATAGTTCAGCTCACAGCTTCTGGCTGAAATGAGGGAAATGTGGCCTGTTTTGTGCCATAAGCAATGCCAGAGGGACGAAACAGTGCTGGCTTGTCCAGGATGTAATTGCCAAACCAACACCAATACTTTTAGCTCTCTGGAAGAAAAGATACATTAAATCTGCTACCCAGGCACTCCCAGCTCATCTGTGCGAGGCAACAGCCCACGGGATAACCAGCAGATACTCCCACAGCAAAAGAGATGACCAACAGGACAGACAGACAGCTGTGGGAATCGCTATGCTCAGGCCTCTCCTCCTGAGGCAGCTCAAGTCTCTTGGGCTACAAAACCAGCTAAAAACTCCCTTAAAAAGCACAGAAGATACCCGTATGCCACGCAAACCTGAACCAGTAATTCCAGGGTAAAAATCCTGCCTCACGCTTGCTGCTACAGGTTGGCCAGGATGTGGAGAGGCCATGCGAGCTCAGGCAGAGGTCCCCTTCGAGGGCTGAGCGGCTGCAGTCCAACATACCTACCGGAAAACCGGCTCCCGTGCAGCCCTGCCCGAGACATGGGAGATGGCCTTCCCTCCCCACAGCCTGGCGGCACCTGAACCTGCCCCGTGGCACCGGGCAGCAGCCGCAGCCCCATCCACAGTTAAAGAAAATTTATTATCAAAAGCGCCGGCCTTTGCCAAATTGCCAAAAATAGAAGTCCAATTTTTGAACACTAAAGCCCATACCTTGCAAGGCTTAGATTACTGGACAGAGGCACGACAGTGCAAGTTCTACTGCAAAATAGTCATTTTCCAATAAATGAGAATATGATTTAACTAATAGTTTTGAAATTACAGCATCAGAAGAATATTAATTTTCTGGCTCATTGGTTTTTCCTTTTTCACTGTCAAAATAGCTGGAAACTGGTACAAAGACTAATTCTGCTAAAGAGCAAGTAAAGCTGATTAGAGAACTTCTACCTCTTACAGTAAATAGATCATGAAATAAGAGGATAACATCTTCATATTCATCACCCAAATCTAATCTTAGACCTAAACTATAATACAACCTCCTAGTGAAAAGTCAGCTAGCAATAAATAAAACTGTATTAGCTGCATGAAAAACTTGTCATTTTTACCAGATTAAAGCTTTTATCGACTCTACTCATTTGTCATTAATGAAGACACGGTTCTTTGAGAAGCTGACAAATATACAAAGATGGAAGGGGAAGAACACTTGGCATTACAACTCAACTGCCTGATACACCAGCTCAAGACCGATCACACACATGAAACTCCTCCTTTCCCCAAAGGATGCATCTAGCGATAGACACAGGATTCTTAAAGGTAGTTACACATTCAACAAAACACCAAGAGGCAGTTTCTTCACGCATTTTAGGCACCTTTTTAATCTGTGCGAACTTTAATACATGAATTCTTTAATGCCCTTCTTGCATGTACATTTTCAGTTATGTCTGGTTGTCTCAAGGAATGAATTATGGATATTTCGCTACATAAATAAGAATGTAGACCAAAATATAAATTACTGCACTGTTAACTTGTCCCGCTTTCCCAAGTATCATCATAAAGCTTAAATGGAAGCTGACTATTAAGATATAAGCTTGAATTCCACAGTCTACATCTGGCATCTTTAGCACTGTAGCCTCAAGCGCAGGGCTTGTATGAGGCTTCAGCAGAGCTAATTATAAAGCATTGCCCACCAGCAAACATCAAGCCTAATGTACACGTGCAATTCAGCAAAGATTTAATATTGTTCTCCCAAAACTCTTGTGCTCTAATAACCAAAATAGACCATTTTACTGTATAAGAAGTAAAACATAATGCTTTTTATGTTCCCATTCATTGGGCACAAAAGTTCAAGATCACTGAGGCAAAAAAATCCTACAAGAACTTGCACAAAAGCTCAGCTTGTCAGACTGAAATGAATGGAAAAACACTGCAATAACACCTGCCGTAAGCAATCTCTTGTGAAGCTGTCCAAAACTGGTTGTGTAACAGCAGTAGGCGTTCATCTAATAAAGGTGGTGCACAATTGCATCCCTTACATTTGGGAAATCTTTGAAATGATCTCTCAAAATAAACAATTGCCTTAGACTAAGTCTCTCTCCCCTCCTCAACTTCAGATGCACAGAAGTAGGCAATTTCAAAGAACCTTTTGAAAGATGAGCTGGATACTCCTGAAACAAGAGACTATGAGCACATGCAGTAATCCAGATGAGCAGTCAGCAATTTCCCCTGCATATTCGCTGGTGGCTGGGGCAGACAGCTCACTGCACATTGCCAGGTGCCAAAATAATTACGGAAAAAATATTGTTTGCTTAGCGCCAGCATGAGTCAAACTTTTGAGTGGCCTATCCTCAAAGTGCCACTTGGAGTGAGAGCACCGATACCCAGGGCAGCACTGTACCAAAGCTGCACTGCAGTGGCTCAGCACCTCAATACTGAAGTCTAGAATGAAGTTCCCATTCTTGCCATTTTCCCTTTCCCAGGGGCAGAAGAAAATGTTATCACCACAATTTTCTCAACCCATTTCCTCAGTTAGACATTAGGAGGCAGACATTCAAAGATACCAAAACTCCTAACACTACTTAAATACCTATTTACCTTACAGGCTTGGCCCTCAGTTCAGTACACCCAGTCAATGGGCTTTCAAAGGTGAAGTAATCAAGCAACCAGACCTGCACCATCCATTGCAGTCTGCATGTGGCAACATTGCATGAAATTACTGTTTCCCTTCAAGCATGAGGTTTACGCCAGCCAACACAAATTTTGGAGTTAATTCCCACAGATGGTCACAAGCCTGAGCGAATGTCACAAAACTTTAGAAAAAAACCTTATCAGATGTAAAGCAATAAATGTAATTATCTAGATGCAGCTTCTGGCTAAGGAAGTACTTACGTTGCTGACCAGCAGGCACTGGGAGCATGTGCCACAGGAAGGGTTATATACAGACTGCAGGTTTTTTTTATCCCCTTTATACTTTTAGCCCCAAACACCTGCTCGCAAAGTAGATGGATGCTTGGTCTGACGACACAGCCACTCCAACATTGTTATTGCCAACACACAAACAAAATACGATCCACATTTACAGCTTGAAAACCCTGAGAAAACTAAAAAAAAAAAAAATAATCTTTTTCCAAGCCTAGAGGCATGATGTACTTTGTATTTTGGCACTGTTTGCAACAGGAAGGCAAAGAAAGTGGGTTCATCAAGTCCTCAAGGCTATTCCGAACATTATAATTGCCTATCTGCTCTATTCTACAGAAACTACTAAAATAGCTTAAACCCAGATCTGTCTTCAGTTTGTTATTCTCTGTGTGCGCATACAGTGCTATATCTCGCTGTTACTGAAGAAAACTGACATTTTTGCTTCTAGGCAGATAAGACTCCCTAGAGTTCAAGGCACAGCAGCAACCTCCACACTTCTGTAACCAAAAATTTCAGACCTAAACAAATAAGAATTTTAATATCCTGCAAATGCAACTATTAGCAGCTTTTCCCAATAAAATTATGAGAAATCCTTAGGCAATTTTGGTGCATAGAGTACTTCAGCATTACACGTATGAATATTCAGTCATTACTCAAAGACAACCCTTTAAAGCCCTGTGGAAAGGCACACAGTTATGTATCGATACTTTTTCTTGCCTAACAACACGCAAGTGTCTCAAACCATCATTACAGTGTGGTAGAAAGCAGCCTGATCTGTGTACACAGCATTTTCCAGAATGGAATGGAAACATTGCTGGTTTTATTTGCTCTTCACTGTACACAAGAATTAAATTGGGACCACTTAAATAGTTCTCCAGCCTTATATTCACATTAGTCAATATATTGCTTGCTACTAATTACATTTACAACTTCAGAGCAAGATAGGATGCTCTAAAAATTTTTCCCAAACTTACCAATCTCCACCTCAAAGTACATTAGTTTCTCCTGTGTCTATTTACATACTCATGGACAATTTCCAATTTGCTCTTGTGCCAACTTTCCCCATCAGTTCAAATAAGCCTTTTCTTTCCTGAGCTCTCCCTTCGCAATGCATTCATAGTCAGCAGTCGCATCCCCTCTCAATCTTTGATTTTCCAAGCTAAACAAACCAGACTCATCTCGTCTCCACTTCGGTAGTCCTTTTCTCTGCCTGCTCCCAAGCTCCCCTTGCTCGGGTACTGCTGACCAGAACTGCATGAGGCTGGGTCTCATAGCACTAACACCATCTTACTCCACGACACTCAAAATTGCATCTGCCTTCAACTAATGCATCACATGAACAAGGTACTGTCCTCCTGTTGCCATCTCTCATATGCTTTGTCCTACACCACCTCCTCGCTTGCAGCTGATGGTCTTCCACATAGGTGCAGAAGCATTCACTGCTTGTCTTCCAAGTGAGGTTCTTTGACATTCACAGAGAAGCACCATGCACTCCAACAGGTTATACCTGCAGGGCTGCAGTCCCATTTGGGTGTTTCTGCTCTAAGTTAGGGGGTTTGGTTTTTTTGTTTGTTTTGGTTTTGTTTTTTTACACAAAACTAGATGTTTAAACTACTCCAGATAAACACAGAGCTTCAGCATTCTTATTTATGCTGTCCACAAGACTTTCTTGCATTTAAACACCTCAGCTTGAGGTGAACAAATGGAATACCATCTATTTAGGTTCTTAAAGCAACACAGGTCCCAGAAGGGTATGAAAGAAACACCAGAGATTAACACAGCTGAGCAGCAAAGTTTATACTGTGTGCCTCTGTAGACAATTCCAGTCCTGAAGTCTCTATGGAGAAAGATGTTCCTATGCTTTTTAAGAACACCAACTAATGCAGTGGGATATTTTTATCTGGCTGACTTACACCCGAGGTGCAACAGTTCTTCCAGATTACAAGTTAAATTACAGATAATAACCGTGCCACTCTAATGTGATCTTCCAGTCAAGCCTGATACAACTGAATTAGTCCATTGCTCTGAATGAAAGAATGCAGTTTAGATAGTATGAGCAAGATAGAATTAATGTGACATCCTATCAATAGTGGTCAAAACCCTATTAACACAGGTCTGGAAACAGTTGGAGAGGCCAGAGGATAAAAACTAGAAGCCAAGAAAGAGAATTAATTACAATTATGGAAATGCAATGTAAACAAAAGGGTTGTATTTCTGAGAGAACTTAAGAAGAAAGGATACTTCAAGTAACTGACTCTAGTAAGCACAAAAAGCCACTTTCAGAACTGCCGAGAAAAAATCAGCTATTTGCTAAACATGTTGCAGCTTCTTTCTGTTTAATGATTACAGAATGTTAGCATGTAGAAATGTAAGCTAATCAATGGCTCTGTGAGCTTGCTCCCTGATGAGCCATGCTTTTTTCAATGTCAGAATATGAAACTATAATAGTAATAACTACCAAAAAAATCATGAAAACCCTGTGTAAATTAGAATGAATAGACACTAGACCTGGACACATACAACAAAAACACTGAAATGTCAGCAAATCACAAGGGGTTGGATCACAGTACCTTACCTGCTAACAAACAGTACCCTTCCCACATAGAGTTCATATTAGATTGTCTTTCCTAATTTCCCAGTGGTATAAAAAAGTTTTAAACAATTACAATTTCCTTATGTCTACTGGAGAAAACATGGTCTCAGACACAGGTAAATCCCAATTTAGTTGCCTGGCATTCACTTAGCCATGCAAAGCCCAAAGTTCACTGCTCAGCCCCACCTGCTAAGGAGGATACGTCAATCCTAACCACAAGGCTGCCATCAGGAACTGGGGGCAAGCACTCAGCCCACTCACCCCCACCTGTCCCACTGCCCTTTGTCAGGACCTACAGGATCAGAAGGCTCACTGACAAAAAGCAAATCCCTAAAAAGCTCCATCAACCCTTTTATCTGTATCAGCACAGTCCCATAGGAAACTGACTTCTCTCAAGCATCAGGAGCAACATGCTAATTCCTGGGGACATGCACACGTCTCCTTATATCATGCTGTTGGGAACTGCCACCTCTGTCAATGTCCAGCAGGTACTTCAGCTCCCTCCACAGACTAAGAGTGAAAGTAACTGTCACTGCAGTGCCTTGCTTAGGTTGACGAGACAAATGGAAAGCCCTGAAGGATTCTGTCGGGGAAAAATAATCCTGTCTGGTCATGAATGAAAGACAAATAAATTAAGCCACTGAATCTTTCTGGTCTAGAATTCCTCCTAATTATGGCTTCTGCTTTAGACAATTATCACTTCACAGATCCATCACTCAATAGCTGTTCATGGATTACTAGACTTTGTGCTAATGGATCATTATCCAGCCTTTGTACCATCAGCAGGATAAAGACATCGTGCTGCTCTACGATAAAATACCACCTCAAGTCACACAGTATGGACCAGACTTTTCTTTCACTTGATCTGGAATAGCAAAACTGCAAATACACATCCAAAACATAGCTGCTCCAGTTACATACTCATGATAGAGAACAGACTGTTGCCTGGAGAGAAGCGTGATTAACAGGCATTTACCAAAACACTGCAGTAGTGCTCAGACTCAGAGAAGTGGGACCTGTGTGAGACACCTGGGAGACAACACTCTCCTTCCACAATGTCAGAGAGAACTCAGAAGGAACATGATCCCACTAAAATCCATGAGACCACAGGAGTGGCCCAGGAACAAATCTCAGTTTCATTTGAGAAGCAGAACAGTTGTGCCTGGAGATGACAGGCTTACCAATGACAGATTTGTGAACCATCTTCCCTGTAATGCATGCCCCAAATGTAGCACACAGATGAATTAATATGACAATGCCGCTGTCAGACTGACTTACAGAAAAGTTATTAATATTTTTCTGGTGTCCCAGATAGAACTAGTGGTGCCTATGGGCAAGAAAAAAAAGCAGTACAGAGGAAAACGGTGTTACCTCTGAATAGGCTTTCGTAAAGATGATGCACAAATTGACAAATGATAAATTCTCCTACTAAAACATTAGCTTCATCAATGGTGACATAACCACAGTGACGAAAATGCAGATACAGTTTGGTTCACAGTGGTTTGCATGGTAATCCTGTGAGCCGCAAACTCCCTCAGCTTCCTGACAAACACACAGTGAAAATGAAGTTGAAGGTTCTCTAGGGAAAAAAAGATTACCTTTGCTTTTGAAAAAAAATGAGTATTTCTATCTTCAATTTACAGGTAGTCCATGCTGCTGTTATTAATAGTGCCATAAATCTACCCTAAAGTTACAGTTTTTAATCACTGACCTCAAAGGGAATAAGGAATACAAAATGTGGGCCTCTCAGAAACAGCATTAGCAAGTCACTCCCCCAGAAGGACAGGGAGGGGTCCAGCTGTCTCATTAGACTAGACCTGCAGAAGTCTGTTCCAGGCAGGGATGGCTCATGAGTCCTGGTGGTCCCTTGCCCACACCAGGCGCATGGGCTGAGCTCAGCACTTCTCCTTTACCCCGTGCCCAAGGAAGGGTAAAGCTACCCAGCAAAGGGAGAGAAACCTGCATGGGGAACGCATGTACTCTCTAGTTAGGTTGATATATCAAGTCTTAAAGCATGCAGAAGGAGGTCCTGAAGAGCAAGTATTTTATATCAAAATGTCTTCGGAGTATTTCCCGACTTTGTTATTGGAAGGATACTTCAACAACTGAACAATCACAGCATGTAATCTGTAATGGCAAGAGACTAAGATGCAAGGGGCTGACAGGGAACTAATTGGAGATGACTATTAGGCAACTATTTTGCACAAAAGTCTGATCAATACTTGGAAGTCAAGCTCTTCCTGACACTTTCAATTCCTCCTCACTAGGAGCACACAGGATTCGTACCTGCAGATTTCACTGGAGCGGTTCTAGAAATGCCTCAGCAGGAAACGTTCAAGTGCAAGGCAGCGCCAGACCGCGAGACCACAATTAATCCATTTCGCTCCAGAACACATTCACCATCTATACACCCAGAGCACCTCTGCCCACTGCCCGTGCTCCAACTGCCACTCTTCTCTTCTCCGGGCTTTAGCGCTTTAGTTAGAGCTGGAGCTAAGCGTCCCAGCCCGGAGCACCTGCCTGTGGGCAGCCTCCGTCCGTCCGTGTCCCCGGCAGTGAGGTGGGGATGGGGGGGGCGGCAGTCCCGGGACCCCGCCGCGAAGAGCGGCCGCAGCAGCGCGCCACAGCCAGCCTGGCCTTTGCACCCACTACAGGGCGCGGAAGCGAGGGTCGTGCAGCCCCCGTTGCTAACTGAACCCGAACGCCGCTCGGAAATTTAACTGGCATCGGACCGTAGCAGACAGGAGAAGCCAAAAATACAGGATAACTTGTAACTTACCATGAAATACACCGTTGTCCGCTAAGAAGTGCCTGCAGTACTGCAGACAGCTTTTCTTATCCAGACTCCAGTAACTCATTGTAAGATGACCTTCTGCTCACCATCAAAGGCAGCGACCCTACAAAGAGAAACAGAATATGGATAATTACGAGTTAATTTACAAGAAATGCCTAACTACTTTAAGCACTACAAGAGTATTTGTTTGTGCCCTTTATGCAAAATAGTTCATTAGATTCCTAAAAAGCATCACAACAAGAGTAGTCCTTCACTCTGCAGACATGCCCGTCTCCAAGGATATACAGGCAAAGGGTGCAGGTGGATCGCTTAGGCCAAACTAGAGACAGGCTGTCAGTGATGCTTACAACTACTAAGTTGAAGGCTGCTGAAGCGAGCCCACCCTACCCGGCAGTCACTGCACCCACAACAGCCGCCTGTTGTTACAGTCAACCCCCACAGCCCCTGCAGGCTATTGCAGGGGGCCATGGAGAGATGATCAATTTAATCTATTCAACTATGCCGTCCCATATTTAACAAGCTACGGACGCATCAGACAACACCGCAAAACTATAAATCATCCGCAAGGGAAGGTTATTTAAAAAAAAAAGTGAATCAAAGCTAATTACCTCCTGATCTTGAGACCACAGAGCAGTGTTATGTGGACACAGAGCCCCCTGAGCACTCCCCCCATACCAGTGCACCCCTGCCCTTGGCAGACATTCACCCGTGGGAGCTCGAGATGAACTCTCCTGGGGACAGGCAGTTTGAGCAGCACCTTTGAGGAGAAGCAGTTAGGTCAGCCACGCAAAATTTGTGCCCTCCGGCCCTAAGGGATCCCAGCTTCGCACAGGGAATAGATGATCTCAACTCAGAGCACCAGTGCTACCCTGTGCTGAAGCACAGGATAAATCGTCCATCTGCTTTACCGTCTTTTCTGCTTCGCCTGCCTCCGTGACACCCCCATTACACAGCTAACCACCAACGGGACCAAACAGAACAAGTGGGAGCAATACCCTTCCTGGCAAATGCCACCAGCCAAGGACACCCCAAAGCACAACCAGAGCACCTGGGAGCCTGAATGCTGCCCCTCGTTGGCTGCCCGAACCAAGCATCCTTATCAGCAGGCAGAAGCCCATGTTGCTACACAGGAGGAAAATCGGGATTCATCTCTGAACCACTGCACTCTTTTCAGGGGCAGACTGCAGAGAACTTCCCATGAGACAACAGCAGCCAGGCAGCAACCCTTCCCTACGCAGGTCTGAGGCTCCCGCCACTGTCACAGGGCGAGTTCTGTCTTTAATGCCAACAGCAGCGGAGACAAGCCCATCAAAGTATTCACGGGTAATTTGCCACAGATGCTGTCACCAGTAAGTGCTGGGAGCCGAGAGCAGTCTTTGGACACAGGCCCCAGAGCTCTGCTAGGCCAAGCCCCTGACCGCCAATTTTTCTTGGATCCAGCCAATAATATTTATAAACCAGTTATAATGGAAATGCACAGCAAGCCAGTGTAAAACAAAGACCAGCCAAGTGAGGGGAACATGAGTGGCTGAAGCCAATTGCTGACAATGAGGTGAGAAACAACCCCCCTTCAGCCCCAGGAGCATTTCCATCACACCCACTGGCTGTTCCACTGCTGCAATCCAGGACAATGGGAACAATCGGAACAATTATTTGCAGAGACCTAAACAGTAGAAGTTAACTCATTAATAAGCTGGTGGTTATAACTCAAGACAATGCTGTATTTGTTTGAGTCATTTCACTGAACTTTCATTCAAAGAATTTCAGCTTTTTTTTTTTTTTTTTTTTTTTTACAAGTTGGACCTTGCAAAAAGCCATCCCACCCAGCAGGACTTACTATGCAGTTATGGTTACAGCCAAACAAACCAGCATTTCATATTTCTTTGATATTTGTTGCTGGAAAAAAAGCAAAACAAAACCCAAAAAACCCACGGACTCCTTGATCTCCTGTTATGACACCAAATCCTCTCACCGGATCTTC
The DNA here is from genome assembly GCA_026212715.1 of Elanus axillaris. Taxonomy (NCBI): domain Eukaryota; kingdom Metazoa; phylum Chordata; class Aves; order Accipitriformes; family Accipitridae; genus Elanus; species Elanus axillaris. The sequence goes on along the minus strand of JANZLQ010000089.1, from coordinate 41,602,461 downwards.
CTTCTCCCTTTGCTATTTTATCAAGTTCAAGACTCTCGTTTCACCAATCCTTCCTGTTACAAGCTCACTTCGGTCTCCCATTTTACAGCCCTCCCACCTTCACTCTAGTCAACCCAGCTGGTTTCTCACCCACACTTGCCACAGACAACTCCAACTGTCTTTATCCAAGCAAACCACAGCAGGATGTAAGGACACTGCTGTTCAAGCCTCCTCATAAAACTACTGCCGGGGGGCTTAGTAACAAATCCCCCCTCAAGTGAAATACCAGCATGCTGTAAATGCCTGGACTGCAGCTCTGCTGAGGAACACAGATCCTTTTTTGCTCAACGGATTTTAAAACTAAAAGGAACACAAGTAATCTTAAATCATAGCCAGCAAGACTTGTATTGTCCATAATGACCAATTCAGCTGCAATCATTTCCTGGGACCCAACCACTGTACTCAGCTAGCTATAAGGGAACAGAAGAACCTGAAGAACTTTTCCCCTTCCCCATGCATCGGTGCAATGAATGCTGTCTCCTGCAGCAGTGGAGGTGAAGCAGCTGATCGTGAAGAGCCCAGAAATATCTGCCATTTCTGGTTCACAAGGACACAACCCCAGTCCCGCCTCTATTGCATTCCCCTGCAGGCTGAGCAGACCTCCTTTCCCCCACCATTTCTGTGAGTCACCTCTCAACCGATTCACTCACAAACCCAGGAAAAAAAAAGCAGGCTGTTTCTGGAGGGCTGAATGAGCTCGGGAGAGGTTCAACAGCATTGGTACTGTGAAGGTGCAGCAGTATCCTGCAACCTGGAGGCAAGGTAGAGGTGAGCCAGCTTCCTCCTCTCCTGCCAGGGAGCTGTTGGATGAGATGGGCACTCATGGCCAGGGGTGCTCCACTCTGCAAGGTGGCAAGGTTTTCTTCTGCAGGAGAAGCAGCTAGCATTGGGGCTGAAGCCAATAACTTGGTGAAAAAGTGTCAAGCGATCTTTATGTTTTCTTATACTGTTGATCAGAGACCGATAGGCAAATACTAATCCGATATCTACAATCGTTCTGTTGCAGGTTTGTGAGGGGGTTGTTGCTGCAGATGTCAGAATTGCCTCTGCGAGAAGAAATGGTCTGAATGATCCACTGCAGGTATGAGCCAAAAATGCCTGTTTCTGTTTTGCTCTATCTTAAAACTATCACAGTCTCCATTACAGTATGTGTTTTGGGTACAGCCCATGTAGTGTTTACACTAAAGGCATATTTTACTAATATTTGTAATGCCAAGCAGTAATACCCACTACCTCTGCCAGACTTCATCATCTACATTTCTTAGACTTTTGCCCTTGCCAGCCATGAGCTTTCATTATAGCTTGCCATAACTAGGGCCACTCTTCTAGCATTAATTAGTAAGGCACACACTGTTAGTTACTTTTAAAGTGTAGGAATAATTCTATCATCGTGGTCCAGCCTACTGCCAGGCTTTTTGCTTTAGGCTATAAAAATACAAGTGGCACCATGTTTTAATCAAGAAAATCCTATCAAATATTTGTCACTAAGATTTTACATGAAATAAAAAGAGATCTTATCTGCTCAGCTCCCACACAGAACTTGTATCATGGGGGAGAACACGGGGGAAATGTTGCTATCAGTATATATATGCAGTGCCTCTGAAAGAAACCCTTCAGCCTACTCCCCTCCCTTCCATGGTTCATATCAATACAATACTCCTTTGTTCTTGCACAAAGGGTTCTCCCACACATTGGTGGCCCCTTAGAACAAACGTTCTCCCTGGCACATCAGAGACGAAGGCAGAATCCCAAAGTGGCTGCATGAGCCGATACAAACATCCTGTAAGAAAATCGTCCCAAGAAACATCAGCAGTTATTTGGATGGCTCTCAGTGTTACTTGCTTTCTCTGTTACAGAACTCTGGGAAAGCCCAGCCAAGATACTGCCTTACTGTTTTGTACCAAAAAAAAGCAAACAAAAACCAAACCAACCACACACTTTGGACCAAATACCATCACTTCAAATGAACATGCACTTAGGAACTTAGCTGTACAGAAATTTGCACCGTTTCAACAATAATAACATAGTAGAAAAAAGAACATCCTGTTTACATCATAGACCAGAATGTTAGATGGGCTATACCTGTACAACTCATTTTATACATGTAGAATAAGCAGTAGGAGTAAAAAGTGCCAGTAAGCATATTATTACCTTTAAATAGGTACAGACCGTACCACCAAAACTATTTTGGCAAAAAGTTACCAAAATCCTGAACAGATATAAATCTGAGTTCAAAATTAGTTTGTGTAGTGACTTGATAATGCAACCAGTTCAGAAAGAGAGTTGAAAATACTCCTAACTTTTCCACTCTGCAGGTTTCTCAACTTAGGGGTATCACTCTTTCACAGCAGGCAAAATTCCTGCGTGTTCAGCCCTTAGCCTGGCACACTCATTCCAAGAGGTAAAGCAATTGATGCTTCACTACCCAAGCAAAGAGATGTTACTCCAGCGTGTCAAGAACCCCCCTACTTTTATATCTGCATAAATTGCATTAACATATAAGTTGAGCAAAGGAGTCCATTATGTGGGTCTGCAGAAACACAGGAACTTGAAGGAACAGTATCTTCTATTTTAGATGATTAATTTCCATTAAACATGTATCAGCTGTGTTATTTTAGTACTTTGAGTACTATGTTCCACAAGAGACATCCTTCCAAAGAGGAGAGCTGTGATTAGTTCTACTGAACTGTACTTTACAAAAGAGTCATTAATGCAAGTAAACAGATTTTGCTTAAAGAAGTTTGATACAAAAAAATGTTAAACTTATGTATTCATGTGTGTATGCATGCATTTATCTGTAGATGCAGGTGGATGAGATGAACAAATACGATTATTTTTGTTATCAAGATAGTGGATAAACTCCTCACAAGGAAAGTTGTTATATGCATACTTTAGGAAATTATTTGATTATAAAAGTTGTAGAGATGAATGTATAAGAAGATATTTCTGAATATAGCAGAGGATACCTATGCTCTGCCTGGGTTGTGATAGATGCTTGTTATTACAAGAGGCTTAACATCAAGAACATAACACCTGGCACCCCCTGGTCTCACTGTATTCTGCAGTTTCCCCTCTTGCACAGAAAAATCCCATGCTTTAGCGAGTTGTGCAGAGAAGCAGGATGACCATTCCAAGGAATCTTAATGCATTATACCAGCAGCTGGAGGGTGAACAGTACTTGAATGAAACATGTTCTCAGCTCAGGCTGACTGTTATGGTTAGCACTGAACTATTGTAGAAAGTAGCAGCATAATCTAAATATTTATCTGCACTATTTAACCTGGACACTGTGCAGGTCCCAAATGCGAAGAGGGTATTAAGCACATATCCATTTAGCACCAGACAGGAACTCGTTTGAGTCTAGGGAGCACAGCTCTCTTGAGAACGCTCAGACTAATTGGTAGTTAAGTGTGCAGTATACAGGGTGGAGAGATTGCTAATCTCACCTTTTCTCAGCTGCTCTCTCCCCTTCTTGTTTCTGAAGCACTTCAACAGATAACAGTATTAGGTCAATCAGATACTATGAATCGTTCCTAGTAGCAGGACAGATAGGGCATTTCACCAGCACTTCCCTCAGACAAAACCACCGCTCCAGTTTCAGAGCTCCCTGTTTCAGTATCTACTCAGTGAACACATTTTGAAAGTACGATTTATAAAAAGTGTATTCCTCTCCTTAGCACAAAATGGTGTATGCTGAAAAACAAATATTTTTTAAGAAGTTCTACCAACGATTATATTTTTTTTAAATAAAAAAGTGCATGTGCCTGGCAATTCTGTTTCCAAAAGAACAGAAAGTCCAGAAAACACTGAATATTCAGAAGGCTCCAGATTCTGGAAGCTTGCACCTGTTTCAGATACCAGTTAATGATAAATTTTAAAAAGAAAAGTATTCAGACATACTGGATGCTACAACTGACATAAAGGAAAAGTAAAATAAAGAAAAAAAGAAATTGGTTAGAAATGAGAAAAGCAACACAGAGTCAAGCAAAGGACACACTAAGTGTGTGACTGGAAATAATACTGTATTAGCTGCAGATATGGCCAGAGAGCACTCTTATAAGCATTAGAGACATCTGTATGGGAGGGCAGAAAGACCATCTGGCTGGCACTAAGTAGCAGGAATATACTGTCCAGAGAAACCCTGGTCTTTAATCTGGCAGCTGTGATTGTGGTGGGGACACAAGAATCTCTGCTGACTGCCATCGCGTGCATCCAGTTAGCTTCCAGTCATTGCAAACACAAAAAATAAATACCACATCACAGTACTACAAATACTACTTTCAACTGTTCTTGGAGAACACTGAGGTAGTATTCAAAAGCTAAGCAATTTAGCTTTGCAACAGATCTACAAGTATTATTAGTCCACTGGTAGTTTAACCGATTTACCTTAAGTTTGAGAATAAGCAGAAGGTTCACTTACACACCTCAGGAACAGAATGAGGGCTGCCAGATGGGATCGTTGGTCTTTCTGTACAAGCTCTTCGACAAAGAACCGTTCCAGGTCAAGCTCTGCATCATTCCTAGAGGTGCCATCAGCACTCAGCAGCTTGGGAAACACGTTACAGTGAAAATCAGAGGAGAGACTTATCCTAGAAGGTGCTCTCAATAGTCCCAGGGCTCAGCCCTTTGTTATGCTAATATTACGAATATAACAGATATCGAAGGGAGGGAGTGAAGTCATTTGCAATTCTGTTTACACCGCAACATGCAACCAGGAAAATTTATGCTCTCACCAAGTTTCTTTCCCTGGAGCATGTTAAAATATGCTGCAGGATTTCTCCTAGGTCATTTTATCAGTAGTCACCAACAGGAACTTCTTTCCTTTACACATTAGAAAAAGAGCTTTATAGGCTTTATAGATTAGAAAAAGAGCTGCTGTTTCCAGTCCATGTTTCTACTTGCTGAAGAAAGTATCAACAAACCTTCTGGTGGAACAACTTTCAAGCTTTCAGAGACCAGCTGCTGTACAACATGGGCTGTATTTTTTTAAAACAGTATCCACAAAACAAAGTAGCCACCGGATGAAAAGCTTACCCATAGTTAGACCCGAAATCCAAATCTGAAGAGATGAGAAAATCCTAATATGACAATATTTCATGGGGTATACACCCATCTGCAGTCTTGGGCTTCTTATTTCACTAAGCCACTAACAGTCACCCAAATATTGCTAAGCGTTTAAGCTGGTCTGAATTCATGCAGATTTAGATTTAACAGTCATATAAACCCAGGCTCTAAAGGTTCCACACATAATTGTGCAAATCTCCACTTTAATCACCATCAAATATTGACATTCACTCAAAATAACTTGCATAAATGACGCTAAAGTTACACATGTAGGAGCCATGCAGAATAGGCAAGGTACCTCAGCTGCATCAGATGGAAGATCCATACTGCTGATACAAAAAGACATTTTTGCCCAGAAATTGATGTCACTTTCATAACTTAAAGAACAAAGTTTCACCTACCTACGGTGTAAACTATTCATTTCATATTCATATATAACTTGCCAGAAGTTAAAGTATCTTGTATAAAAAAAGGCTGTGCTGGCACAACACTAGCAGTAAAGGTGTCAGAGTGTGCAAGCCAGCACGGTAGCAAAGAAAAATTTCCTGTGGATTTCGCTGGGAGCAATTAGAAACTTGTAGAAGTCAGAGTTGTCTATTCAAAGGGAGAAGGTCACAAGAGAGTTCAGATTTGGGATACAGACATTAACACTTGCATGTTCTTTAGACAGATGAGGTTTCCTCAAAATGCAATTTTTTTTTTTTTAACCTGGTATTTTGGCTATTCCCCCATTACAGCATTAAACACTAATCTCAGTCACACACTGTTCACCAGATAAAGACAGACAGGCTCTGATGTCAGTTCACTTGTTAAAGTATTTGAAAAAGGTGATTCTAAATTTTTTTCATTATACAGCAACTAATGATCTACATCAGCAAGCCAGAAATAGCAGTATCATCACTGAGATCGCTACGGCCACATCAGACCACAGCTCTCTTCATTGTCTCCTACACCAGTTCAGTCCCTCGTCCCAGTACCAATGCTCTGCTGGGATCGCTCAGGAAACTGTACCCAGCTTCACTTGGCCAGTGCCAAGATATAAAAACCAGGCAGTGGCAGCTGCACATCTCCCTCCTGATGGCACTAGTGGTATGCGAGGTTCAGCCTAACCCTAACTGCATCTAACTTGGATCATGCTAGAGGACTCGTGCCCACAATTTGCTCCATAAACTACCCTTTCCCTTTCCAGGAGAGGAGCAGATGGGCTTCACTGCACAGCACCATACGTGGTATCTGGCCAACAAGTTGCCCGGCACCCATTCCTGGCCCGTGTAGCCCACCCAGTGCAGGCAGGAGGCCAGTCAAGCTGTGTTAGCCTCTATAATGGACAACTTTCTTATCTGTCCTACCCGCAGCTAACAAACAGCAAACCTTAAATCTTCCCGTGGCTGTTAATTCTGATGGAGCTTTTGTTTCAAGTCATTTCTCTGTTCTTTCTGGGAAGTCATGAAAAGCATGTGTCAGCACAACTTGCTGCTGAGGAAGGCATTAGAAAGGATTTGAACTGACTCCCCATGGCAACAGACCCTGAAAGGGAATTAGCATTTGCTCCCCATTCCTCAAGAAGCCTAAATGGAATTTGTTTTTCTCCTATTTACGGAATTATTTCCAGGAGGGCAGCATGCTGCTGCCTCTATCACTCAGCGGGCACAGCTTCAGAAGACACCTACCTTGCACACCCTGTGTTCAGTGTAACAGTCATCCCACCAGACATGGAACTAATGAATGTGAGCAAGTGTACATAAATGTTTTCCTTACACAGCTTTCCAGTACTCTGCACGCCTTTCTGCTGCTTTTGCCAGCTCTCTGTGCATCAAGTCATTAATCCAAATCATTTTTTGGTTTTGCTGCACAAAGATTTTCAAAGTCTAGATGTTGAATGCAGGAGTCTTTCTACACTGGAAATTTTAATCTACAGAGAGAACTCTCTTCACCGCATTGGCAATGCTATCTTTTCATGCATCATCAACAACCCATCTTCAGATTCTATTACGCACTTTTGAGATTCTTTTACGTTTTCTCCAATTTCTTCTATAAACACCACCACTTACTTCAAAGTAGGCAGAGGAATGCATAGCCCAAAACTGTCAGGTCCAAGAGCCATCCACCCCAATATGAATGGTCCCAAAGTCAGGGGAATTGATTAACTGATTAATGAACACCCAGAGATTCCTAGCTCATGCCTCAATTCTTCAGATAAAAACTAGAACAAGGGGGGGGGGGGGGTGTGTCTAACATTACCTCCCATGCTGGTAATGATAAATTTCCACAGACTCCCATGAATTACACTAATGCACGTGGTCAAGAAAATAAACTCCCATTCAGACCACTCAGTCCAGCGGTGCCGATGCTGACCAGGTAAACTATTGAGAACGTCAGCAGAAGGAGACCACTGGTCTCCCAAGAACACATCAAGCACTGCTTTTAGCTGAAGCTCTAGTTAGCACTGCTTTGCCACATGCATCTCTGCCTGGGGTGTGAAACATAAAAGGCAAGTGAAGGGAGTAGAAGTTCTCCGAGAGATTCAACACAGAGAGAAATTCACTGAACAGCTGCTAATAACACATCTTTAAGACCTGAAAATACCTGGCACAGGCTTTAAGACCTTTTCCCAACAGCAAAATCATGCTTTAAAGACACGAAGTCATGATAATGAACATGAAGTGTGAGCTTACTGTGTTCTTACCTATCACAATTTTAGAAAATAATAATTCTCCTAGAAATTAAAATAAGTATTTCTCTCCTGTAGGTCATTTCGTGGCTTTAAGAAGAACCTTTTCTTCCTCAACAGATCAGCAGAAACATACCCTGTAAAAAGCAGGTGGTATGGAGCACACCACATCCCACCTGAGAGTATCCATCTCTCACCAGGCATAAATATTTAATAATTTGGACAAGTAATTTTCAGACACACCGTTAATATATAAGACCCTATTCTTTGAAATAGGCAACACTGCTATTGCAATAGCTGAAGCAGCTATCGCTGAACTTACAGCTATTGCTCTAACCTATGAAACCCTGGATGTTGCTCTGCTGTAGCATAGAACAATCCAAACAACATGATAAAATATGAAGATAAAAATAAGATGCCTGGAAAGGACTTGTGCCAACACAGCCAGCCATGCGCATGGAAGAACCGCATCTTGTGTGATATTTGGCTACTCGTTGATTGATATGCAGTCCTCCAAAGAGCAGACATTTCATACAAGACCCTTTGTCATCGGTTGACACATTTGGTAATTGCCAATATCCTGCCATTTTTTCCTGTGGGGATGCTACCAAGTTTGCTGCCAAACAACGTGTCAATCACCCACGGCTGGAACTAAGCCCGAGCAAAGAATATGGGAAACACACTGATATGAGGCTCAGCGATGCCCATTTTTGACCCATCATCCCGTACTCCACCTCAGTGAGACACTTGGTCATGCTCTGTGTGCATGTGTATGTGAACTTTGTGTCAGTTCCCATAAATCAAGTCTGTAATGGAGCATGGACTGCTTTATACACCAGCTTGTCTCTACTCGAAATTTCTTGCAAACAACCTTGAGTTATTTCAAGTTGAAGAGACTCAAATGGACATCTCTTGCCGGGAATGATACACTTCTTTAATGCACGTGGCCAAATGCCCTTGAAGCAGTTCTGTATTGTTCACTGGTGGACCTGAGGCTCCACGGGGTACACTGCATCCCCAGCATTGCGTCCCTGGCTTTTTCTAGCACTGCAGCAGGTGTCTGCCCCAAATTGCTGCCAGCAGCTCTGCCCACCTCTCCTTTCCACTCCTTTGCACCCACACTGCCCTTGTAAGAACCTTAATAAGTGCCTATCCACTGTAGCAGATATTTCCTCACCTTCTGGATCTCCCAACCTGCCTTTCCATCTCTCAGATGCATGGTCCATATCACTCTCAGCTACCCAGGTATAACTAGATAGTCCTTCTGCAGTGCCAGATGACCAGCAAAAGGCCCCATGAGTCAGGAAAGCAGATGGCAAGCTCAGATCTCTGGAGTAATGATAATGCCCTCAGTGTCCATGGAGACTGAAACAAGAAAGCCACCTTTGTTACAGAAAACAATTCCAGTTTCCTACAATAAACAAGAAAGGGGAGAAAAAAAAGAAGGAAAAAAAAAAGTACACACACCTCCCTCCTGGCCATTAGATCAGTCTGCACTAACATTGGCCAACCTCAGCAGTACTGCAGTGGAAGCACCTTCTGCTTACGGACTTGGAAGCAAAGACAGATTTATCCCTAACGTAGTCCAGACCCAGTGATTCAAACCAATTAATCCCTGGAGCATTGCTCAGCCCTGCTCCACTACCGAGGGGAACCACACTTTGCTGATTATTGGCTTTAACACCCTTCCAGTACAACAGCCATGATGATTGCTCAGAACATGCTCTACGTCTCAGGAGAAAAACACCGTAATACCTGTGTTTCTAAAGCACCTTCACTTCAACACATTCAAGTAAAACAGACACACTAACAAAAGCAGTTTCTGTAAGACCCTACAAGACAATTATGCATGGTAGTCTTAGCTCCTCTGAAGACACAGACAAGAAAAACTGTCCTATTGAAGACAATACAGGAGGTCTCTAACAGACCTGGAAACAGACCTTTGCTGTTATAATTTGGAGTGTTTGTGATATTTTTTAACATTCAGACTTCTTTAAACTTACTCAGAAAAGGCAAAGCAAACATAGGAAACCAAACAAAATCCACCACATCACCCTGTGTAGCTGTGGCCCAGGCTTTGCCATCTAGGTTGTCAATCGAAATTGAATTGTATCTTGGGTGACACTTTAAAAAAAAAAAGAAAAACCTTATTCAGATTTCATTAAAGGAAAACCATTCTGTTTATAGAAAGATTACTTTGGAGCACCAACAGAAATACACAGCTTCAGCATTAAAACCTTTCACAGCAATAAGGGGAAGCTAAATACTGAATAGAGGACTAATTTTCATTCTGTGTGTTGATGCTTATCATAAAACTGTTTTACTGCCACGGGTATTTCTTGACAGTGTCTTAAATTACAGGTCGACTCATGCAAAACCAGGATCTGGTAATAGCGGGTGGCCTCTCCTTTACTTTTACGGAGTGAAAATTTTATTCTCCTTTACAAATACTGGTGATTTTGATCAAAGTGATCATGGGACACCCGCCTCAAAGGGTGAAAGGACAGAAGCATTAAATCAATTCCCTAGGCAACCTCCCAAGCTGAGCCAGTATTGTTAAAATAATGAGTTGTGCACCACTTGATCCAAAACCACCAGCTGATGCCCATTTTTATAGACAATAGGTAGCACAAAACCAGAAAGCGTCTGCAACCAGTCAAATCATTTTTCACAAATCATGCATCTTCAACTGATAAAACATGACATTTTTTTCTGTAGCAGCCTACTGGCATTTTTAAACCTAGAAAAAGCATCCTTCAAAGTTAAAAAAAAAAAAAAAAAGTACTATTCTCAAAACTTATTCCAGGGAGCTAATGTTTAAAGAAACAGGAAGATTTTTAACAGCGTGCACACACTCTGCTGTCTCTCACCTCCCCAAAAGTCTGCATTTTCTTTCCATATACCATGTTATCTTTAACTTCGGTGTCTTGTCGCAGGGTTGAATCCTGTCTGTCTTTTCAGAACTGCTACGTGCAGGTATTGTTTCACATTTCAGAACAACGAACACCTGAAGTTTTCTTTCTCTTCCTCTCAGTTTTGTAACATACGGGCCAGAAGCCCCAAGGACAAGTAAATCGGGAGAGTCCAATAAAGACAGGCAAACATTGTGCTTTATAACTCAGGAGTTAAAGCACACTCTAAACAAAGAGCCTATGACTAGTTCATCAGATAAGGCTTCTATCTTTGCCCCTGGAATTTAATAGCACTTCTTCTAAAAACAGTTATTGGTCAGCTAGAGCTGAAGTTCCCAGAATTATGCAGGTGCTTAATTACAACAAAACACGCATGGAATATAATTCCCAGCTCACTGTACTTTCTTTTTGCTTGAAAAATGGTTTAGGGAGTAGATTATCAGCCCTCAGACAAGGCATTTTTAGGACAGACTCAATGCAGCAAAAGGCTTGACTCTTCTCAACGCCCACCCATTCCAGCACCTTACCGGGTCAGGACCAAGCGTGCTCCCCGAGTGTTCCACCCTGCAACCCTCTTCGGGTGACATCCTCCACTCCACTCGGGGCGGTCAGGATTTTACGTGAAGCCTCATTTAACACGGTCTGGCCTAAGTCTAAGGCATACCAAACGGCTGCGGTGTTAGCCCATCACCGAACCCCGGTGCTGCAACTGTTCTGACACAGCCTTAAAGCAAAACCTCCCACGCCACGTGGCCAAAGTAGGTTTTACCCCCAAGAGAGGAGGCAGAGAGCCCAAAAGATAACTGGAAGTTTACCCGGCATGATTCATTATTTGACCAACAGAACAAACACGGACAAACCCAACAGCTGGAGCAGCTCCTTGTGCCTCCGGCCGACACCCGCTACGCCTCGGGGCGCCATGGAGAAGCCCTCGGTACCGGCAGCCCGCCGGGCGCTGGCTTTTCCCTCGGGAACCCCACGGTGCCCCCGAGGGTGCCCCGGGGCGGCTGCGCCTCTGCAGCTCCAGGGAACGGAAAGGTCGCGGTTTCTTTATGAAGCAGCGTCCCGTGAGATACGTAGCGCCTCACCGACCCGAACAACATTTTACTCATGAGGTAAAAAAAAAAAATAAAGTTACACCTTGTAAACCCCCATCTTAACTTTCGGCCGCAAACGCCGGGAAAACCCAGCATTAACTCCCACAACGGACCCCCCCC
>JANZLQ010000089.1:41566881-41582318 GCA_026212715.1 Elanus axillaris | reverse complement strand
GGGGCGGGTTTCGGGAACCGGGGGCTGGTGCCGGCTGTAATGAGCTTCAGAGCTTCCAAGTCAGGCTCTGGCCATGGCTGGTTACTGCGCCCGTGGGGTTCGCCTCTCGACCGAACCGGTGGGGAGCTTAACTCTTCAAAGCTGCGGTGCTTCTGCCGAGCCTGCGGCATGAGCCGCCGAACGGGCCCCCCCCCCGGTCGCACCCCGGGCCGCTCTCTCAAGAGAAAAAACAGCTTTGGAACGTTCCTGTAGTCAACGCTGTTGTTTATTCACGTCCCTACCTTAGTTCAAAACTAACACCTAGTCGTAATTCATCACCAAGGGGCTCCCTCAGCTGAAGCAGTGCAATGCACCTATACGGTCTTTACAGAAAGACATGCATTGTAAGAACGTCATCGGACGGCGCTATAAAACAGGATTTATGTTTACCCAGGTCTTCCATTTCAACCCGGTTCTAGGCTTCCACACCAACAGGCCGTACGTGAGACAATACCGAAGGCAGTCACAACTCAGGATTGCGGGAAAAGCACAGGTTGAGTTGGGGATTTATAACCCAAGGCAGCAAAACCCATACCTGAAATAAAACTTTTAATCTAAGGTTCACACTAAAACAAGCCTCAAGTTACTGGCTATGAGGTAAGCTGGACAAGTAAGCATTACCCCTGTCACGTTTCTCAAAGAAAGCAAGCAGTAAATAAAGTAGAGCTAACAGCTATACTAAGTGTGAACATTTTAAGACTAAGTAATAAATACAGAAATAGTGCAAACTCTTGTTTTCAGCAAAACCACAACTTGTAGCCAAACAACAATTTGCAAGCGTACTGCTGACTTGGCTATAATGCGTATGTTGGGTAAAATGCTAAATAAGTAATAGCATTGTCTCATGGCAGGGGGGTTCAAGAGAGTCAGGCGGTATCGCTGCTTGCAAAAATCCAGCTGCTCCATTCCCCGCCGCGGGGAGATGCTCTGCTTTCCCACAGCTGGCTCTACAGCACAGACTCAGCGGCAGAACTCGCCTCTCTTCTCTATTTTATCAGATCAAAAATCATCTGAATCCCCTCTCTCATCAGCTAGTTTAGAACAGCATTTATCATCATGTGAAACTACACTGACAACACCCAAAGACGATGAAATAAAACAGCTTTACAGAAAACGAAGAACTGTTGACAATCAGCACTGGCAGATTCTTTGGTGTCTGTAACAAAGGCAAAATGTAGAGTTGGCATTTTAAAATAAGAACCGTGGGTGGCTGTGGTGGATAGCGTACTGACAGCACCAAAGTTCACAGGACGCAGGACCGGCACGTTCAATCCTCAGCTATTTCATCGCGAGGCGGCAGGAGGCCGGGCGCAGCAGCGGGTGCGCAATCCCATTTTACGCAGCTTGTCAGACCTTAAACTTTGCCTTACGCACCCTCTTCCTGGGCACTGGAATTACAGAATAGAATTTTGGAGCACCAGTATTTGCCTCTTAAGGAAGTCTTGGGAAATGACAACAAACTACACTGGCGAGTGCAGGTGATGATGACTTTCCTGCACAGTAAGTCCCTGTAACGACAGACAGCCGTGTCTAACGGGCACCAAAGGGGAAAGCTCTTGCTCTCCACCTCCCCTCCCTGTGTCCTGCTGCACTGACCCCTCACTCCACCCTCTCCCCCGGCAGCCGTCTCACTTCACAACGATCCTGCTCAGGAATTTAAACCAGGGCAAACCCTTTACCTACAAAAATATGGTTTCTGCCATTTCCCTTTTGCTAGAGGTAACACACATCTGACCCCCCCCCGGGGCCCGCTCAGGCCAGGTAGGAGCTGAAAGCCCCTGCAGTAACTAAGGGATCTATAGGGGTACCATTCACCTTCTCCAGCTGCTATTTTAGTTGCAGACTCTCAAGTAAGAGTTTCTTTCTTCTTGTCTTTTTAAAAAGCTTTTTTTCTTTAATGTTAAAGATGTTTAAGTCTACAATAATTCTATTATTTCAAGAAATTACATTATTTCATTTTAAGACAGGGTTGGGAGAAAAAAAACCACAGCAAGACCAAAAGTTCACTGGTTCTTTTCAGCAACCTGCTAATCAGCTGGTAGAGCAGTAACATTTCTGATTTGTGTTACAACATTGCAACACAGATTAAAAAACCTAATCCATCAGTTGTTTCTCCAGTTTGAAAGAGGCGGCAGTTATTTAATTCAGTCACATTTTATATATATTACTACTGATTTGGAGTTTATGTTTAATTCTGATGTTGTCAAGATCATCTAATGTACTGATAAGCACTCCTCAACCCATCTTTATTAATAACAAGTTTCACTGGCACCTTCAGAAATAGTGAAACAAAGTAAAAGCCAACTCCAAAACACCTACAGATTTAATTTCCCGTATTCTGCACTTGAGAAGTTTTTCCTCAAAGTCAGAAAAGTTAAAAAAATTAAATCCCTAGCTATGGACAAGATGTGATTAAAGTACTGGAACAACAGGCTGCTTAAAGAGAGAGAACTGCAGTGCCTCATACATAGTTAATCCATTAGACATAATATGGCTAGGGCTGAAAGATGCATCCACCCTCGACTACACATCTCCAATATATTCTTTTTGTGCTTATGCAGAGGTGAAATTGGAAGACACTTAGTTTGGGGAGTAAAAACAACGTGCTTTTATTTAGCTTGCCTGGTTTTGCTGTACTTGAAACAAATTGTGAGGATGTGCTGTGGCTGGACCGCAGATCACAGCTGGGAGAGGTCGACAGCTCAGCGTTTGGCTTTCCACCGACCGTCAAGGGTGTCACTCTGAGAAGGGCGAGGGGAAGAGACAGAGGAACAGGCTTCGGTGCCCAAGGAAGCACTCGGTCACACTGTCCTCTTCTGGACACCTTCTTACTCCTTATGTCACGTAGACACTTTGTACACACCCCTATGTCCCCTCCAGGCAGTCAAAAGTTGGTACCGATTTACTTTTTTCCTGAAACACAGTAACGAAAAGATCCACAACCTCCTCGGGAGTTTGGAACACCAAGCTCAGGATGACAATACTTCAAATATCGACAAGGCAAGAAACACAGAACAGAAAAGAAAATCATGTACCTTTCAAAGGTATTTTTAATAGTTTTTTTTTAATAATGATGTACCATATACATCCAACAATGTCCAAGTGCCCTCTCTCTAGGCATACAGTACACTTGCTGTACGTCACTAAGGCACTCAGGAGGGAAGTCATTTTTGATAACTGCAATTGGAATGTTTCCACTACACAGCATCAGTAATAAATTTCTGTAGCAGCTCTACCACAGGGTTTAGCTTGTTTGATTCATGTGACAGCAAGTTGTACATCAACTCACTGGGAATTTGGCAAGCCTGTCATCACCAAATCACTTTCAAAGGCACCGATCATCTTTTCTTACCCCTAGCTGGGAATACTCACATTTTTTCCACTGATTTTGAAACCAAATGCTCGAATTTTAGTGACATAGAGGAACCAACACTATCAATTAATTCCCTCAATAACAACTGCCTTCCAAAGGCATGCATACCCTCTCCTTTTGAAGCCTGTCCTTTGTGTGCTAGCTGCTACGCTATCCAGTTTACGTCTTCAGGACTCAAGGCTTAGAATATTGTGCGTTACTCTTAAGTCCTACCTTACAGCAATTTTTTGTTAAGAAAGTATCTTGAATGTAAATCAAAATGCTTTGAAACAGCGGAAATAAATTAAACAAGAGCAATTTGTTTATAAAAATACTTTCTTATAAATCTTTAAAGCTTATAAAAGCCAAAAAATACATTTAAAAGAATCTCTGAAACATTTCATCCTTTGAGGTGTGATTACAGTTCAGAAAGTGAGAAGAAACAAAGCCCACAGACATTTTACATTTATCTTCCCACAAGGAATTCCATAGGACAACACTCTTAACCTACAAGTCAAAATGCCTTTGACATCCTTCCCTCGGGTCAATTCCCTGGGTCAGATCACTTGTTTGAAAATAAAGAGTTGGAACTTAACCGACAATGCTGCTGCTTAGACAGACATGGCACAATTAGCTTTTCCATAGTTACTATATGGAAATTCAGATGTTGGTTATACCAGCAGCCATGACTGAAGCTAGAGCTCAGGGATATACGTATGTAGTACATAGGTGCCATTTTTTAACAATTACTTTCTGAACTTATATTTTCATATTGGGAAGGCAAATGGTATCACATACAAACATACCACTGCCTCAGCCACCCATTTTTCCAGTGATGTGGCATTTAAAAGTACCTATATTCCTGTTTACTTGTTACGGGATATGTCTTTGTAATAAAACTAAAATGACCTTGCCAGTCCATCCAATATTTAAACTGCATCAATTGGTCCTCTTGCACTTCCACGAAGTCTGTCCTTCATCCTGAAGCTTTTTAAATTTTGGCCCAAGTAGGAACCACCAGCCAAATCCCAGAATGACACAAATGACAGATTCCACGTAGTAACCGTCCAAGGTAGTAACACAGGAACCACCAGCTTTTGTGCAGAGCTGAAACGGAGGAGCAGAGGTTGATGCATTAAGTATTCTCTGGAGATACAGAAACACAGCATTTTAGAAAGAAGGCATTAGATATCCGCTGGTTTTTACTTGCTCTTGGTTATGACGAAATATAATTGTTTACTCTTCCTTGTTTCTTACAGAGTTCGCAAGAGAGGCTTTTGAGCTTACCATCAGTATGAAAAGTAATAAAACTGCTATACAACATTTGGGAAATGGAGCATCTGGGCCCAAGGCGCTAACTCTAGAAAACAGAAAGGGCCCAGCTCTCTCATGCTGGCCTGGAGGTGCAATCACTGTTCTGAATCCCATGAAGAAGAAAAAATATATATATATTTTTTTTTTTCCTAGCCATCCAAACTGCTTCTTTAGAAATCATACCCTTGCATCTCACCACACTGAATCTGCAAATCGACAGCACAAAATGCTGCTCATTTCTGGGAGAAACAAGCCCAGGATGTTTTTAAATTGCAAAACTGGAAGACAAAACCCTCCCGCATTTAAATGGTAAGTGTACAGCACATGATCTGCTATTGTTCAGCTTTCAATACTGCAATGATCCCAAGATAAATCAATCCTCTGAGTTGAGGTTCTGCCAGCATTTTCATTATTCTGAGACATGTCAAGATCAGATTAGGAATAAGAAGGGAGTGGTAGTGGTGGTGGAACATCGCCAACAGGGAAGATGTGAAAAAAGATCAACGGAGTGAGGTGAAGGAGGAAGGACTTAACTTCAGTAGAGGCCCAGGCACGCTGAACCCAACTGGTGGCGACAAGCCAATGAGACACAGGCTGAAAAAGCACACACTGCGGATGCAGTTTCACCTCCGCAACTAGTAAAAACTGCAACTCCAGTTCAAACAAGTCACGTTTGACTCCTAGAACACTTTGTTTATGTAGAGAACCTCCACATCCCAAAGAGTCCACGCGTTCAAGAGTGAAATCTCAGTCATCAGCATGGAAAAAAAGCCCAACAAAAACTGCCAAAATATTTCCACCCTTCCAAAGAGTCACGCTAGAATTTCTCATTTGCTCATGAGAAGGTGAATTTGAAACCTTGCTTTCCAAGCAGTTTTGCATCCTGTTGTTTGATCTGTGTATAGAAGCACAGCATGTTCTTTGTTCTTTTCCACAGTGCTCCCCAGAACTGCAAAGGCTGCCAGTCACACCGCTCAATTTCATGGGGAAAGTGAAGATCAAAGACAGAGAGCAAAGTAACTTCACAGGAAAAGGTAGCAAGGTATCAAGACAGGAAGCCTCCGGAAAGACAGAAGGAACAAAAATCTACCACAAAACTTAAGGGACCTGGGGGACAGCCAGCCTGTCAAGAACAGAGCGCCTCATTACACAGCCCTGAACTTCACAAGGTAGACTCTCGAAAATGTAACTACAGCCTCCTTACGCTGCAGAGAACGTGGCACCCATCTAGTGCTTCTACCACCAGCTTTTCATCCCAGCCCAGGAAGAAACCAACAACTACTCTGCAACTGCAAATCTTTGGTAAGGTGTTAGTTATTAAGAGTGTACAGATAAAAATGGACTTAATTTTATCAGACAGGAAAATTAGCTCAATCAGTGGGAATTTTTAAGCAAAAGCTAAGCACTATGACCGTTTTCAAAGGCAAAAAAATATACTAAGAGAAGTAATTTCATTGAGAAATAATTGAACAGGGACTTTCACAGCCTCCAAAACTTACTTCGGCGGCAACTGTAGTTCCACAGGTCTGTTCCCGGGCCCCTGCACACTCTTTCACCGTGAGTGGATCTACCAGCCAGAGTGCAACGGTGGAAGGCCAGTTCCCCCCCAGATTTGACACAGTGTTCAGGAGTGTCATGTAGGTTCCTCCAATCAGCGGGTCGCTGACTTTGGCGTTGAAAGCCATTATTGCAACATACATGCTATACAGCGTGATCTACAGAAGAGGTAAGAAAACACACAGGACAATAAGGTCTCCCAATGACAGACAATGACAGCTAAAAACCCTAACATAAAAACTGTTCTAAGACATCACTTGAAGTTAGCAACATTGACTGAAAAATAATCCCAACAGCTTAAAAACTGCACAAGAGAGAAATTACTTCTGCAGTCTGGCTCTCTACTAACAGCAAGAAGTAGCCTTGCCACTTGTCTCAAGACGTGCTGAAATGGAGCCAGCCTCACGTGCACTGGAATGACTCAGGTTGCCGAACTGCAGTATAATAAGGCCAGCTAAAATAGCATATAAAAATAACGCTTTTGCATTTAAAATCAACTCTCAAGCCATTGCATACGTTTTAGTTCTGATCCAAAGCCCAGTGTGTATCAGGTGTTTGTTTTCCAGGCCTTCGGATCAGATCCATTATGACGTTCCTCCAAAATCAATAAGGTATTTTTTCTAGGACCAGGATCACATAACTTTATGGATCTGCACAATAAGCACGATCATCATCATGCCTGTGAAACTGAGTCGGAATGCTGGGATTTCTTCAACTCCACCACACTTTTGAGCTTCTGGGTTTGGGGTGGGGGAAATAATCTGGGAAACAAAAGCAGATCTGGTCAACTAAAACTAACTCCACCGAAGATGTCCAATGTAGCACATGGAAGAGGGAGAAATAACTGTGGCAAGAGTATCGAAAGCAAATATAGCCATACAGCACACAGGTCAGACTTACAGGAATTCTAGTGTAACTCAGGACAAAAGCAGATAATGGCATTTATAGTCCTCTAGTTGATTGATATGAAATGCTCTCCTGTCCCCCTCCCCTTCCCACATACAGTGTATGTTACCTGATGTAAAGCGTAACTCAACAGTACTACAACATAGTAGTAGACAGGAAATCCTCCTTCATGTTTCACTTTAGGAGTCCACCATACCAAAAAAGCAAATTCCAGACCAAGCAGTAATCTGGAGGAATAAGGAAGATAATTTGTATTTCAAATAATTCTCCCTGTGTGTTTCCTTGATACAAAGCAACTATTGAACTTCTATACATACAGAATACATTAAAACAGTTTGTATCTAAATAGTTACTACTATTTCTAAGATAGAATTAGATATTAAATATTTGACAAGCACTGAAACTGTAAACATTTTGTGCCTAAACGATTTTGTCTTCCATATAAACATAATTCGCTGCCAGATCTCCTATACTAGCTTTCTCCCCGTCACTTCACACAGAAATTTATTTTTGTAGAAAGCAACATACAAGATACCCAACCAAATTCCGCCAGAGCAAGATCTACCAACCTCTTTTATTTTTTTTTGGCGGGGGCGGGGGGTGGTGGGGCAAAACCATACATAGTTGCGTAAGAACACGTTAAAGTTAATGGCTACGCATTACAGACACATTACATGATTTACTGAGTAATGGCATTAGGTAATTTGCTGGATTCATTGCTTTTAGAATTCCATAAGCAAACTCCTATATAAAACACTTAACACAGAAGTGAACTGTCTCCTTGTCTGCATCAGCCTAACGCAGCTTCTTTTCCTCTCAGTTACCTCAGTAAATCATACATCCAGCAGATGCACCAAGTGACTTATCAATGCGTTCTGCCACTCTTACATTGGGAAGCACACGTAATTTTACAGATAACAGTCCCAGATCTAGTCAGAGGGATTCATGAATAAGGAACTATCGACGCTGAATAAGAGCAGAAGGGTACTGCTCTAATGCTGTTGTAGATGCATCTTAAAAACACCTCATGTTCTGCTTGCTTTCTTATATGTGAGACCACATGAATCAACTTCGAGGCACAAGACACAGCGTTCAACTTACTGTGAGAATTCTGACTTACATTCTTGTATCTGGAAGTTAGAGAGTGACACAAGAAATCCTACACCATCTGAAGATGCAAATAACTACTCTTCTGTGAAATGAGATTTGTTTGGTTTTACCTGAAAGGCATAGCTTTGTAAAACGTGTTCAGTGGCTGGGGGCCTGCTGTGTATTTGCTGATAATCAGGGGCAATATTATCTGTAAAGGAACCATTGGAACTGCCAGCAGAGCTAAGTGCTCTTTTGGGACTCCCTCTTCCACCAGTTTGAGTCCTGTTACAGCATCTGCTGCTGAAAATCCAACCTGCAATGTAAGTTCGACAAAATAAACTGAGGAAAGCAGTGATAGTTTGGCTACAAAGTCAGTTTAGTCGGTATTAGGAAAATCAAGAAATGTGGTAGAGTACAAGTCACTTCTATCTCTGAATTCAATTTCCAAATAAGTTCTGAGACACTTTCTACACTTGCAAACTCTTGTTGTCATCAGCACCAAAACCATACCATGAACGCTAAACATAGCAATGACATTCATGCCCACGCCTTAATTGCTGTTGGTGTCCACGATGGCCAACGAGAAGCCATGGAAACCTAGTTTGTACAGAACTGCAGATTCTGGGAATAGTATTTATGTTAAAAGAAACATTTTCTGTGCTTTTAACTGCAGACTATACAAACAGCCTAACTGTTTAAAAGTGTTTAAAACCCAATTACTTTAATACTAGATTGCAATCAAACTTCTCTTTAATGCTTGTGTAAACACTTACAAAAGCTCAGACAAACGTTTTCTATTGTACAACCCTGCTTAGCACGATGATATAAGCAATTCTGTTTCAAATTTCATGTGAAAATTAAGAATTCTAATGACAGCCACTAGCAAAACCAAGCAATACGTTACATCGGAGGGACTCAGCATCCTTTCAGACTCTGAAATCATCAGCACCTAACAATTCATACATGTATTTACTTACTTTTGCCGTGAGAATCAAGAGACAGAAAGTAAGAACTGCCGGCATCTTGATTATTGAGAATAGCAGCCTGTACGTATCAGTGATGCCTTTTGTTTCTTCTTTTGTTGGTGTTAGTTCCTTGTTTTCCTTTTTCAAAAGGGCAACCAGTGTAGTGGTAATTAAAAAGACAGCTCCCCAGAAGAACAGGAAATCTGGAGGGGAAAAAGAAATAAAATAAAAAAAATCTTTCTAGCAGCCATCAACAATTCACCGAGTACCTAAAATGCATTTATTTTGCAAAAATATAAACCTAATAATCAAAAATTGAATAAAAACATTACTCATTGACCCTCTTAAAAACAAGCAACAAAAGCAAACCACAAACACATAGCTACACACAGTAACTGACACAGCTCTTCCCTGCCCCTCACTCTATAACCACACGTTTGCTTGAGATCCCAGACAGACGAGCAGCAGCAAACTGGGTCACTTCCCTGGTGTTCTGTGCTTTATTACCACAATGAACATGTTGGAGAAACAGAAATAAAAATGAAAATTTTGGAGGATTACACATACAACCACTAATAGCTGATAAAGGGGGAAAAACTGCATTTGATAGTTACAAGATGGGGAAAGAACTTCATTCAGAAGAAGTCATTCTCGACTCTCCAGTTGATTTACTGTGTAGTCATGTAACCATTCTGTGCCGCAGTTCTATACTCGCTCTATAATATCTGTCTACCATCTGAAGGAAACAAAGATTTATACTTACGAGTGTAAAGATAGCCTGATGGAAGTCCTTACACAGTTGTAAAGAGTCTCTCAAATATGTCTGTTTTAAGAGGAAATTATACTTGCTAGCTTTTAAGTGCTCTATTTTAAGCAGATACAGTATTTGCTAAATTGTGGATTTGAAGGCAGCAATAGTAAAAACACACCAATATTTTACGGCAAGTATTTTTGAGTTAGTGAATGGATTAATCTAATACAATCCTATCCTCTACCTTTATGAAAGAGGCAAGAAAGAACTCAGTAACATGCAGAGGGTAAGACAGAAGTAGCCTTTTATCTTCCTGGTCACGAGCAACTCCAGAAGCCTCACGGTGACTTGAAAGTAAGCAGCGAGGGCTGGTGAAAGGGCAAAGACAGTGCAAAGGTTTAGTCAATTATTAGCTGCTTCTTACGTACAGGAAGAGAACAAGCACAACAAGCATGGAAGAAAACATGGGAAGACTACCCTAGGTATATCCTACCATTCTCAGTGTAAAAGAAAAAAAAGGCATTTCAAACCATTTTCTGCTGCTTCCACGCCAGCTACTTTTCCCTTTTCTAAGATAAAGATCTCGTAACCAATGCCGGCAGATTGCTCTCTCCTCTGTTAAACAAAGGTACCCTGAACATATATTTTTAAGTAAAAGAAGAATTTTCAGAGTCATGCTAATCACAGCTGCTGTCCACAAAAGACTTACAGGAGCGGTACTCTAATAATAGCGCTAAGCATTATCATTGCAGCGAGAGACCTACAGTGTGAGGATGGGAACAGAAATAGCTCTGAGCATCATCGCATGAATACTCTTGATCAGGTCAGCCCTGTCAGCTGCAGTACAGCAATGCAAAGGCTGGATTAGCAGCAAAGCAAAACAAAAGAAAAAGAAAAAAAAGCGCCATATCTAATAGTCCAGATTAAAAAAAATGTTTTTGTGGTTGTAGGCAGTTCACACAAAAATAAGGTATGCTTCCTTTCAAATACAGTAAAGTCCACTAACAGGCTACAAGCAAAAGAACTTTAAAATTATAGTTTACACAAAAAGAATTTCTGTCACAAAGTTTCTGGTGCTACCGCTGCTGCCTCCCCCTCCATTCCTTATTTTGTCTCTGCTTCTACACTGTTACTACCAAAATAAACCACTGTGTTTGGGCAAAGCAAACTTTTGAACTAGATCAGGGACGGAACAGGCTGGAAAATAACCGTCAAAAAGGTGTGCAAGTGGGTACAGGTGTTTCTTCACAACAGCTTTAAGTAATTCCACAGCTGCACATCTCCTCCCAGGTAAAAGGGCACTCCACAGTCACTGGCCCAGGGAAGTCTGGGCTGCCCTGAAGGGGCACCTTCTTCCTGAACTCATACTTACCTCTCTTCCTTCATGCTGGAACGGGCATTTATGTGACTGCATGGCAAACTGGACAAAAACCAAAAAACCCAGCCAGTAAGCTTCCCCCCTCCCTCCTTTAAAAAAAAAAAAAAGTCACTTGAACAGCAAAGTGCTAAACTCCTATGCATGCTAGCACAAACAATAAGCCCAATGAAACATATTTCTCATTTTCTTCTCTAGAACTTTAGCCTAAAACAACATAACACAGCATTTGTCTTGATGAATGGTTTTACATTTGTTCATATTATTTCCCAAATGAGATTGACTAATGCTGTTGCTTCTCAACAAACTGAAGCTGACTTGGGATCACGAAGCGTTGACTTGTTCTTTCACTAACATTGGTACTCAGCCTATGACAAAAGCATTCAGAGATCTGAACTGGCAGAGAACTATTCACCTTCTCAAACCCTAAAGTTTTCTGCTGCTTTAACTGCCTGAAACGGCTTATCATGAGCCCCATAACGAGAGCTAGGACCAGAAAGCCACTCTCTTCGTTTCAGTGAGCTGGTTTACAGTACTGCTGCTCAATAGCTGCTTCAGGAGAAACACCGACACAGCAAATTGTGGCATGCAGTCACATGAACAAGGGAACAGAAATTTCTTGCAGCCAAGTTTTACCACCAAAAAAACCATATCCTGCAACCATAGTGTCCAAGTTATTTGCTCTTCTTACTCCACCTAGGTTAGTACTTCAGGACAAGTTAAATGGGTTGCATTGGTGTCTTTTACTTTTTTTTTTTTTTCCCCAAAGACAACACTCTTGTAATAGCAACAAATCCATTTATACAAACAGCACTGAGAAAAATACCCAACACAACAAAAAACCTGGACAGTGGAAGTAAGTATAGACAAACCAAGCTCTCTTAACTACACTAGTGATTTCCAAGTTGCATCAGCAGTAAAAGACGTCAGTGTGCCTGTGCAGCCAGAGGGAAGAGACACTCCAGCACTGATGAGCTAGAGACACTCCAGCACTGATGAGCTACATGGTAAGGGAAAACCAAGGAAAGCAATAAACCAGCAGGGTTACTTTGAGGACTACTCTATATGCTTGTTGACATGTAGACCAGGCGCAGGGTTATCAACAGGAAGGAAAGAGAAAGACTACTAGTGAGCAATTGGGACAGCTGCATAGACAAAATAAGCAGAGCGGTCTTGGAAAACTGATACCCAGATTTATCTATGAGATAGGTACAGGACAGAAAGGGAAAACTAGCCTTTAAACAACAATTCAGCTCGGTTTTGGCACACCCTTTCTCTTACATGATGCAGGCAGACCAATCAACATAAGATAGGGAAGAGAAACTAAACCCATGAGAATTTACTCTTCATTGCTAGCCATGGTCACTGTGAGACTGCAGCCAGAAGGGGTGCCGGTTTTTCCAGTCCTCCCATAAGATGAGCTGGCTAAACTCACCCTTGCAACCAAAACGCACATTTTAAGCATCTTCTGTTAGGTAATACACCTAACATCAACTACCACGTATAACCTTTCTGGAAAAAAAAAAAAAAAACAAAACCCAAAACCAACTAACCCACAAACCACCAAACAGCAGATATCTCTACAGTAACAGCTAGTTAGGGTTGGATTACCAGACTCCCGTTTAATTCATTAAAGAGAAATCAAAATCCTCCTTAATTTACTAAAATAAGGCCTTCCTTCAGAAACGGTTACATGGTCAACCCTGAACGCTTGTCACTTCTACTTCTGTGAACAATACCATCTTGGGAGAGTCTTTCCTTTTTTCATTTCCCCTTTCCTTCCTCCCAGAAGGAGATGATCTTAAAAGGCCTCTTTTTAAAGAGGCAAAGCTTTTTGTTTGTTTGGGGCTTTTTAAACAATAATCTCTATTCCACGGCCATTAAACTGGGGCAGGGAGGGGAAAAATTCTCTCCAAAGCGCTTAGGTGAGCCAAGATAATGACAAGGCAGGTTTCCCCTCACTCTTAAGCCCAGAGAAGCCTGGAAGTTCAGTGCATGTAGCAGCGGACACCGCCAGCCTCCCAGCGGGCTGCACATTCTCACGGGCCAGGGGACAAACCAAACCGGCTCGGTTCACAGCGCCAAACCGCCGCTCGCTCTGAACGGCGCTTTGGTCCAGGCTCAGGGAAGAAGCATCCCCATCCCAGCATCCGCACGCGCAGGCCGGAGGTACCCAGGCAGTACCTGAGAGGGTAACAATCCCCTGGGGCCGGGGCTGGAACCGCAGGTACTTGTTGCAGAAGGAGGCCGACTCGAGGGCCAAGAAGAGGACGTTGCCCAAGAAGTAGCCGGCCGTCTGGCCCACGGAATTGCAGGTGGAGGCGTAGCCCACGTTCTCCCTGGACAACATGGTCAGGGCCCAGCCGTCCACCGCGATGTCCTGCGTCGCCGCCAGGAACTCGAAGAGGAAGAAAGTCACAGTGAGGGCCACCACGTCGGGGCCCCGGCCCTCCCCGTCGCCCAGCAGCACGTCCACCTGGGTGGACATGTAGATCATGAAGAGCCCCAGGACGTACTGCGTGGGCACCAGCCAGGACTTGCGGCGGCCGAAGCCCCGCAGGTAGACGGCGTCCACCAAGGGGGCCCAGAGCAGCTTGAGGCTGAAGGGCCAGAAGACGAAGCTGAAGAAGGCCTGGTCGGTGTAGCTGGCGCTCTTGCTCTGCAGGATGAGGGGGACGCTGCCCGCCAGCCCCAGCGGGATGCCCTGCAGCACGTACAGCACCAGCAGCAGCAGGATGCTGCCCAGCTCCGCCCGGCACCCCCGCGCCCCCCGCGAACCCGCCGCCGGCAGCAGCAGCGCCTCGGCCTCGCCGCCCGGCAGCCCGTCCCCGCAGGGGGCCAGGGCGGGCGGCGCCTCGCTCCTCACGTCCAGGCAGTGATGGTGGCTCCCGGCCCGGCGCTGCCGGCCGCCCTCCTTGGCCGCGATGGCGGGCGACATGTTCTCCGCCGGCATCGGCACCGGCGGGCGGCCCGGGACCCTGCTGCCTCCCCCGCGGGCCGAGGCGGGAGCGGACGCCGCCGCTGAGGAGACGCCGCGCACCGGCCCCGGCGACCGCCAACCCCCGCCGTCCCGCCCCTTCCGGGCAGGCGGGCGGCGGCGGCAGGCGTGGCTGCGCCTCATTGGTCCGCGGTGGAATGACGTCAAGACGTCGGCTGCGTCCCGCCGCCCCTCAGCCCTGACTGACCGGCAGCCGCTCGGGCTCTCGCCGGCGCTCAGCGGGGCTCGGCCGGGGCAGCCCGCGGCCGCCTCTCGGGACGGAGAGGGGAGCTGCCGGGCTTCCCGGACCCGCTCCTCCAGGCCCTGCCGGTGTTCGGTGTGTTCGGTACCGGGGCTCGCAGCAGCGCGCGCGCGGAGTCCCTCAGGCGCTTTCAGACCGTCCGCGGGCAGCGGGCACCCGCCGCCGGCCGGTGAAACGCCTTGTTCGGTGGCCGGTAAATAGCAGGTGAATAATAAAAATTAAGTTCCCTTTTTTTTTTTTTTTTTTGCTCTTTGCCTCTCCCGTACTAACAGAAATAATGAGTAAGAACCAAGGTAAGCGAGCGATGCTCTTTTTACCCGTTATTTATACAGACAGCGAGACCATCAGGAGCGCATTGTGCGTGTCTCGCTTTTCTTCCCGTTTTTACATGCTTGAAGTATTCTTTTTTTTTTTTTTTTTCCCCCATTCTCGAGAGGCCCCTCGCAGCCACGACGCAATTAAAACCCTCAGAACCAGGACGGAGCTGCTGGGCACCCGGGGGTGAAACCCGCCCCCGGCATCACTTCACTTTCCGCCCTCGCACCTTCCCTCCCCTCCCTCTCTCTCAAGCGCCAAGACTAATCATTTTTAAAAGTTCCGAGAAAGGTTTCCGAAGCGGGGCGGGACCCTTGTCGGGGTGGGGGCTGCCGCCGAGGCCGTGACCTCCCTTGGGGGCTTTTTAGGACCCCCCCGCCGCAGCAGCAGCTGCGCTTTATACCACGCACAGATAGAACGCTCGTTGCAGAGCCTCGGTCCCTACCCCCGGACCGAAGGGCTGCGCTTGAGGGGGAGGGAAGGGGGTACAAGGCGTGAAACCCGCCCAGGGCCGCTGCGTACCCCCAAATCC
>JANZLQ010000089.1:41539774-41566120 GCA_026212715.1 Elanus axillaris | reverse complement strand
CCGTTCCGCTCGTTCGGTCACAACAGGGGTTGCTCTGGGGAAATGAATTAATTTCACCATCTGGGTTTTGATAGGATTTTTTTTTTTTTATCTTTTTTTTTAATCTGTTTTTTAAACGGTGGCGCCTGGTGTGGCCGAGCCCGCCTGGGCTGGGTCTGTCCAGTGCCTTGCACGGCCTGGGCCGCCTCCGGGGTGAGGCAGAAACAGGGGTCCCGGGGGGGGGTGGCCAGCACCTTCCCAAGCAGCTAGCCACGCCGTTTGGGGCCGTCACGTCCCGGGGAGAAGGGTCGCTCCTTCGGCCAGTTTGGGAGAAAACTTGGTTCGCTTCGTTGCCGCAGAAGCGGGCAGGCTTGCCCGGCGCCAGCCCTCGTGCAGGGCCCGCTGCGTGTCCAGTTTGCAGAGACAGTGGCAAAAAGAGATGTGTGTTGGCGTAGCTGTTGCATGCCGGGGTGACAATGACTCATGTGCCATCGCGAAGTTGGAAGTTTTTTCTTGACAGTGCAACTTGTGAACCAAAACCCTGCAAGCTGCCTCGAGCTGCTCCTGTAGTAGGATAAAAACCATCTTCTAGACTTTTTACCTAGTTTGCAAGAGAACGCGATCCCTGATGGGTTTCTTTAAGTGCAGCGTTGGTCCCTTTTTAAGTTTTCTGACACTCTTTTTCCCTGACCATCGACACAATCTCCTCTCCTGGCCAGGGATGCTCCCGAGGGCTCCACTTCTCTGGGGTGGTCGCACCCCGAGCTAGCTGTGCGACGCAAAGCTCATCTTCTACCAGCCCCGCTCTCGCAGGAAGCGGGTAACGAAAGCGGAGGAGAGCGGTTTCCTAAGGAGAGCGGTTTCCGCAGGGGGGCCAGGTCCCAGCAGCCATTGGAAACCTGCATGCAACTTATGTTAATTAAAGCTTGTTTGAGATAATGGGTTGGGGGCTCTTGTATCGGTTTTGGGGATTGCCAGAGTTTGAAGGAGTTACTTTCCTGTTACACTTTGAAAAAACATGAGTAAGTGTTCTTATACCTGCTTAATTTTAATACCATAGGGAAACAATTAAACTCTTGTAAAACCTGTGCTGGCTTGAAAGTGCCAGATCAAGGCTCCTGGTTTAGGCTTGTCCTAAGTTATGAGTGCGAGTGAAAGCTCGGGGCTGAGGGCTTGGACAGAGGGGCTGCTGCTGCGGACCAGGCTCTGCCAGGTGCTGCTTGGTACTCCAGAGTGAGACTGTTCTGTATGTTAATGTGTTTTATAAATTGCATTAATGAAAATCTTGCGAGCGTGTGGGTGTGTGAAATGCTGAAAAATTCCCTGATTCTGCAGAGTGGGCTGTTTGGATCCTGCAAACTTAGTTTAAAGCACTAGGTAGGTACACAGAGAAATAAGATATGGGGTGTCCTTAGCTGGTAATGCAAGCCTGATGGTAGGTCTCCTACCACGGCTCATTATAGAACTCTTTTTTTAAAAAAAAAAAAAAAAACCAACCAAACAACAACCCAGCAGCAATGGAAGCTTTTTTTCTTCCAGTGTTACCAAGTGGTAGAGCTGAAATGATAGATTGAGGCTGACCCTTGCTGCGGCAGTGCAGTTGGAGGTGGTGATATGGTTCAGGCGGCACTCGGGACCTCGGTTCCAGGTCTTGGGTCTGTGAAACAGCACGCAAAAGGCAGTCTGGAGATACAGCGTTTTGATAATGTAATCGCTTTATTTGTTTCATCAGTCGTAGAGAACAGTAGGAATTCTTCATGTATGATGTGGTTTTGGCGGTGACTTGTGATTTAAATTAGCTGCATATAGACTTCCCCCCCATTTTTCTCTTGGCGTGCACAAGTTCCATTCTCGTTTTAGTCCAACTCTCGGGACATCAGAAGGGTGCCTCTGTCTGCTCTGCCCCAATGCCTGAACCGCCTTGGACAGCTGTCAAAACCAGCTTCAACAGAAGTTCTCAGAAATAGCAAGTTCTCCAGATTTTTTGTGAAAATAGACCAGGAGGAGACAAGGAACTCTAGTTATACCCCTACTAAGGGGAAAAAGAGCTTTTATTAGAAACCGGAGAATCCCCACTAGGAAGAGGTGCTGGCTCCATAAATCCTGTCCCTGCAGGAGCTGGGCTGTCTGGTATCCTCTTCATCTTTCTCCTGGCATGCGCATGGTATACAAACGCACAAGCTAAACTGATTTGTTGGCTGCACGTTGACAGCATCTGTTCCTTTTTTGATTTCATTAAATGAAGTTTCCCTTGTTAAATTTGGGTTCAAAATCTCTAGCCTTGGAACTGTGCCTTTAAATAAATAAAGCCAGATCCTGTACTGACTTACCGCCTTTCTCCTTCCTCTTTTTTCCATGTGATTTATGGTAGCATTTCTGTTGGGCTCTCTTCAGAGCTGAACCTCCTTACAGTTCTACTTCAGCTCAAAAGTAAAGTACAAAAGCTCCTCTGATGCAGTCCGTGTGGTGATGGTCACCTGCATGAACTCCCGGATAGGGTTTGCGTGGACGTATGCTGGGGAGGTACTGCAAGGTTGCCTACAGGAGAAAAGGACAGTGGGCAGTGCTCTGTGTAGTACTAGGAGAAAATTATTTCAGGCTGTAGTTTACTCTAAGCCCACATCTAAGGGAGCAGTGAGTTATTAGGCCACCAACTGATTTTTTTTTTTTCTTCTGGTGAGGTGCATGTTGCCTTGCTCATCTTAACGTGTTCCCTGTGAGGAGATTGGTGTTGCTTAATGGATGCAGTGATTTTACTGCATTTTAGCCCAAATCCCTTTAGCATAATTCGAGGAAAAACCTTCCAGGCTGGGTTTGGAGATTTTGGGGAGGGTATTAAATGACTCCCAGTGAAACTTGGGCAATGAACTATTACTTGAAGCCTCAAACAGTCATCTTTCAGGGCCACGTAAACAGCTAAGAAGTGATTCTAATGTTGATGCAGTTATCTGTGAAAGTGTTCCTCTGATCATTGTGCAAAATGATGCTATACATGGCAAGAGTGAAGAAGCAGGGACAGCTCAGTGAAGCGGTTTGCCAGTTCGGGAGCCCGGTGCTTGCATCTGGGTGGCTGCAGCGCACAGGCTTGTCCGGTTCGTTCTTGTGACAAAGGGGTATGTATCGCTGTCCTCCTGCTTTTGCTGAGGAGAAGTAAGGAAGGTGCAGGTTCATTTGGGATACAGACCTACTTAGGCCACGTTATGCAGTGTTTCTCAAGCTACTCCCAATGTAGCTTTGAGCTCTTTTTGTTTTCACGCACGCGTCTTCCCCCAGAGCTGTTGCTTGGGCCCAGCTAAGCACACCTTACTGCTCAAAGCGGCTCGGTGCCTTCAGGGTAGGCTGCTGAAAATGAGATTTATTTACTAGCTGCGGATGTAAATGCTCAGCCATCGGTCCAGCTGAGCTGATGCCAACAATAACTTGGGTTTAGTGTAAAAGCTGCCTTCACAGAGTTGTACTGCTTGCTTTCTTCTTACTCCTTCTGCAGGGTCTTAGGGGTGGTCTGCAGGTTGGGAAACACTGGGGTACTACATGTGGTAGCACTGCTGGCAGGTGGGACCCATCTGTGCAAGGGCTGGCTATGAGCCCATGGTGTGCCCGGGGGTCTGGAGGGAACTGCTTACATCCCACCCTGGTCCTTTGCAGGTGGAAGTGGACAATCTCAGACACTAAGCCGAGAGGGCTGCAGAGCTCTGTCCCTTCAACGGTACAAGCTACAGCATGTGCTCTGAAACAGTTGAAGACTTTTATTAAGAAATACCACTGCAAGGAATAGTGTTTGCCACAAGATGGGATCAGGAAAGAATAAGGATGTTGGTCTTTCTGGCAAGAACTGCCAATTTAGAAATTGCTAGGTGAAAATGCCCAGAATTACTCGTAAAAGTGATTCCGTCCCTTCCACTGGAAGGGAAGACAGTTCTGTTGACCTCTCACCATCTGACCAGGGGATTTGAAGGGGTGTTTGCTGCTGAAGTCTGCTCTCCTCCAACATGTGCCCTTTTTGTTGTGTAACCCAAGACTAAAAAGTCATTAAGAGCTCCCCATCAGGCACACTCAACTGTCAGCTGAAGGAAAGAAATTAAGTAACTGACTTGAACCTGGATATAGGCTTTTGAAGGATTTAGTATTGTTTTTTTCTGCGTATGTCCTCTAATTTAGATAAAACCTTTTTTTTTTTCCAGCTAGTGGGAATTTTGGAGGTTTCCAGCATGCTTGCCTTCCTTGACTAATTTGAAGATGGTTATCTGAGGTGTCTCTTGGTAGCTGAGGAAGAAAGTTCAAAGGCAGCCTTTGCTGTGTATTTGTTGGGGAGAATGTGTCCCAGCAGGATGATGCTCTCCTGCAGGATGATGCTCTCCTCCAGAATGACCTGTGGTTGATGTGGGGCTGATAAATACGGCCTTTGGAGCCGGAGCAGCAGCAGTGGTGGGAACCTCCTGCGAGCCTGGGGTCGAAGGATGTGTTGCCTGGTATAAACATGCAGAACAGCTCCAATGTGCTGTAATTAAAACTTGAAATTGTCATAAGCTTCAAGGTGTATTTTGAGGCGGTGTTTGCCGAAGTAAAACCCTTCCCAGTTTTTCCTTCATCAAACTACACTGGCAAGGAAACAGTGTGAGCTGTAAATTAAGAGAAAAACACTCCCAAAGTAAGCAGTTTCTTTAAGCAGCAGAGTTTTTTCTGCATTAATTTCTTGGTGTCTTACAGTGCGGTTGTGTTCACATTCTTCCTTGAAGATCCTCTGACAAGGACGCTTCCAAGGAATAGCTGCCTCTTTTTACAGTTTCTTTTTTTTTTTTAAAGAAGAATCTTGTCCTTGCATTTTGTAGCCCTCTTCCAGATTTAGCTGAAGGTGGCCAACCAATTCAAATGTGACGGGGTCAAAGAGAACTATTGTTCTGTTCCAATGGGCAGTCTGCTTGAATGCTGCATTCAAAAGTTGGGGTTTTTTGAAAAATCATTTAGCAGAGACATTTGTTCTCAATTTTTCCTTTTTATTCTCACCAGGAGGTAATGTTAAGTGAAAGTTCAGCGTATGAGGCAATGTGATGGGGGAAAAAACATTTTTCTTCTGACTTTGCACTGTCCCATTTTGCCTGCAAAAAAGGCACATGCTCTTAATTATCGTAGGGTGTGCTGGGTTTTATAAGGAACTGTAAAATGGAGAAAGCCGGAGTGGCCGTAGCGGTGAACAGGGCATATGACTTATTTATGGAAAGCTCTGCCTTCGTTAGTTTATTAGCATTTTTCTTCCCTAATTTGTACCCAGTTTGTTTTGGGAGATGGGGATGTCACATTTGTGTGGCTGCTTGGGAGAGATGCGCTGCGTTAATGCATAGCCCCTTTATCTTGCCAATGCATCTAGTGGTCCTTATAAACATGAAGATTTTTTCCTTTAGAAGTTTCTCTGCTAGTCTTTATCATTTTAATTGTAAATTAACATATAGGCAACCTTAGCAAGCTTCACAGGCATTAGTTGTTTAAGAGATGTGGCTTAAAGTCTGCCGCCTGTGATGTGTCACCGTAAAGCACTGACGTGAGCGATGTTCGCAGCCGGAGAACGCCGGAGGAGAGCTCAAGGATGGGCAGCACCACTACGAGGGAGCCGTCGTCATCCTGGATGCCGGAGCGCAGTATGGGAAAGTCATAGATCGTCGGGTGCGCGAGCTGTTCGTCCAGTCCGAGATCTTCCCTTTGGAAACGCCGGCCTTTGCAATCAGAGAACAAGGGTTTCGGTAGGTCCTTGCCTGCAATGCCTCTGCCTGGATGTTCTGCTTGTTCTCTCCTTTCAGTCGAACCGTATCTGTGGATGTTGGCAGCAGCGGTAATTGCCTGGGTTTTTATGTGCAATAGCTTTCATTGTAATGATCTGAATGATTGCATCTTTAGCTTATCCACGGAAACACCTGAGTGTTGCTAGGGAAACTTGTGCAGTAATAGAAATTTTGTGTATTTGCTTCTTAATGTCATTTTAATCATTTCCATTTGTAAGTATGATTGAAGAGGTTGCATTTTAAATATGTATCTGCAAAAATGTAGATGATCTTGCTGTTTTACCTGTTAAACTAGGGTAGCTATTAATCAAGAAAACAAGTTTTGTGAGTTTCTAAAAATTATTTTCTTAGCTTAATTAAAAAAAAAATAATTTAAGTAACTTGGATACTGAAGATTTTGTGGTAAATCATGCCAAACTGTTTCTGGGAAGCAACTAAAAATACTAACTGAAACTACCACTCGTTTGCAGCAAGAAAAAGTCTCACAATTTAGTACTTTGTACATTTCTTTTTTCTTGTTTTATTAGGCTTACCAGGGTATGCTTCTCTTGTGTGTGGGGAAAATAAGTACCCTGAAGTCTACAAATCATCAAAGACCTTGCTTGTCAGTTTGGTATAAATCCAGAAATACGGTGTACGTGTGCTTCTCGGTTGTGCCTGAAAACAGATAAGACAGTGCTTTGCTGCAGAATTGTGTTTTTCTAATCAATGATAATTAGTGAACCCAGTAAACGGTGTATTTTGGTAAGTCAAATAGGAACTTACTGATCCCTTCTGAAAACACAGGGAACGGAAAACCCAGGAACAGCTGGATCTATCAGGTAGCTGTTGCGTGAAGAATTTCTCTTTCAGAAATGTTATAGAAATACCTTCTCTTGTCAGATCTTGTTTATAATTCTCCAGCAATCAGGTCTTTAAAAGTCTTTAAAAGATGGACATACCTAATTACTGGTTTAAAAAGAATTCCTGCATCTCCTATGTGTTGGATTTGAGGTGTAGGTCACAGTACTGGTGATCTTGATCATTTTGTCAGGCCTGTGCTATATTGATGCAGATTTGTAGGAGGAGGACCTTTTCCCCTTTTTTTTCCCCTGGTTGAAGTTTATTCAAAGTCTCGTGATTAGACCTGTTAGACTTTCATTCCAAATAATTGCTTTCTAAAATGTGGCAAAACCTCTTCATTCAAAAGGTCACTTCTCAAGGTTAAGGTGGTGATTTCAGGTTACTGGTTACCCAGATTGATCAATAAGCTTTGTGTCCACAGTCTCAGTCAATCATTTACATCCAGGAAAGCTCAACAAATACTGGCACCAGCCTTTGGGTGCCTTTATTTAGTGACCACTGTGAAAATGAGTTTGTGGTTTTACACCAAGATTTTGGTATATATTCTGCATGTCATGGGAATAGTCAGGTTTCCTTGTTGCAGCTCGTGCATGGAATGGGTCAAGGAGCTGCACTTTGGGCTGTGCTAAGGTTTGAGACGGGCGGCAAGACTGAACATTTTTCTAAATTGTATTTGCATGTTGTATTTTAAAAGCCAGCTCCTCAGTTTTCATAGTTTCAGAACAATCTTTAGTGACAAGTTTCATCTAAATGCGACATCAGCATTAGCGATTTCCACAAGAACCTGGTCCTGGGCCGAGGAGGTGCCACAACCAGGGGCTCTGCTGGTGTTAGGCTGAATTCTGGCACTGCCTGAGCTCTGGCGTGAGTCTGAAGGTTGGGGTATCAATGCCTGTGTTTTACTCTTGGTATTTTGACGTGGTTCCTGATGTGCCTTTAATCCATTGCAAATAGGCTTTCCAAAGCTAGGTCAGGTTGTTTTGGAAGGGGTTTGATGTAAACCAGAGAAAGGTATGTTCGTACCAAGGCAGGAAAGTATGTAAGAAATTACACAGTGTTGAAGTAAAAATCTCAAAATCTACATCCCGTGCTAGTTTTAATTTCTCCTGGACAGTTGAGAAGACGCAGGTTCCTCTCTCACCCTCGGCTCCTAATTTTTTTCTTTAGTACTTGGGCACATTGGATAACCTTTCTGTATTCCATGGGATTTTAATTGGTATAGAAAAAAGCAGATTTTTAAGACTCTGCTTTTTGAATAGGACAGTGTATAACTATTCTGACTTCTCATAAGAATGTTTGATTTGTAGGTATGGCTATATTTCCTCTAATATTAAATAGTGTTCTATACATATGGGACTTAAGCAAATGCTTTTGTATGTGGAATTATTATAAGCTCTAATACCACCAGGCATTGAGAGTTTTCAGGCTCTTTCTAGCCGTGTCTGGGTTTAGAAAATCCATCATGTCTCCAACTTGAACAGCTGTGCCTGTATACGTACAGCAGGTGTACTAGTTGTCAGAATTGTTCAGTGTAAAACTATGCCTGTGTCAGTTGTATGCTTATTCCAAAGCTCACTTGTAGACCCCAACATACAAAGAAATAAATGCTGCCTCCCAACTGGCAAGCTGCTGTGCTTTGGCTCTGCGGGGTTCGCCCGTCCTGCCCTCCACCTCGTCCTTTGCGTTGAAATGAGGAGCCTGGGCTGGGGGAGGTGGAGGTGGGCTGCAGGGGAGATGTAGTTCTGCGTCGGTGGGAGCAGGTACCCTGCGTGACTGCATTTGAGAGGTGACGTTTGGTGCGTGGGCTTGTTACTACATGATTATTTCTGCCGGTGGTACAGGCGTTGTAAGCAAACTGCCCATTTCTGCTGCTTAAAAATAGAAAAAATCCTATTGTGTCTGTACTTGCATGGCAAACACTCTAAATAGTGCTAGAAGAAAGCTTTATTAGATGCCCTTATTACCGTGTATGCACCTCCTCTCTCGTCCCGTTTTGCATTTCTTGCTCTGCGTAACAAATTTGATGTTCTTTGTAAAATAAACAGTACGTGAGTCCAAGGTCTGGTACACCAGTGTTCGATCCTGGGCCGAGGCCAAAATTATTGTCCAACTGGCTGGTGCTTCTGTAGTTCACAATCTTGCAAATCATCATGGTTTGCAAAAGTTCTCTCTTCCCCTTTCAAAAGATTTAATTCATTCTGTTATAGAATGAAATATTAACTTCAAACCATACATGCTTGCATGTATTGGACTTCTAATTCACAACCTGTTGCTACTGCCATTTCATTTCATAATCAGGGTGGATTAAGGGACATTTTCTCAGCCGCTCTAGAAATTTTGGAGTCTGTTTTTTCAATGTAGCTCCCCACCAGATGGTACAGACGTCATGAAGTATATATCTTAACGCTAATACTCTGCATTTGATCCTAGCCATCGTGCTTCTCTCGTAGTTGACACTTGGCTATGAGGAATTTAAAATACAGTCACTTTTTAAGATGGTTTATATTTGACTTTGTTTAAATTGATTAAATACTTTTCTGGTAAGCTGCTGGGTTTGACAGCTGCAGCATAGCGAAGTTAAGCTATATGTTAGGGTATGTGTGTTTAAAATTTATGCTAGAATATGTAGAGTTCTAAGAGTATTACGAGACAATGTCAATGTTTAAAGCAAATAGAGAGATTTTAAAGTAAACAATACATTTGAGTTAACGATTTCTTTATCTTTTGTCTGCAGAGCTATCATTATATCTGGAGGACCAAACTCTGTGTATGCAGAAGATGCACCATGGTTCGACCCAGCAATTTTTACAATAGGAAAACCAGTTCTTGGAATCTGCTATGGCATGCAGGTGCTATTGAGGGATATGTTTGTCTACTGCTCTCTTTTAGGCCTCATTTCTGATACTAACTGAAGATGAACTGATAAAGGACCTGCCTTTCAAATATAAGCAGTATGCCATGTATGCAAAAGATATTTTTAAAGCGCTAATTGGTAAACTGAGCATACTGTGTATTCCTCTCTTGGCTGTGCCATATCAGGAGCATAAATGGTTTCTCTTTGCCTTTTTTGTCACAATAAATGTAACCTGGCACTCACTAACTAATTCTGTCTAGCTGGTATTGGAAAATGTGCCCCTCGTGTAAACAAGTGAAGTAGTTTTTCGCTTTGGTTTTCAAGTGTGGAATGTTTCTAGCAAAGTTCTTAAGAGTGCTTAACCGCCAATCCCCCCCTTACATACCTTAGGACTTAGCGGTGATTTTGCAGTGATCTAGTAGATCCAAGCTGAGTGAAGAAACAAACTTCCAAGGAGACAAGGGATGGATTAGGTGTGCAACCTCTGCTTGTGCATCTTGGTTTTTTCCAGGGTTAGTGATTTACTAGGCCTTCAGAGGTGCTGAATAATGGCTGGAAAAACTCCTTTAGAAAGGCTGGTAATTACGGAAACAATGTTGGCACTCCCTGTTCTAAAAGGAAATGTGTGTTATATTAAAATGTGCCTTAAAATGCCAAGCAAATTGAAAACCACGTTAGCTAGCCTCAAGCAGGGGAGTTCCTTAAAGCTGACTCTACGGAAATTAATCAAGTGTGTGTATTAATGCAGTACTACTTCATTATAAAAGACTGAAATCAGTCAAGCGCAGTAAGGATAATATCAAACTAGGTCTAAAATGAAGCCTTAAATCTCTGAAAATTAAAGTAGTTGGAAGGTGAAACTAAAAATTTTTTTTAAGTTGCCAGTGACGTTTGCAAGGAAAAAAAATCCTTAAGGCTTCTGAAATCTAAAATGTAGATATCCAACTCCGAACAACAAGGTGAGGTTTTAGAAAGAAGAAACCTGGTTGAGAATAGTGCTACTCTGAAACAGCAAGGATTATTAAGAGTCACAGAAGTAACACTGAGGGAATAGACTCAAGTTTTTGACTGGTTCTCCAGAGCTGAGGAGCCAGATTTTGAGAAGTTTAAGCCTACCAGAGGGCCCTTCACTGAAGAACAGATAAATCAGATTTTTTGTTCAGCAGCTTAACTGCTTTTGTGACAGCTGGCCTCAGATACTCAGCTGATTTGCAGAGCAGTAGTGCAAGTAGGTGTATACTATTGAATATGCATAATTTTGCTTATCTCTACCTGTTGTCTACTGTTGTGGATTTCTGCTGCTCGTGTGTGACAGCGGTCCCCAGCTGCGCTGGCAGAAGGTCGGCAGAAGGGAACGAGCCTAATACAGAACCATGATTAATTTTGAAGAAAATTCTTATCATTTTGCAAAACAATATATTAAATGAGTATAATCACGAAAAAGGAGGTTGATATGCATTGGAGGGCTAGAGCTGTTAGTCATAGGCAGACTGAGGTATAAAGTGGTACTAGATTGCAAGGTGGTTTCTCATGTGGTATTTCTGTTTTGACAGATGATGAACAAGGTATTTGGAGGTACGGTGCAC
The DNA here is from genome assembly GCA_026212715.1 of Elanus axillaris. Classification (NCBI taxonomy): domain Eukaryota; kingdom Metazoa; phylum Chordata; class Aves; order Accipitriformes; family Accipitridae; genus Elanus; species Elanus axillaris. The sequence goes on along the minus strand of JANZLQ010000089.1, from coordinate 41,555,084 downwards.
AAGAAGAGTGTTAGAGAAGATGGTGTGTTCAGCATTACTCTGGATAATACATGTTCGCTGTTCAGGTACATAGCCATTTTCAGTTATCAAAACAATATTGGAAATACCAGTCTGGAAATTGGTGTCTGGATGAGAGGAAGCTTATTTTAAAGAAAATAGTGACACTGCACCCGTGCTTGTCTGGTAATTTCTAATAAAACTTTTTACAGCTGTGTTCATGAGTGAGTTACTCACTTAAATAAATACTTAGGCATAATCTCTCAATTGACTCTAGAAATCCAGATATATTTGCTTGGAATAGTGTGTAAAACCCTTATTTCAAAGTAGTACGTCTTCATTGAGACACTGTAAAGCGTACCACAGCATGACAATCTTTGTGTTAAGCTCTTGTTGTCTTCTGCTGTGCAGTGCACTACTCTTGTATTGGTTGGCACCCTTCCAATTTTTGAAAGGTAATAGAAAATCTGAAACCATTCATTTTCTACCTTCCTTTAAAATTGCTTTGTGATGACTCATAAAACCAGAGTTGGATTTCTTGGTAGTTTGTCAGTGCCTCTGAAGTTGCTTGTAATAATTCTAACGGTTTACTCACACCCAGCATTTCAATTTTATTAACTTTCTGCTGTAAGGCTACTGCAGAACTTTATACCCTGCCTAAGGTCTGAGGTGCCAAAATCGTCCTGAAAACACATAGTTTTGAGCAAGAAAACTTTGCTTCATTGAAATAAGAAGGACTCCAAGTGTCCTGATTGACACTAGATGGCTCTACATGTCAAAGAGGGGATACTTCAATATTAACATGTTTATAAAAAAACCCATCCTTCTGAATTAAGATAAATTACCTCTTGCATGAAGGATGTATTGTACAAGAACTTGTGTAGCTTCCAACAGAGGCATCTCAGAGTTGGAGATGACTGTATCTGGGAAGGAAATCCTGCATATATTTCAAATGGGCCTGGTCAAATGAGATCTGCTTTTACTGGGATCCCTAAGGGCTTCTATTGGAAATTCAGGTAGTTCTTTTTTTTAATTGATTCTAGTTTTTAATCTTTTTTTAGGGGCCTTCAGAAGGAAGAGCTTGTGCTCCTCACTCACGGAGACAGTGTGGATAAAGTAGCTGATGGATTCAAAGTGGTTGCGCAGTCTGGGAACATTATAGCAGGTATTTATTTGGGCTTTTAACAAAATTCAAATTCTCTTTTGATAGTATTCATTAAAGGAAGAAATATGGCAGACAGTAGTTAGAACCAAATGGGAACAGACTATCTCTGTTGTTTAATTGCCAAATAAGTGAATTGTTTTTAATGATTTCTGGTATGTGTTTGCTTGCATGTTGGCTGTCTTGATAGTAAAGAAAGAAATAGACTTGAAAGTGAATGGTCTTGGTTTTAAATCCATGGTTTAAGGAAAATTTATTTTTACAGTTTATGTTATTTCAAAGTATTCATGTGTTGTTTCTCTTTGAAATAAAGTATTGTGTGCCCTAAGTGAGGGGAGAGGAAGATACATACTGTAGTGTGCAGTGTAAGCAGTGTTTGGTTTCTGCAGTGTAATAGTACAAGTCAAACACTGTTTAATTAATAAAGCTTGATTAACTTGTCACTGCATTTAATATTATTGCATGAATGTTCAACTGAGCAAAAATATTGTTGGTACTGAAAGCAGTGTTTCAAACATCATACGCAGATTGTCGCAGAAAAATGTAGGACCTTAGAATTTGGTTTTTGAAAGCTACTCAAATTATTGAATGCCAGGCAGCCTCTTGGAGTCTTCCCTAGGAGATGGGAGACCTGGAGAGGTCTGAAGTCTGCTGAGCCCCTTAGTAAGATCTCAAAGTATTCACCTGCTTTATTTTAAATCTTTCATTTAAAAAAAAAAAAAGTGCTCGAGATACTGCTCTTAAATCAGACAGGTAACTAATTTGTGAAAAACTGAGCTTTTAAAAGATTCAAAGATGTCTTGTTATGGAAAGTTTCTTTCCAAGCTACTGTTAAGATTAGGTGGGACATTCATTGTATTCCGGCTTGCCTTCAAAGCATTCTAGAACTCATGCCTACTCAGATCGCCCTATAAATTTTGTTACGTAAAGTTTACTGCATCCAGTGTGCAGGCACCACCAGAGCTCTTGATATCTTTAACCCTGCTTTATGGAGACGTTAGAAACAGAGCTGTACCTTTCCTATCCACAACACTTTCCTGTGCTGCTTCCCGTGGGCTCTTACCAAAACCTATGGCTCCTTGTGCCTAAGCAGGCAAAGAAATGCTGGTAAGGTGGTAGCCAGGCTTCCAGCAGTGAAAGAAGATACAGCGTACCTGGGAGTCTAACGCAGGTCAGTGGAATTAGGCAGTTTCCTTACTGTTTTTTTTAATCCCAGTCTGACCAATACTTACTTGGTGCGAGGTGCAGTATTGTGATCTACTCAGAGTAACCCTCCAGAGACTGTTAGAAGGAGAGTGGTGGTGCTCACAAACGTACCCCTGTAGGGACACTTGCACAGCTTCACCAGCACAACCCTTTTAACATGGATGCAGCTGTGTCAGCATGGCTTGGTTGTGGGGTTGCATGAGGTATCATGTGGTAAGGAAGAAATTAATGTAATTTATTTCCTGTTTTCACAGTGGTTTTCCTAGGATGTCCGAGTGTTGGTCTCTGAGGCATTATGTGTTCTAGATATGTAACAGTACCCTTGTTCCTTATCTTAACCAAAATCTTTAGTTTTGATTGATGATTCATGCCAAAATGTGGCAGAATGAATCCCTCAAAGTGTATGCTTGAGTTTCTTGGGTATGCGCTTCACTTCTAATTTTTTTTTTTGTCATGCTCGTTTCTTCACACCAATGAAGGCATAGCAAATGAATCTAAAAAACTATATGGAGCACAGTTCCACCCTGAAGTTAGCCTCACAGTGAATGGAAAAATGATCCTGAAAAATTTTCTTTATGATATTGCGGGATGCAGTGGTACCTTTACAGTGGAGAACAGAGAACTTCAGTGCATTCAAAATATCAAAGAGAAAGTGGGCTCATCAAAAGTCTTGGTAAGTAGAATGAATTGAAGCTGAAAGACTACTTGCAAAAGCCTGACAGAAACACTGACACTTAGTTACTTGGGTTAATTTGAAAAAAGCAGAATTGTCGTGAGTTGGGTAATACATTAAACAGGTTTCGGAAAGTTTGCACAATTGGGTTGATATGTTGTCTGACTACTTGTCGTCTTCCAAATCGTTGACTATAAGTCGATAGTGTTCTCATCCTCATAGTTGAATCTGAATTAGTTGTTAACCCTTTCCCAATAGACAGCCGACCAAGTTTTGGTTTTCCTTTTTTCCTCATCCTTAGGTTTTACTCAGTGGTGGTGTGGACTCAACAGTCTGTACTGCTCTCCTGAACCGAGCTTTAAACCGAGATCAGGTCATAGCTGTACACATAGACAATGGATTTATGCGCAAAAGAGAGAGTCAGTCTGTGGAGGAGGCACTCAAAAAGCTTGGGATACAAGTTAAAGGTACTATAATTTTGTTAAATACGCTTGATACCACTAATGATGTGGCCAGTCTCCTAAAATGTACATTTATTGTTTTGTTTCATTGAATCTAATTGATCTTCGCAGTTCTCAGACTTTACGTATCAAAGCATGGTTGCTAATTTGGAACCACCTAGGCCTATTTGCAAAATTTCAAACCTAAAATACTAAGCCTTTACCTACTTCATTGGAGCACACAGTGAACCGACCCATCTCTTCACTTGTTGAGATCCGGTATCTGCTGTCGGGGCACAGCAAAATGGTGGACGTGTACCTCAGTCACTGGTGGTCAGTCGCTTTTCTGCCGATGGTCGAGTAATCCTTTTCTGCTGCTGCAGAACTCATTTAATTGCAGTTTTCTTCAGTGGCTTGGTTAGCAGTCTTCCACTGGGGCTTCATTTCTTGTCCTGGATCTCTTTTTAAACTGTGAGCTCATTTGAGTGATTGAATGCTATTATAGCCAAAATCACTTTTTCAAGGCTTTCTTTTTTTCTGCTCTCCTGGCTTCTAAAGAGGTGCATTTTAGTTGGTTTTGGAGTAGCTTGTTGAGAAGCAATACACTACAAGAGAGCAGAGTGTACCTTGTCATAGCTGATGAGAAGATAGAGAGTTTTTTGGTACCTGAAGTATGAGGAGGTCAGAGAAGACAATTTATGTATGTCTGAGTTGAGCAAACAATGAGAGCTGCTTTATACTGCCCGGCTGATTTATTTCATGAGTAATAGCTGCCTATTCCTGGGGCTGTGCGTAAGTACTGTTGTCAAGCGATTCTCTTGTGTTTTGGTCAGGAAGCATAGCACTAGGTGAGCAATGCTTTCCACTAGCCTGACAGCGTGAAACAGTGCATGTTAGTGTCTTGCAGATTGGGCTGCAGTATCCTGATGCAGCAAAGTCTAAGCTTTGTTCTGCACACTTTTATCTTTTTTTTTTTTTTTTTTTTTTAGTTCAGTGGAAAATCTATGTCTTATTCTTGCACTCTGTAGACCAATAAACCTGGGCTCTGGCAGGCTGCCAGAGTAACAAATTGAGGGAATCCCCTTGCTGCAAATGCGCCTTCAGTGGGGTTCAGTGCTGGTAAAAGATGCCAAAGAGCCTCCTAGCTGATCTCTGCATGGAGAGCCTCTCTAAATTAAGAGGCATAATGTACCATGAGTAAATAGTGCATCATTTAATTTTAGTTGCAGAAAGGCCTTGGGGAAAAACCGTCCTGTAAACTATTTGAATAAAACAAGTAAATTATAATCTAAGAGGGGAAGCAAGAACTGAACTTTCACATGGTTGCCTAGTCTCATATATGAAAAAAATTGCCCTATAGCCTAGGTTAATAAGAGACATAAAATACTTTTGTTACAACTAATCCTTGAGGTATTGAACAGCCCTATTTAATGCAGTTAATAGTCAAAGGACTGGAATGATTTTTGTTTTCTTTTCTTAAAGCAATAGAGTGAAACTTATTTTTTTTTTTCAACGTCGCATAAAAATCCTTACTGGCTTTGCCAAAAAATTCCTGTAATTTCATGCAGTGGTGAATGCAGCTCATTCATTCTATAATGGTACAACAACTCTGCCCATCTCGGATGAGGACAGAACTCCACGTAAAAGAATTAGCAAGACCTTAAATATGACTACAAGTCCTGAAGAAAAAAGGAAAATTATTGGTGACACCTTTGTTAAGGTAATGTTTATAATTTGTTGTTTGGTTGGTTGGCTTTTTTTGATATGATTTCTAGATACATGTTCTATGTCAGACTGTTTCATTCTAAAGCACTGTGCTCTCAGTGACATCAGTGGTCTTTTAAGTTGTGGATGACTAAAGAAGCCATTGGTATGTTACCCTAAGCCTAATTTGGCAGTCAATCAATGGTCACAACATGGTTCACAAGCATTGTGCTAGATCCACCGTCATGTTTAGATACGCTGTATTGGTTGGCCATGCACTGTTGTTGCATAAACTTTTGTGTAATGTTTTTTCACCCAACTGATGGGTAATGTGAATTTGGGCATGGTTCCGTTGCTTTGATGAAGATGAGCCTTTTTCCATCTATCGGCTACCAGTGTTGGTGATGCAGGGAAAATATAACATTTAACAATGATATTCCTGTAGTCTGAAGATATTCTTTCTGTTTTCTGTTCAACAAAATATGGGGTTATAGGACTATTTCAGCAGTGGGCTAGTGTCATAATTAGTCTTCCTGTTTGTGCTTTTGCAGCTCAGTAGCATTTGTTGGGCAATCCATTACCTTCCTTTGACAACCAGAAAGTAGGTCGGAACACTTCTCTTTTTTTCTCTCGACCTTACAGATTGCCAATGAAGTTATCGGAGAAATGAATCTGAAACCTGAAGAGGTTTTTCTTGCTCAGGGTACCCTCAGACCTGATCTCATTGAAAGTGCTTCCCTTGTTGCAAGTGGCAAAGCTGAAGTCATCAAAACTCATCATAATGACACAGAGCTCATTCGAAAGTTAAGAGAAGAGGTAAATGAAAAGGAGGATACAGTTGTATCCTTCTGGTTCTCACAGATATGAAGCTGCATATCAAAAATGAACAATTTCTATGTTTTGCTGGTATAATTGTCCCATGTTGATGGGACCCTATTCTAATGAGGCCATTTAGATTCTCTTGTACTATGTTGCAATTTATTACACTTCCTTCTGGTTGCTACATTCTCAAAGTAGTCAAAGTTGCTTGAGCATTGTCCAGCACTGGGTACCGAGGAAGATGTCAAAAAATGGAATGTGGATTCATTCAGTGTGTTCTCAATGGTGTTCTCAACCTCAAGCTGAAAGCTGTTTCTTCACCCTTTTACTTCTTAATCCTCAAAACAAACCTGCATCCTAGTAAAGGAGGAGGGCAATACCAAATGCCTTTAGCAGGAGAGTAGTCTAAGACTTCTCAGATAACTTTATTCTGGTTCAGCTGGAATTCATGATGTAATGGGTCACTTACTTGTTCTGTTATAGCTTGTTCTGAACACTAGTCAATGGGTAACCTTTAGGTACTGGTAGTCCAGATCTTGGCACATTACGGATTCAGGCAAGAGCATTGACAGTGCTATAGTGAAAAGATAATCAGCTGCAGTTGGGAGAGGGCCAAAGTTCTCCTTCTCTTGAACCTCAAGTAACATTCAGCGCTGCAAGCTTAGTACTCTCCTCTCGAGAGAAAGCATGAGAATAATACATTGAAATGGGTTGAAATCTAGGGATAGTTCCTTCAGGTACCTACAGGGATGGTAGGTTCTTTCTGTTCTTATATAGCTTCTCCATCACATTACTAGTAACCCAGCCGGCTGTCTGCCAGCAGCATGCTGGTGGCATGCAATCTGTTTGCCAGTTGTCAATTTAAGAACCCATAAATCTTTCTGAAATGGCCCAACATGGACATCTATGGTTGATGACCAGGAGCTTGAAGATGATAAGAACACAGGAGGTCGAACTCTCTGAAGATAAGCAGCCCAAGTCCTGTCCCTTTGATTGCGCTCCCAATCGGTGTGTTTAGTCCAAAGTCCAGAAAAGCTTTCTGAATGCCTTTCTCATGCAGAGCTAAGTTCTCTAACTGCGTTATAAAATAAGAAAGAATCGACACATGAGACATCACATAATAATGCTGTTGGAAGCTGCTCAGTTGTTACTGAAGTGCCTAACTATAGGATAGAAAGTAACCGTTACTGACCCATACTTCTAATACTGTACAACATGTTTTCAAGGCTTTTAGATTGGTTTGAACGTCCAGGAAAGGGAAGAACAGTTTGAATTTCTGAAGACGGTCAGAGCAGGCTTGACCCACGGCTACATATCTACCATTGGGTAGTTGGGCCATTGATGCTTCTGGCATGAACTTGGACTTCCTTGTCTTAGCCTCTGTCCTGCAACTGTTTCTACAAAGCCCGCATTCACATGTCCTTCTCTTTCCAGTTAATGCAAGTGTTGGCAGCTGATGCTGTGAACAGCAGGCCAGTGTGGCTGCCACAACCTAAATATTTGAGGCTTTTTGTTTGAGTATGTAAGCTGGAGTGTAAATTGCTTTTTCTTTGTTGTTTTTAAAGGGTAAAGTAATAGAACCTCTGAAAGACTTTCACAAAGATGAAGTACGAGTGCTAGGGAGAGAACTCGGTCTTCCTGAAGAGCTGGTTTCGAGGCATCCCTTCCCAGGTATGAGAGTTGGTCTGTGCTACTTAGTGAAGGGCTATGGATCAATCACATCAGTATTGTTTTGTATATACTTAACCTGTAGAATAAATCAGGGTTGTTGCCTAAAACTTGCATCTAAACAGGAAGAAATTGGTGGATTTCTTAGTTTTTACTTAAGCAGGATCTTTTCTCAGGAAGAGAGCATTTGAGAGCAGCTTTATTATGTATAGTGATTAAAGGAAAAGCTTATAATTGAGTTGCTTTTAGCTGTATTTGTCTCTTTTTAGTTGTATAAGCCAAAGCAAGAATGATCAGTGAAGTGCAGCTGAATGCTGCCTGGGCTGTCAAATGTATCTTGCTTGAAATAATGGCTTATATCTGTCTGCCTTTCTAAGGGTCATTTGCTGTTTTGAAAATGATTGTGCGGAGCAGAGAATAACAGCAGTTCTCCACCAGAAAATGTGAAGATAATATAATATAGCAAAGCCCACGTCCTTGTAAGGAGGTTATGTTTTTCTGTCCATGTGTTTTAAAATTGTCCTGCAGGGTGTGTCGGCTGTTGTGCTAATGCACCAGCATCATATGAAATGTAAGAAGCCGTCTTCAGACGTTTCCAGCAAATTACACACGTTTTTGTATTAAGTAGCTAAAAGGTCAAATAGCTGTCAAGGGCCTTTTAAAAACAATGGAGACTTGACTGTATGTTATAACCAACTCTTTCATCCCGGTTGCCTAGCAAAGGGAAGGAGGAGGTTCCTGCTTGCTTTGGCTTGCCATCCACCACACTTCATCACCACTAACCGCTGCTGTACACAACCAGCCAGTTTTAGGTGTAGGTAAATAATGCTTAAATGTACTGAACAGAAATATTGTTCTGGAATAAACTGCTTGTGTATTTTTCTTGTCTTGTAGGGTGTTAAGACAACTGAAGTACAGGTACAACGGCAAAGCATACTGTAGTCAATGACGGCCCTGCTGTTCCAGATGCTGTCACACTTTTAGATGAAAGTCAGCTTTCCTGTTATTTAGTATAATGTTTCTTCAACTTTGTGTTGCAGGTCCTGGTCTAGCAATCAGAGTGATATGTGCTGAAGAACCTTATGTGTGCAAAGACTTTCCTGAAACAAACAACATTTTGAAAATAGTTGCAGATTTTTCTGCAAGTGTTAAGAAGGTAAGAAAACTGCTAAATTCCAGTATGCATAAAAGTAGTATGATCATTCTGTAGTGGCCTGCAATGAGGTTAAGGCCGATAAAAGTTTCAAACTACTTGTTTGTGCTCTTTAAGGAACAATGCGTTCCAGTACAACTCAGTTGAAGCCGTTCAGTATAGTACAGTAGAATTTTTAGTACCGTGACTGGTGCACGCGTTGAACAATTTCTGGAAAATGGAAGCTTATATACCTTTCAGATAGTAAATAAATTCTGTTTCAGTTAAACTTTGTTCAGATGAGACTTCTGGAGATACTTCAGATCACATAGTACCAGGAAAAGATTTTTCCCGCTCTGAAATAATTGTAACTTTCTAGATTTGCACACCCTGACAATCACCGAATGTCTAAATGAAAGAGCAGGAGTGAGGAACTAGTGCTTGCCAGATGTCCTGAACAAAATCTTCAAGTTTTTGATCAGTGATGTTTATGTTCTCAATCTCTTAACTGTTACGACCTTTGTGATTACTGTAAACTCACTTGAACTAAACTGCAGGGGGGGTGAAAAGTCATGAGTAGAGGCCTGCTCCAAGGTGTAAGTTCAAAACAACTTCCAAGACTTTTTTGGTAAATACTGAATGGCATGTACTTATGTCTTTTTTTCCTTTAAAACATACTGAATTGTAGTGTAGCATAACAGGCTATTGCTTTGTTCTGTATCTGAAATAAACAACAAAAATTAAAAGTATAGCTTTGTGAAAGAGAGAATGAGCATAGGAGAAGAGCTTCACCTATGGCCTTGGAGAGCTTCAGCTTAAAATACATACAGTCTAATCAAATAAAATAGCTTTTGCTAAAGTTTAGTTCTTAAATGAAAGCTATTTTTTTAAATAGTTCCAAGGGGTAAATGTAGACTAAATTTAAACAAACAGCTACTGAAATAATAATTTTATTTGCACCGTGTAAGTTCTGTTTGAGTGCTTGGGGGCTTTTTTAAATTCACATTTATTTTTCTGCATCATTGCATAGCCACATACTTTGCTGCAAAGGGTCAAAGCGTGTACAACTGAAGAAGACCAGGAGAAGCTGATGCAGATTACAAGCCTACATTCACTGAATGCCTTCTTGTTACCAATCAAAACTGTGGGAGTGCAGGTAAATGGATTAATTCCAGGGATGTTGTGAAAGCTGCTTCCTAGCAGTGTGGCAGGCTGCAGTGAAGCATAATAATTGCTGCTTTAAGATTGAAAATAAAGGGCTTGACTCAAGAACATAAACCTCAAGTGACAGCGATACCTATGTTATTGTCATTTGTCAGTGCTGGTGTAGTGCAGAGGTGTCGAGATATCTGAATAGGCACTTGAGTAAATGCCAGCTATTGTATTTGAGGATATCATTAAGGTTGAATAATGCTGGTCACTTATAGACAGATTCTTCATGACACTTATAATCTTGTAGACCTCTGCTTTAATCCTGTTGCCCCCTTTAAGGCTCAGGAGTCCTACATGAAGTTGGTCAAAAAAACCCTGCTTCCTACATTAGAACACGCTTGTTGCCCTTTCTCGTACTTTTTTGAATTGTACTGTATCCTTATCCTTGAGAGGAAAGGAGCCAGAGCGGTGCAGGCCATTCAGGATACGGACACACCTGAATCTATGCAGTGGCATAGTGTTTTCTTTCCTTTCACTCCTTTGCTAATGCTATGCACTTTTTTGTGGGTTGTCCTTTGGTGACAGAAACACAAACTAAATACAAATGCTGAGCTGGCATTCTCAGGGAACTGCGTGTAATAACTTGGAAGATTTCTTTACTGAGTAGTCATAGCTCTAAAGTACCTTTCTTTGCACTGTCAGTATTGAATTACATCTCTTATTATCAGCTGCTTAATCTTGTGTGTCACTTATGGAACTCTGCAGTCAGCTTTTGTTACTGTTTTAAACAGCAGTGTCATCAGCAGATTTCTATACTTTGTCACAGGCCTTCCTCAGATGGTGTAATGAAAAATACCGATATAGTCAATCCCTATGCTCTGGTCACCTTATAATAATCTTTCTGTTCTGAACCTTTCCTTTTATACTCTCTTGTTGGCTCTTGAGAAGTCTGTTATCTTACTCTGTTTATTTCATTCAGTTGGTATCTCTCGGCATACTGATTTCACAAGCTTAGTGTCTGCTAAATGTTGGCACAAAATAATCTGCAGGATGAACGGGAAAGTGTTGTGAACTATTTTGGCAGCAAAGTTCATGTCGATTTTTTTTTTTTTTTTAATTTGTAGGGTGACTGTCGTTCATATAGCTACGTTTGTGGCATCTCTAGTAAAGATGCTCCACACTGGGAGTCTCTTATGTTTCTTGCCAGGCTCATACCACGCATGTGCCACAACATAAACAGGTAAGTATTTTGAACTATCCTTATTTCTAATGATCTACTTAATATATGGAAGTTTAGCATGCACAAGCATTCTCCTGTTTAATCTATGGTAGAATTTTTTTCTATGTTGGACAAGTGTATCATACAGAGGTTAGAAATACACAATAAATCACAACATAGGTTTATATTTGGATTTACTAACTTGAAAAAGAAATTGATAGCTGTCTTGTCGGGGTTTTTTTAAGCACTTGATTAGACAACATCCAGTGTACCTTATGCAAAATCTTTTTTGAAAGATTCCGAGCCTGCTGAGTTGTGCTGTTATGCAGTATTTTTTTGCTTTGTGTTAAAAAGGGAATTTACGTGGGATTGTCAGTTCTAATGCCACATAGGAGAGCTCCAAAGCTGGGCAGTTTAATCTTAATTGAGCTCTCCTGTAAATATGCATTTTCTAGCTACTTGATTCCATAACTTTTTTAGCAGCTGAAGTTGCTTAGATACCAAAACAGTTCTGAGAATGCATATCCTCCTTGCCTGGCTGTAGACTTTCTGACAAAACTGCTTATTATTGCTTATCGTAAAACTTAATTTTGTCATATAAGTGACCCCTACTGAAAGAGGTATTATTCTTAAAGCCAAGATCTTGAATTGCAAGATACTGCTTTAAACTAAATGCAGAGGGAACGAAAGACGGCATAAAATCAGGATTGTGTGTGTAATTTCGAAGTATGTGCTGGATTTACAGCATTGCTGTGTTCTTTAAGTTCTTTTGGATTTAATACTACCCTCCTGAATATACCACATCTCAGGGCGTTCTGCTGTACCAGGGTATGTTTTCAGAGTCTTTCATTGCTGTTTATAGGGACGCTGAAGCTGGCAGTTTGAGTGCACTGAAAGAGTCGTTCTTCTGCCCAGCTATGCTTGCAGACTTTATACTACAAACAAAAATACAGAATGTAAAGCTTGCATATTTTTCTGCTTTGGATTTTAGACAAGTATTCTTGGTTTGTATCTACAAACTCAAATAACTTGTGTGAATACGTCGTAGTAAATCCTTGTATGAGGCCAGTCAGACAATATTATACTTTGCTTTTTGTTCTGCAACCTATAAAACACGAGTGAGATTAAAAAGATAAAGCTGATGTGACTGGTTTGAATTCAGAAGATGTTTTATTACAGAAGCAGTTACAAAGATTTATAAATTGCAGTGTTAGTGCTCTGTGCTGAAAACACAGCTATTCATTAACAATAAGGTTTGCTATTTAATGGTATTTTTTGGTGGTTTCCTATTAGGAGAGAAGACAAAAATTGTAAGCACTTATTAAGTAGCTCTCTTAGAATAATTTTAACTTCTACTGACATCAAAGTAAAATTGAAAAAACACCCTTTGTGATACCGCTGAGTTAGTATTTCTTTTTTTTTCCCTGAAGTATTATTCTCTTGAATAAGTAATATTGGGGCTGTTGCTAGTCTCTAGCAAGCCAAAATAAATACATCTGACCTCCAAACCTAGCGTGCGTGTCATGTTTATAGAATATATATATGCATGAAGTTATATTAAGGTCTAGTTAGTAGCTAAGGAGCAAAATCAAATATTATGTTTTTTTCCTAGTTTCATTTTGTCACTGCAATACTGAAGATGCAGCCTTTACTCAATCTGTTTTATTCTGTGTACGCAAAATGTGTTTTTTCTACCATCCTGTTTGTTTTCCAGAGTTGTGTATGTGTTCGGTCCACCGGTCAAAGAACCTCCTACAGATGTCACCCCTACTTTCCTGACAACAGGAGTCCTCAGCACTTTACGTCAAGCTGATTTTGAGGCTCACAATATTCTCAGGGAGTCTGGTAGGTACTTTGCCTTATCCCATGGATTAAAATCTTGTTTCAAGATCCCTTCAAACCTAACTGCCTATAGTTATAGTGGTACTGTCAAAATCTACAAGCTTCTTGAATTATCTCCAAAAAAGTGATAAATTAATGGCATGGCAGGCAAGAGCCTTTTCTGAAAGTTGTAAAAGCTGATAGCTAAAGGACAGGTATTGCTAGCCTTTCTGCTAGCAGAATTAATTCTAAGGGATTTTGGGGGATTGAGCCTTGCCTCTGACAAGTCTTGAAGCTCAGAGTTGTGGTGCTTCACTGCAGTGCAAACTTCTGCAAAAAGTACCGTTAGCCAGCTGAAAGTTAGCCAGATTACTTCTCTTTGATGATCTCAGTCATCAGTATTTTCTTGAAGTAAATAAACTGTGTAAAGAAATATGATATAGTTTCTAAATCATGGCTGCTTTGTGGAAAGAATGGAGCCTAAATACTAAGTTTATAATGGTGATAATGCCCACTACCTCTGGTGTTTTTTTATTTCTTAAAGTAAAAGCTGCATTTGTAAACCCAGCCACCTCAGGCTAGCAGCTGGTAATACTTCAAACCCTTAACATGCAGGGACCATTTAATAAATACTCTCTGATATGGTACACAAGCAGAGCCTGGGAATATATTAATTAGTTTAGAAGTTCTGAAGTTCAGTGTTTTGTTTTTTTCACTCTCATTACGTTTGAAGATGTGGTATTGTGGGAAGCAGTTCGTCAAACTTGCCTATATTTTGTATAAAGTTGCAAGGGAAATCTCTTTTTGAAAATACATACTCTTTTTGCAAAGCTGTCTTAGCGTAATTTGTACAAAAATAGCCTCAAAAGGCTGACGATAACACTGTCAGTTGTGTTTGTAAAACTGAAGATGTATCTTGTTAACTTTTGGTGACGCTTGGCTTTGTGCGAATGAATCGCTCCCAAAAATAAGACTTGTCTTTTTCACTAAATGATAACTTTCCTCGTACCAACAGCCCAGGCCGGTGCTAGCAGAGGGTGAGAGCCTGTATCTGCGTTAGACTGGCTCTGCAGGCTGCCACGCACCTGAATCTCAAGTTTCTAGATCATTTAAACAGTGGAATTAGGGGGTCTGTGTATTGGCTTTCAGAAGGAGATATTTTAAATAAAAAGACATGATTGTCTGGAGTTACCTATCAACCACCAGCAACAGGGATACTTACGAGCTTTCTCTTAAATATGTCAAAGACGCAGAGATACTTGTGAATGACTCTTTATTGGGCTTGATTCAGGGATAGGTAAATCCTCATGGTTATGTTACGTGGGAAGGAAGGTAGATCTGATTGCATTCATGGCAAATTACAGGGATAACGGAGACTACCTGGTTTTGTTCTGTGTGCCTGCAAACGCTGAAGATCATTTCAGGTGGCAATTTGAGTGGTTTTAGCATATGCACCGCTGCATGTGATCTTCTGGGGTGCGGTAGCAGTAGCAAAAAGATCCCAGAAGGTGTAAATGCAGCTCCTAGTATGTAGTTTGAAGTACGTGTGGGAAATTCTGTGAAACTCCTATCACGTTTGTGTCTTTAAACCGAATTAATGCACTTTGTACTACTGTTTTCTGAAGGTTATGCTGGAAAAATTAGCCAGATGCCAATAATACTGACACCGTTGCATTTTGATCGGGACCCCCTACAGAAACAACCTTCCTGTCAAAGATCTGTGGTTATTCGAACTTTTATTACAAGTGATTTTATGACTGGTATTGCAGCAACTCCTGGTAATGAGGTTCCAGAAGAGGTAATACGGGTTTTTGAGTTTCTTTTCAACATGAGCTAGTATTGTAGATGACTCATTTTGACTTTCTTCCCTCTCTCGATTGCTTGCATTGACTTTGATTTTTGTTGCAATTTTTTGTCTCTTTTGTAGTATTCATTAGGAAGAATATGGTGGTGTTGGGAGAAAACTAACAAAATGAGAAGGTGGCAGATGGGTATGACAGACTTAAAGGCTTTTGAGCAGAGTTGAGCCAAAATATCATCAATTAAAAAAGAAAGAATACCCCAACTGTTCCTGGGATTTTGAAGTTAATTTTTTGCATTAGTAATTGGAAATGTCCTGACTTAACAGAATTGCCCTTGATTGCCACTTCTGATTTTATTGGAACCTGCTGTTTAACATCTCAAAAGTGTGCCATTTTCTATTTAGGTTGCTGAAGTTCAGGCATATTTTTCTGGGAAACTATCCATGTCCAGTTTCAAGTACTTTGTCTCTGGGAATGCAGTGTAGATGAAGAACAGGATTGACTTCCCCCCCCCC
>JANZLQ010000089.1:41524970-41538598 GCA_026212715.1 Elanus axillaris | reverse complement strand
TTTTTTTTTTTTCACCCCCCCCCCCCCCCCCCCCAATAGGTTGTGTTAAAAATGGTGGCAGAGATTAAGAAGATTCCTGGCATTTCTCGGGTGATGTATGACTTGACATCAAAGCCACCAGGAACTACGGAGTGGGAGTAATTAACTTTTTTCTATTGAAGTACTGTGTGCAGTCTAAATCATATCAGAAACCATTCCCAGTGTTGACATGCAGTACTGTGAAAGAGTGACTGGAGCTGCTACATCGCATCAGATTCCTCTCCTGGAGCATAGACCTGCAGTTAAGAGCTGTGCTGGGGATAATAACTAAGTGGGGCTGAGGATTTGTACGGGTAAATAATCATGGCAGCGTTGCCGGTGCGCAGACAGATTCCTATTGCTTTTGCCTTTGTCTTACCAATTCTTCCCGTTTTCATGTGTTTTATTGTTAACTGTCATTTCAATGTCTCTTTGTTTTTGTACACTGTGTAAAAAGAGACAGTTTATTTACTTCTACCAAAAGCATTGCTACAGCCTAAAAATGTAAACTGAATTTTTTGTGACCAACTGCTTTTGATCGGATTTATTATAAATAAATATTTTGCCAAATGGAGTAGTGGGTACTGTTGAGTTGTGGAATTACTGTGTATCTGTTGTATACTGTTTAGCCTGTTCTATATTGTTTGACGTATTAGCCCATGGCAATAACGTTGAGCTCCAAAAGAGCAATGCTAAAATATTATGAAATTACCTCTGTCTGTCTTTCTGTACTCGCTCCCTCTTGCATTGCTCAGTAGGTGTGCGTTTTGGTACCAGATGTGCATACACCGGCTAATCTTTACTATACACTTACTGCATGTATGCATATGTCAAATTCCAGACGGTGAAGTATCTTTGTGTGCTTCTGAGGACTCTGGTAGAAGCGTAAAAATGGGAGTGCAGTTTGGAAAGCTGTTGCACCAGAGCAACTGGATCTGCGAATCCTTTTTCTGTCCTCTGACGCTTGTGCAACAGTCCCTTCGCAGCCTGCTGCCGATGTGCTTTCCTTATACTTGATGACAGTTTACTTTCTACGTATTTGCTTTTACAGGATTTTTTTTTGTATGTATTGTATTTAGCTTGATCTTTAAGATCTTTATAGTCGTTAGCGTGCAGTCATGGTATTGGAGGTGACTTTACCCATCTGTATAGATCCCTTCTGTCATTCATACCCAGCTGTTTATGTAGTTAAGTAAGCAATAATTTGAGAGATGGTTACTTTGGACACCCGTGCTTTTCTGATGTATTGAGGCAAAGCTATTTCCATCCACTTGAGAATTTTGAGCGTGTCCTGCGATTTGCTGTCTGTGAAAGTAACAGTTGAATTCTGACCTGACCAGCATGCTGGGTGGGTGCCTGCTGGGTACCTCCACCAGTGGAACCATAACCCTGTATCCAGGCTCATCCCTCTTATCCCTTTAATTTAAGGAGCTGCATTTCGTTCAGCTGCAAGATTACCGTAGTATTATGGAGTAAAATACTTGTTTTAAACTGTTCAATAACTTGGAGTATTTTGTGGCTATAGCTACTTTTATATTTCCACTTGCATAGATTTGTGAACTGGAATAATGGTTGAAAGTGGTTGTTCTATATTCTTTTGATTGCACACATTTTCCTGTTGTTCTTAACATTTACTGCCTACCCGTTATGGAAACCTAGTTTAATTTCTGCTTACAGGAAATGGGTGACTTGTGTAAATTTATTCTTTTGCCTGTGTCACCGAGTGGTGGTTTTTCGCTTGGGGGAGGAGGTGCCGTGGTACAGCCCTCTGCTCTTTGAAACCCTTGGGGCACCCGGGTGTGCAGGAGAGCAGCAGACCGGTGGCCGGTGTAATTTGGAGTCAGGAGCACTGCCTCCCCCTCGCTGCCCTACTCCTGGTAGGGCTTTTAGCTTGGGCAAATTCATCTTAATCAGCATCTTGGTTGCTTCCTGCATTAAATGAGGGTAGTAATTCTCAGCCGTGTCTATCGTAACCTCTGTGAGCCCTTTGGATGAGCTTTTTGTGATGTAAGTGAAGTACTGCCAATACAAATGTTCTTTTATTACTGGATTGTGATCTGTAAGAGCAATTGGTCGAGAACACTGTAACTCGGTGTTTGCTGTGGCAGAATCTCTTACAGCATGGGTTCTGCTGAAAACAAATGGTCTTTGTAGCTTGTCTCAAAAGAAAGCTCCCTAATGAAATTTTGGCCTTAGAGTACATTTTAACTTGTTGTCAGAAGAAGTTGAGGATAGTTGTTTTCATTACTGTGTTGGTGTCTCAGACGTAAAGGGTGCAATGACAAGAAATTAATCTTTTTGGTGTGATACAGAAATCCTTCAGCCTTGTAATGCTATCGCAGTTGTTGCTTATTGTGAGTAGGCTTGCTCTTGCTGCTGCTGCCACCGGTTTGTGTTGCCTTGACAGCAAATAGGCAGAAGAGGAGGAGTTACTAAAAAGAAATGCACAGAATACAGAGCACCTCTTAAACTCAAACCTTTCTCAGTTTTGACCGAGACGCTCGGATAGTCTCTGTGTAAATAAAGCTGCAGTATATAGTCCCATAGATAGGATGTAACTCACAAGAGAACTTGTGTGGCGATGGTGGTGCGCCTTGGGTTGGGGGTTACAGCAACTCTTGTACTTCTGGACCACAAACCTGCAGCATACCTGGACAAAAATCTTTTATTCACTGCCTGCTGCACACTTGGAAGTCCTTCTTGGAGTTGCATCTTAACTATAGGCATGATGTGTACCTGTGTACGATGTGTATACTGAAGTTTGATGTACACTTTTACCATCTTCTAATCACCTGGGTTGCTTTCGTGTCTGTAATGAAATGGAGCTTGACAGCAGTTCCTGGGCTCTTTCGGCACATACTTTGGTTTTGGAGGGGTTTTTTTAAGCCAGAAAGTTGAATATTGAAAATTTTAGGCATAAACTATTGCACTATAATCAAAATGTCTTACTGAAGTTAAATTTGTGATCTTTAGTGCTCTTCCCCCTGTTTGACACCTGTGCCATGCATTGTAGATGTGGTGGGTTGTTCTTAGGAAGGTTGGTGTTATCTTCCCAGCAGTTCTTGAGTGTTTTTATGGAATCCATGTGTATCGGACAGCCAGAAGTGGAAAGAAACATAATACTCTGTTCACATTTCTTAAGAAATTATATTTAGCACCTAGTTTACAAACTAATAACTGTAGCTGCCCTGTACAATTGTTCACCTCGGGTCTTCAGTAAAACATGTCAGCAGTTAGAGGAATTTGTATTGGGGGCATTCCCCATCATTCTCAATTTTTAACATTTTTCTGCTTGTGAAATGATAAAGTACTGTGAGCCTTAATTTTTATCCACAAATAAAAATATTATGTTTGAACATTGGTGTGACTTATTTTTTAAGGCTTACATGTAGAAACGACATCATAAATGGACTGTCCATTCTGGGTTGAAAAAGCTGTTCGGTGGCGGTCGTGCTTTCTGGCTGCAAGTGGTCCTGGGGTGAGGAGATGTCTCTGCTGGGGCACGGCTGTCCCTTGCTGAATCACAGCAGAGGACACCCCGCTGCCGAGTAATGGGGTGCTCTGTGGTGCTTGTCCCTTGCGTGCTTTTGTACCGAGTTACGCTATGGCAAATGTAACTTCTTCCTGCAAATGCATACAGAGCCTTTTCTAGGGCTCTGTTCTGCCCTGTTAATTAACCGAACAACCTGCTGATGCTCAGGCAGAGCAGGACAGGCTGCTCTGTCCCTCGGGGTGCTGGCGGTGGGTCCGCAGTGTCCTGCTGGGATGCGCTTCCAGCGCCTCGTTGCATTGGGGTTGCAGTTGGTTTTGTGGCAAACCTTTGCTGCTGGTGTTTAATTGTTTTTAGCAGTAGGTCGCAGTTTCAAGACCACGTGCAAACTTCCTCTCTGAAAAGAAGGCGGTAGCTGAGGTTATAGTTAAGAACAAAACCTTCACCTGCAGTCGTAAGGAGTTGCTGTCATCTGCAGCAGAGAGCGTGGGTGGGCACCGGTCATTTATCTTCCTTTAAAGAGCCTTTCTTGCAGTGCACAAGCTACGCTCCGTAATCCAAGTAAACCTGACAGCTGTGATTTTGGTATAAACGATTTGGCCTCGAGCGCCGCGGTGGTTCTGGCTCTGTGGGCAGCGCCTCTGCCAGGGGCTCGAGGGCACCGTGGGAGTGGGGTTTGGTTGAGCCACTGCTTATGATCTGCTCCCTCGTCTGTGATGTAAATAAACCCTTATCCCCCAAAGAGTGCAATAGCAACTTGTTCTCGTCCAGCTCCCCGGGCAGTATTTCTGAGCGGCTGCAGTGCTCCTGCTGTGCCTCGGCAGCTGGAGCTGCAGCACTCGCCCGTGCGTGGGACCCAGGTCCCTCGCAGAGACTGCAGGGCTTTGCTTTTTTGGGGTGGTTTTGTCTTCCTGTAGTGAGTCTTCAAACCAAATATCTCATTTTGCATGTTTTTCTTCCGTAGCTCGGTAGTGGTGGAGGCTCCGGGGCAAAACCCTCTGTTGCAGTTTCCAGCCTTTCAGGAGAGCGTTAAGGGATTCCACGGAGCAGCAGGATCCAAGGTAAGGAGGACGCACAAGTCTTGGCTGAGCATCACCCCAAAGCCTTTGGGAGCTGGGGCGTTTTGAGCAAGGCTACGCCGTCGGGCTCCTTGGGGAGGCAGGGAGCAGGGATGCTCCTCGGGTCTCTCCTCCCAGTTCCCGGAAAGCAGGGCCAGCGGAGCCACCAGCGTGTCCCGCCGGCTCCGGGTGCAGCCCCACATCCAGCCAGGGAGCGTGGAGGTGCTCGGGGTCCGTGTTATAGGAGCAAACAAGTTAGCGAGAGCAAACCCTCGCAGCATGAAAGCAGCCAGGGAAAGAATGGTTGCAGAAATGAAGCCACAATGTTTTTCACAAAATTGTCATTTTCCACAGAAGCTTTTTCAGAAACTTCACAAAATGGAAAAGAATTTGGATTACTGGATTTTTTTTTTTGTCGTAGATTCGGAAGAGGTTTCTTGACCTTTTCAGCACAGGCTGCTCCTGCGCTCCTGCACGCTGCAGCACGGTACCCTCTTTGCCATGTTGGAGTTTCCCCTGGTTTCACTTCCTCAGTTAAAAATACTTAAATTACTTTCCTAGTGATGTCGTATCAGTTAAATAGCAGGGCACCTATTTCTGGGGCTGCTGTTCTTGCCCTGTGCTGCCTTTGTTTAAAAGAATCCTTATTCTCTCCCTCTTGCTTCCCCTTAGTTCAGCAATGACCTTTCTAGAAGAACAAAAAGCTTCTATCTTAAAAAATTTTCTACTGCATTTCACAGTGAGCACAGCCCCAAAGCGAGGTTTAGAACTTTGCATTTGAGCCGCTCGGCCCTCGGGCATCGCCGGGGTTCCCTGCTGCTCGGATGTGCTGCTGCGGTTCCCCAGCGCTTGTTGTGGGGCTGCTCTCATTTCTGGTTCGTTTGCTTGCTGAATTAGAAGCAGATTGCAAAGAGGCTGTTGTGCAATGATATAATAGCTGTTTGCAACTGACTTTAATGAGATTCAGGCCATTAACCCACTTGGCTAACATGTAAATGTGAAGAAAGCCATATGTAAAGGAGCGAAGTGGGATTGTGAAGCACCGTGTCACAGCTAGAGCATTTCCATGTCTCTGCCTGAAGACCAGATCAAGAGTCCCTTGCGACTCTTCCTTCTGAAATTTAATTTCCCATTGAATTTCTTGTCTCTCCTCACTCACAGACAAGAACTTGAGACAAAGTGCTCTTCCTGTCCCAAGGATAACCGCTTCTGTGGAAGCGCAGTGCCGGGAGGTGAATTGCAGCCCATCGAGGGGAGCAGATTATTTCTGTTTCTTTAATTGCCTGAGCATGAACTGCAGAAAACTGAACCAGCGCCACTTCACTTCTTCGTTATAAAATGGTGTAGTTTTAACATTTGAATGAGTCTGCTGGCTTTTGCACTGTTGATTCCTTCATGGTCTTGCTTGCAGTGGTTTTGAAGGTAGCAAAGGCAGCCCTTAAAGGTGACATCCTAAACCCATATAGGTCAGGCAGGTGAAAACCCTCCAGACAAACCGATCCCAAAGCAGGGTGCGTAACCGCACGCAGAAACGTTGATTTTGTTCCCGTAAGCATCGCGAGGGAGCCAGGCATCCAGAGGGCATTCTGCTAGGAAATCCTTCCAGGTTCATTAAATGCTTTCATTAGTGAGGGGACAAACCCCAGCTACAACTCCCTCCGTGCCACGCGGCATCCAGGGACTGTCCCCCCCGGCTCCGGGATGCGTGGGGAGCGGGCTGCCAACACCGGGATACGCTGCCCTGTCCTTTGGGGAGCTGCCGTGCTGGAAGAGCCGTCGTGGCTACGGGGGGGGAGCCCAGATGTGAAGCAGCTGGGTGGGATATTTCTCTTGCCCTAATCCCATCACTGCCTGTCTCCAGAGAAGCAAATCCCAGTGGGAGGGGGGCTGGCAGGGGGCTGGAACCGGGAGGTCCTTACCAGGGCTGCGCTTCCCACACCTTCAGCCTCGCCGCTGGAGCCTTCAGTGGAAGGGTTGTGGGTTTTCAGCACGAGGGAATGGGAACGATAGAGAGAATTCCGTTTCCAGCGGTTGGTTTAGCTGTGGGGAGGCAGGGCACGCTTTAAGTGCTTCCCCATCGCAGGCTGCGACTACGCCCGGCTCTGCAAGTGCCCTCGCTTCGGGCTTGTTAGCTGTGCGTTGTGCCCTGTCACTCCCTCGGATTCCTTTTTTATGGATGTAATTGATTTCGGTGTGCGTTCAAGAGGCCCCCTTAGGGCTGGGATATTTTTCTTGTCAATCATTCCCCAGAGTGGTTTGGGATACAAAGACCGATATAAAGCTGCTTGCGGGATTTCTTCCTTTATTAATGGTTTTTTTAGGGTGAAAAAAAAACATGGCAAAATGTTCTGGGGTAAGTGTAAGCTTCATGGACGGCCTGAGTTTGAATCGTGCGTTAATTGAGAGAAATGTTAATTAAAGAGAAATAGCTTCTGCTCCTTACGGGGTCCGGTAGCAGGTGACAAAGCTGAGGGGCTGTGCCTGGGGTGTGGGGTTGGGGACCGTCCCTCGTGTATCCCGCGGAAGAGGGTGTTTGCCAGCGTATTTCTGCTCACGCTTCCCTTAATGAAGAAGAAATAATTCAAAGCTGCCATGGATAATTTAGCACGCTCTGACGTGGGCTGCCATCTGACCGTGGGCTTGCAGGGATGGTGACCCGGCCACAGACACCGGAGTCCCTGTGCTGTTATTTCCCCGGCGGAAAGCTGCGATCCGTGGGGGAAAGGGAAGCTCAGCGCCTTTCTCCACCGTGGCCTCCGGTGGAGGTGGTGCTTGGCTCTTGTTCATGCAGTGCTCACACCTCAGGTTCTATGCCCAGGATTATATTCTTCTGCAGCTTCTATCCTTTAGGTCCGCTTTAAGGCGTTCCCTGGTGATTCGGTGCTGCTCTTGCAGTTTGGTCCATGGATTAATTTTGTTATTTTTGGAGGCAAGGTGACGTGCAACAAGTCACTTAGAAGTGTCCGGCTTATCTTTTCATATCTGATCTGCCTGGGGCTTGCCCAGCTGGCGGGTTTCTTGGCGTGGAGGTGGGATGCTGCTCAGGACATTGGGAATGCAGCAGGAATCAGCAGGGGTTTAGGGGTTTTAGAGGGAAAAAACTGAGGTTTCCTTGGTGACTGCAGCCCTTTGAGGGCTCTGGAGAGCTGTCCACCCGCTCTCGTGGAGCTCCAGATACCGAATCTGAGCATCAGGGAGCTTGCTGCTCGGCGCTGAGTTTTGCAGGGGCCGGGGGAATGTCCCTGCCGTGCAAAGAGGGATGGCTGCCGAGCGGGGACCCGGCACCACGCTCCCCCGGGTTTGAAGGTGGCTGAGTCAAGGTTTGGATTCAGGACGATCTTTTGTGCTTTGCGGAGCCGGCATTTATTTTTAGTCACTTCTGTAATGCTGATTGCCATGGTAACACAACGGCATCGTGTGGGTTCTCCGATGGATGTGCTGGTTGCGCTGCTCCGGTGGCACCGGAGCAGGAGGAGCAGGCGTGGGGACAGGGCTCCTGGCCACGATTTTGGGGGGAGGAGGTGGCAGCTTAGTGTCCCGTGTCTGGTCCATCCCATGGATTCAGCTTACTGTCGGAGCTGGGGCTCGCTGCCACCCCCGACCAGGGCTCTCCACTTCTGGAAACCAAACACAATCCTCTAAGCACACAAACCTGTCCAGGAAGAATTTTAAATGCATCCTTGGAGCGTTAAAGCTGCTCAGCAGGGAATTAACCACTCAAAATCCTGTCGACTAAAGCAGATCAGCCTTTTTGTCTGAAATTTATGCAGAAAAGAACAACGTGGGTGGTTCTGCACCTTTTTGTACTGTTTGAAAGCAGATGCTGAATGATCGGGGGATCGTCAGGCTTCAAAGGCTGGTGCACGTGCCCAAGAGCAGAGCCAGGCATGACCGCCCTGGGCAGCCGCTCGCCTCCGGAAAGGTCTGAACATCTGAATTCCCCTTGACCCTGGAAAACCTTCCCCTTTCTAATCGTGGATTGCTTGGTCAGTAGTTGTTCTCAGTGCAATCCCGAGCAAACCCAGAAAAGCCGCTCGTCGGTGATCTCAGTCAAGACTCGGCAAGGAGAAAAAAAATGTTAATTAACATACCCAGGATTTTTCCTTTTTGCTTGAGTGTGATACGAGTGGTGTTTGGCTCCAAGATTGTAGCTAAAAAATTATTTGAGAAGCTAAAAGGCTGAAGAGAGCCTGCTTCCACTTCAGTGTTTTAATTTCAGCAGATTGACTCGCTCCAAGCTGAATGTGATCCTGTGCTCTTCGAGCTGCCCAGCTCCCTTATGCCCTTGAAGGAGGCAGCTGGGGGCTTTCCAAGGGTCTGCCTTTGGGATTTATGGAGCATGCAGCAACATGCGACTGCTCCACCCCCATTTCATGAAGAAATACAGCGGTTTTTACCCTCTGCCACTTTTAATTGCAGTGCTCTTTCAATCAGATGTAATAAATCTGGACAGAACAGCAGTGTAGTAATACAGCAGCAAATTGCAAGTGGCTGTAATTGCTCACGGAGACGCCGTCCCCGGGAGAGAGTGGGCACGGTGAGATGGTGATGGCAGTCCTGCTCTCCCTCCTGTCCTGGTCGGCAAGTGGATCAAAAAAAGGCAACACGCCTGGTTTGGGGTATGATGGCTGATCTGAGATCTGCTTGCCTGCAGGGGCTGGAGCGGCTCTCCCAGCACATCCATAGGGAATCGGTGGGCAGGCAGTGCCCAACAGTCACGTAGTCCATTGCAGGAGCTGGGCGGGAGTGCCCGTTCCCTGCTCCGCTGATGGCACCGGGTCTCTATCCAGTGTGATAAATCCAAGGGGAGGCAGTTCACCTCCGGTTCCCATGCAGGCCAGAGAAGATTTGCCAGCAGGTCGGAGAAACACGGAGAAACCAGATGCTCCTTCACCAGGAGAAACGCCTGTAATGGTCCGCTCCCTGCTCCTGGGATGGGAGCAGGGTATCAAAACTTGGGACTCTCCCGCGAGCCAGGAGGTGAAACGCTTTTGCTCCCTGCCAGGAGAAGGCTGGGTACGTGGAAATATTTTAACACCAGTTTCTGGTGCATTGGATGTTGAGATCTCTCTTTAAAACCTGAAGTATATAGATATATCTAACTCTTGGTTATCCAGCAATGCCTGAGATGCAGGGATTTTCACCCATTCCTGTCCCAAACACTGTTCCAATCGCCGCACCCCGGCTCCTCACCCCGCGGGGCCGTGTCGGGGCAGCACGGTGCCCGTCCGTTGCTCTTCGTGGGCAAAGACCTGGAGCGGGAATGTGTGCTGCATGCGGGGGAAGCAGCACTGCTGGCTTATAAATGTATGTCACGATACTGCTGGGCTCTGCTCCCCGGCTGCCGGGAGGGTCTTGGCCCCCGCTGTGCTGCTTATTTAGTGTTTTGGGGGGGGGATTTGACCTGCAGAGGAGGATAACGTGCAGAGCTGGGATGGCTGGGAAGCAGGGCACTGAGGGGGGAGCCAAGGAATAGTTTTGAAGACTAAATGAAACCTGATGCAGATACGTAGCATTTTTTTAAACGTCATTTTGAACCTGTTCTTTGTTTTCCAGGTCGTGCCTGCTTGCTGGGAATAGAGGAATGAACAGAGGGAGGGCTGCTCCTCCATCCCATGAGGGCTGCTGGGATGCCAGATGCCTTTCCAGCTTATTCCAAGAAAATGAAAACAGCAGGGAATGCCCGACCTGCCACACTGAATTTTTCAGAGAACTTGCCTATGTTTGGAAGCCTGCTGAAGTGGCCGATTTGGGATCCTTCCTGTCGCGTTCAGGGGCGCAAGTATTGACCGTGGCGCAGGGGTCAGTCACTCCAGCACTCTTCCCGAAGTTCAGAAATGTGAAGGTGGATCAGGAGAGGAGCTCGGAGGCATCCTTCGGGCTTTCTTCGCAGGTGCCGCAGGGAAGCACGTTTGCTGAGGATGCCTGTGCATCTCCTGCCCGGAGCAGGCAGCGGGTGCTTCCCGCAGGCTTCTGCGCCCAGAGTGGGGCCCAAAGCCGGCGGTCCCGGCCCCAAAGCCGGCGGTCCCGGCCCCAAAGCCGGCGGTCCCGGCCCCAAAGCCAGCGGTCCCGGCCCCAAAGCCGGTAGCTGCTGGCCAAGCAGCGCGGGAAGGAGTTGAGGCTCTGCCTGGTTGCGTTGTCCATAAGTCACTCCGTTGAAATGCTGTCAGAGCAGGGTGAACCACTTAAAACCAATTAAGTACCTTAATGAATTTTTTCCCTGATGGGGTTTCAGTTACCTGGAGTAGAAGACAGTGTGGAGCAGGAGTGCAGTTAGCCTAAAGGCTATCGTTTAGACTCTTGCTAATTGGATCATGCATTTGAAAATTACTGCGCTCCTGTGGGACGAAATCTATATGTTTACTTAGGTATCACTTACAGATATTTTCCGACTCAATCTGTACCTGCGGAAGGCTTCCATTTTTCTGCTTAAAAACCTCTAAATAGGACCTTCTGGGTTACTAACTGCTGCTAATTTATCCTGCTTGAGATGAGCTGTATCTGTGTATGCAAATCGATTTTAGATGTGTGTATACATAGCTGAGAAGAATTTGGGGAACACTTATTAAGAGGCTAGAGTGGAATCTGAAAAGCTAAGGTGGATTTTAAGATCATTATAAAGAGGAAGAATTTTAAATGAGTTTTAGTAGAACTGCTGGAGAATTGCTGGATCAGAGTTTGCATCCTGCATTCCTTTAGTTTGGAATGAGGCAAAATAAATTTGTTGTGAAGAAAATCAGGACAGACCTTCCTTGCTTAATGGCGTGAGGCACTTGTTGACCAGCACGCAGATTTAACTGAACTGCACATCCTGCAAAAAAACCTGCTTACGAGATTTTTAGAAAAACACTTTAAAATGCAAACTGTGTGAAGTGTGCTAATTCATCATGGGAACCGAATGCTTTTCTGCGCAGAAAACATCTATTGGAGGTTTTTAGAAACGGTTCTCTTATTTACGCCTGAAAAATAGGAGGTTTGGCTAAATCAGTGTCTGAGCCCAGTGGAAGATGCATTAAACCCGCGTTCTGATGCTGGCGGTGGCGAGGCTGGGTATTAGGGGAACGTTCTGCTTCAAAACTGGCGACACGAACAACGTTGTTCGGTTTTTGGAATGGCTGTTCTGTACCTCCGCGCCACTCGTTATTGCTGTAACCTCCCTTTGTTCCAGACGGCTCGGGATTGTGCGTTTAATACAGATAAGTGCAGGGCATTACGCTCGGCAGCAGGAGATTAAGCGGAGCGGCTGCTGGGGCGAGGAGGGAGTCGGAGGGGGCTGCGCCATGGCTGGGGACCCCACCGGCAGGTGCGGGTCCTTCTGCGGAGAGGGGCACGGAGGTGGCTTCCATATCCTGTGTCCAACTCTAGGGACAGCGGCTGGAATAAAAATCAAATTTTATGAAGCGATTTATGAAGAGCCACAGAAATTTTCAAAGCCTGGAATAAGAGTGTCAATACTAAGCTAGGACTTACAGTAAGTTGTAAGTACAGAGCTCATAAACATGTTTTGATACGTTTAGGCCGTGTATAAATAAATTAGAAATACATGATTATAGTCACAACAGCTTATTTAGCCAATGAGCGCCTGGAAAAAGCAATGTAAAAGGAGGATGGTGCCCATAGCCCTAAGCCAGGACCATTTTGAAGCTTCGCTGCCCCGGCCCCGTACCCCATCCCCCGGGAGCTGCCTTCTCCCCTCTTTCCCTGCTCGGGAAAGATGGAAAACCAGTTAGTGATTAATCACCGGCCCTTATCTGGGAAACAAGACTCGTCTTGGTCTAACGGTGTTCACGAGCGGGATGTTGGTCCGTTGGTACCCCCGTGGGAGAGGATTTTTGGTGCTCCGGAGGGCTGGGTGAGATGCTGGAGGGCTCATTCCCTCCAGGAGGTGCCGCAGGGCTGCCCGGAGAGCCAGGCTGGATGCCCGCGCTGCTCCGGCACGGCACGGTCACCCTCGCTCGGCGAGCCGGCGAGGAAGCCGACTATTTCAATACAGCCACAGAAATACAGTATCGATATTTAAAGCCGGCTGGCCGGCTTTGCTTTCAGGAAAGCAATCGTTCTGCATTTTTTATAAGGTGAGCTGGGGTCCCCTTACCTGCCAGAATATATAATCATCCAAGAAACAATATCCGATAGCGTTACCTGCCTAAGTGGGACATTACGGGAACATGTCCCCTCACAATAGCCTGCTGTGCGACCGACAATGCTCCATTTAGAGAGGAACAAACCGTCAGCATCTGCTTTTAATTTAGTTTACTTTTAAGGTGACTGATACCTTTTAAGGTCTTTGGGAGCAACAGGGTGTTTCTGTGGTTAAGGAAATTATAATCATGGAAGACTGGATAAGCACAATATGCCTTTTATACAACTGTTTAAGAACTTTATTTTGCTTTTGTTAGCCAACTTCCAAGTGAAAGAACTTGAGGAATCGTATAAGGCTTGAGACTACATATCTGTAAAATAAGTATGTATTACTTCAGCTGCTCGGGGTTGATTTAAAGGCTTCTGGAGTTGCTGGAAAGCTTTTCTTTTTTGGGAAGTGCTAGAAAGCTTAATGACAAATGAGGTAACATGTTGGAACAGGCACAGAATGAGAATTTGTTAATAGCTCAAATTTTGAGTCATTTTTCTGGAGTTTTGTGAAATTTCCAGAGAACATTTTAGTGCTATCTCCGCTAAATAGTTTGGATAACACCAGTTTCTGTGGAAGGTAAAACTTACAGGATTTCTTCCCAAAAGGAAGAAACTGCTTTCTTAAAAAGCACCTAAAAAGGGCTTTTATTTTTTTTTTTTTCTCCTGTGGCACGTCTTGAAACACCGTGAGCCGGCAGAGTGCTGATGCCGTGAGCAGGATGATCCCACGGAAGCATGGCCGGCAGACCTTACCTGGGACCGTGTCCGGCTCCGGAGACCCCGAAGGCTGGGGGGGACCCAGCGGAGGCTTCCCAGGGTGGCTGGAGGGACCCGAATCCAGGAGGGATGGCGAGAGCCGGGCTGGTCCCGGCCGGCCCAGAGGGGACCCAGCAGCAGCCTGGAAGTGCCGGGAGGGGCGGTGGGAAGGT
>JANZLQ010000089.1:41486974-41524855 GCA_026212715.1 Elanus axillaris | reverse complement strand
GTGGCGTGGGAAGAGGCTGCCCGAAGGGCCGGGGGAGGCTCCAGCCCTGGGGGTCGGCAAGGCTCAGGTGGGAAAACTCGTGTGGGGCTGGTGACAGACCTGCTCCCAGTGGGAAGCTGAGACACACCCCCCCCCCCCGAGCTCCTTTTCCCTGATTCCGTGAAGCTCTTCATCCAGCCCCCTGATCCCTCTGCAGCTGCCCGCAGGCGGCCTTTCCCGGCGAGAGACGCGCGTCCTTCTGCGCAGGGCACGGGTGGGCGATTACTCTTCTTTTCAGTGTTTCCAATGCAATGGCTTTAAAATCCCGCTTGTCTTTAGAGGGCTTTTTTCATCTTTGCCTGCCTCTCTCTCCCCAAACAAGGATATGTTTGTGCTCCTAAAGTGGCTGCTGTGATTAGTGCTGTAATCTCCATATCGGCTTTTACATTTCCAACCAGAGAGGGAAATTAATTCAGTTCTACTACCCGCTCCGTTCATACGTTTTCTCCAAACACCGTTTGCTCAGCAAGCAAATGAAAGGGGAGAAGTCATAACTTTGTTCTCATCTTAAGGGCGATCAAATCCCTGAATTTCTACAAATCCCGTGGAGAATGGAAGTTCCTGCCAGACGGGGCGACCCGAGGAGCTGGAGCACTGCGATTGGGAGGAGGAGGAGGAGGAGGAGGCATGGACCGGCTGGCTCAGCTCTAACTCGGCCGCATTGGTGAAGGTGCCGATGCTCCGAGGCCGCATCCGACGGGAACCAGCGCTGTGATTTGCTTGGGCGAGCCCACGTGGCTGTGGATTTGCCGTCGAGGGGAGCACACCCGTGACTTCACCTACGCTGGCTGGAGCCCTCCCACCTTTACAGCTTCAATGAGCCTGGACCTTTTATTCCCCCGCTCCTATCCCTCTAAATACCTTGTTTCATCCAAGTCCGGTTGAGGTGTGCTGCTTTGCGTGCGTTTATATGTTGTTTTTTAAGAACTGTCCTCCTTATTCGTTGCAAAACGAAGCCCGCTGGCAAGCGGGAAGCTGCTACAGATGTTTCCATGAGAAGGTTGCAGCTCTTCTTTCTGGTTAAGCTCCGCAGACACGTATCTAATTACAGCTTTGTGGCCGGCATGAGGTTATAGAGGGAGGGAAGTGCGTGCTGGAAATCAGTTTCAATGATTTGAGGGCAGTGACTTAGTGCCTGGGTGTGCTGCTCCGCACCGAGACGGGACGCAAGATGCTGGCGGCACGCACAGGGACCGTGGGGAGTAAAAACGCCGAGGAAACCCTGAAGCTGAGGAAGCAGTCGGTGCTTTCCCTGGGGAGCAGGGAGAGAGCCCTGAAGAGCTCCTCGGAAAGCGGGAAGGAGGGCCGAGCCCGGTCCAGCCAGCCGCAGCAGCGTGCCCGGCGGCTGGCTCTGCTGCGGGAGCTGGAGATGAACTGGTACCTGCGGGTCTGCGAGCTCTCCCACGAGTACACCATCGCCTACACCACCGGGATGCCCCACAGGTAAGTGTCCCGCTGGCTGTGCGGACAGCAGCGGTTTGCAGCCTAGGAAACGGCGGTGGTGGTGATAAAAATCATAATAGAAGGCTTTGGGGCTTTTTTTTTTCCTTCACCATGGTGGATGGGTGTTACAGAGCTGGCAGTTCTGCAAACTTGGTTCTTGGTTTCCTTAACTTCAGCACAAAGTGCCTGTGGTTATTCAGGCTTATTTCTCATGAGCTGTTTTGTTCCAGTGGCTGTAATTTAGTTGAAAAGTTGCAGGATTGTGTGGGTGACAGGAGAAAAAGGCTGGACAGCCTTTGCCGGGTGCCGCTGGCCCCGGGTCCCCGTCTCCCCATTCCCTCCCCGGACCGGGGCCGCGGCAGCAGCGAACAAACCACTCGGGAAGGGAAACCAGCAGCTGCTGAGCTTCTAATTCCATCGATCTGAGATGTCGCAGCCTCCAGAGTCAGATCTTACTCCTTTAAAAAGAATATAAGGGGATCTTGGTATTAGTGGAAATTAGACATGCGACACTCTAATCTCCTGCACTTAATGAAATAGGAACCTAAAGATGAATTGCCTGGTGTTGCTGGCTCAGTCCCGCTGTCCCCAAACAGCAGCATCGTGGGGACCGGCCGGCCGTGCTTGCTCCGGGGCTGTTTCGGGAACTGGAAGAGAAGGATGCGGGATTCATTCACCTCGAGGGACAGGGCTGCTGCCAAAGGGGGTTTCAGCGTTTTGCCCGGTAATACAGAAAATCATCGGTAACAGTGGGGATTTCAGGCCAGAAGCCGGGTGAAATCTCCCCTAATCCCGGACAGAAGGGGGATGCCTGAAGTGCCGGGCACAAACTGAGATCTCGCAGCCATGCTGACATTAGAAATTAATAAATGTGTCATTAGAATAAAAATCAGAAACGGGGTAACTGAAAGGCGAACGAGATAAAACTATGAGAGATGGGCAAGTAGGGATTAAGTGCAGAAAGGAGTGGGGCTGCGGACTAAGACGGAGCGATTTCTCGGGCACAGCGCTCATCGGCCACACCAGCCCGTGGTCCGGGGTCTTAAACCGTGCTATAAAAGCAAAGCACCGGGGAATAACTTTTGGGAGAACCACGTTTCTAATGATGCTGATCCATACAAGTCCCTAAAGTTCCAACCCTGTGAAGCTCTTGGGTCTAAAAACTCCAGGAGAGCTTGCAGAAAGAATTCTTTGCCGTTGGTTCACCTTGCATTATAGGTGAGGGAAGAGCTGGGTCTGACAGGAGGTAAAACAAAAGGCACCGGAGATCACGGCTACAGCCTTCGGTGTTACACCTCTGGGAGTTAAAAATAGGGTTCCTGGGAGGGAGAGGCATGGCTGCGGTCGCAGGGACGCGTCCCGCCATCGGGAATACTCGTCTTGCAAAGAGTGGAGCTGGGAAGCATCGCCTGCATCCCACCGCCGGTGGTTGGGCTCGGCAAGCACCGTGAGAACGGGATCCCCGGCTTCGGGAAGCCGGTTTCAGGGTACCACGGGGCTGGGGGGGGCCTGGGGCGAGAGGGCAGGAGCCTTCCCACCGCCCCAGCCTGGGAGATCGGGATGCTGAGGTCCGCTAGTGCCCTCGGAGCCCCGATGCAGCAGTCGCAGGGAAAGAATAACCGGGTAATCCAAATGTCCGTGCCAAACTCCCCCGCTGTGAGATTGAATTATAATCTTTTAAACTATGTTCTGGGTTTGGGATCAGTCTTTGTTTATCTGTTTTGAAAGGTTTAAGGATTAGTTGAGTTCATGATACATCCATCACTTGATTATTTAACTTATTTTTCCGATGTATTTGGGATTGAAATGACAGTCAGAAAATGGGCTGAGTTTTTAAAAGAGAAGAGCCTCAGAAACCTGCCTCCGTGCTGTGTATCATACCTCGTCATGATTTGTTTGCTGGGGGCTGGTGTTGGCCAGAAGAGGTTACTGCGGTCCTCCTGGACATTATCCGGACCGGAGGGTGCCGGATGCCCTTGTCGCTGGCTTTGGTGATGCAGCAAAACCTGCGCTGTTTCTCCCATCGCCCCTCAGGGATGAAGACCCCGGGAACCGGAAACTTTTCTGTTTGCTGCTTAGCAGGGGTGAAATAACTGGATGTTGGCTTGGTACGTTTATTCCTAGGCATGGTGTTCAGTCGTGTCCCTGTGTCCTCGCCTGCTGCCGTGCCGAGAGGCGGCCGGTTCTGTGGAGCCGGAGGTTTTGTCGTGGCCGGTGGCATCTCGGGGGCTTTGCCAGCTCCTCAGCCGCAGCCCCTCTCCATCCCTGCAAGGGGCTCCTGCGGGAGCACGCGGCCTCCCGAAAGCCGGTGCTTGTTCCCTGCCCTGGCTCCGATGCCCGGAGCTCCTTCCTTCCTCAAGCATTTCCCTTCTCTGTTTGGTTTTAGGCTGTTTGTTTCTTCTTGGTGTTGGACTGCTCCGTAGCCTTTGTTTTCTTATTAGTTGTCAAAGTCCCAGGAGGCTGCAGATACTGGGGAAATTTACAGACCAGGTAACCCAAGCTGTGAGAGTTCACAATGGACTGTGAGAAAAGAAAATATTCTGAACGCTTGCGTAAGAGATGCTTGCAGTATTCATCTCTCCAGCCCAAGGCCTGAAATAAACCCTGTGAGAATATTTGTTTTACGTTTATTGGCCTTGGATTGAATCCCAACCAAATATTTCTCATTATCTAAATATAAGACCTGGGAAACAGGGTCAGTGCTCCATTCCCACTGGCAGTCCTTATCCCTTGCAGTACTTGACCATTATAGGTTTCAGCAGACGAACAAGATTGCTGATCTTGGCCAGAATCCATCCTGGGCATCAATTAAAATGAGCCAATTGCAATAATATAAGGAACGCCTGGGAGAAAAATACTGCTCCGTAGTCCCGTGCTCCTCTTGGGCAACGCAACCCGGCCGACACCGTCGTGTCCTGGTGGGAGCGTGGTGGCACTGGGCTCTCCTCTCGGCGGACCCTAGGGTGGAAGCTCCCGAGGATCCCGCGCTCCGGCCGCCGCTGGGCATCGAGGGTCTGTCTCCGCGCGTGGACCATGCATTTGTACAAGCCCTCCTGCGCGGATATCCCACCCCACAAGCCGAGCTTGCAGAAGCCGAGCGAAGCCCTCTTGAAAGGCAAAAAGCAAAGCGCGATTCCCAAAGCCTGCCCTCCCGCCGCGGGCTGGCCGGGGAAGCTGAGCCAAGCCGCCGAGCTGAAGGAGCTGGAGAAATTCCTGCACCTGCATGGGCTGTCGCTGCAGGAGACCGTCCGAGCCGAGACGGGAATGAAGTACAGGTACTTGTGCGTGTCCCGTGCGGGGTACTTGGTGGCTGCCCGTTTGGCAGCAAACAGCCAAAACGATGGGAAACTTGACTGGGCAACCTGTGTGCACCTTCAGGCAGGCTTACAAAATCTGAAGAGGTTGTCTGCTTTAGTAGCTTTTCTTCCCTAAGTGTTCTGCGCACTGTAAGAATTAGCGTGACTTGGAGCAATGGTAAATGCACGTGACCTAGTCTCTGAAAACTCTGAATTTGATTTTTTTTCCTCTTCTAACATCAGTTGGTTGTGTCCACCAAACTGCCTCTTTCAGATTTGGGTAGAAGTATTTACTCTTTCTGATGTTTTCATGAAAACTCATTTATTTATGTGCATTAAAAGGATAAGGGCTGAACAGCGCAAGAGAAGACATGGAGAACAGAGGTGTAATGTGATGTCTGTCCCCGCTCTGCTATAAAACCGGAGCAAATGGACTGAGAGCCTGAGAACCAGAGTGCAGCTGGGTTCAGGCTGTGAAATACGTGGCTTGTGTGTTAGAAGGAGTGTCCAAGGGAGAGGACCTTGTCCACGCTGGGAGCTGGGACGGCCTGGGGAAAGGGTGTAGGCTGGGGGATGACGGGTGGAAAAGTCATCGGTGTGTGCTTAGTCTGTTGGTTGTTTTGTCTCACAAGAGGTTCAGTTTAACAGGCTGACATCCCACATGAAAAGCAGATACATCCTCTGTGATTCTACCAGAAAAAAATTTTCTTCAAAACGGTTGCTTTCCCAAGAGATTGACTTTTGCCCATGGCCAGTCGGAGCTTAAAATTGAAATAAGACAACGTCTTTACTGTTTTTATGGAAACAGCACAGTTGTGTCACGGCTTTAGCTGCTGGCCGGGGAAATTTGTTGTTGTTTGGAGGCACTGTCCAGGGAGGACGGAGTGTGTGAAAGAAATGCTTTGGAGCCAGCACCAGAAGAAAGGGCAAAGGGCTTTGTACCTCCGCTCTGCCGGCGCTGGCTGGGAATCCTTGGAGCAAGTTGGGGTTACCAATGGGAGCCGATGTAAGCTGGAGAGCTGAGCCCACAATGGTTGAGTGATGAAAAGGGAAAATGTCCAAAGGCAATGGAACGGCATCCCAGGGATGCCAAGCTCCGGGCGGAGTTATGATAGAAGTAATCCCTGGTGTCACTCCGGGTTAGCAGGAGCGATGCTGTCCCCGAGCGAGATACTCTGATTAACTGGTTTTTTTCGGATCTGGAAGCTTGCCTCCTTTCTAATGAGAAATTCTTTTGCTCCCCTTCTGATGATCCTAATCCCATGCGGCAGTTGTGCTAGAAACGGTCGGTGTTAGTACACTCATGAAAATACTAATTTATCTTATTTCTCTGCTAATTCTGCACTTTCTGTGGCGTTGGTCCACTCCAGAAATAGTTTAACACTTACCGTGCCCTCGCCGAGAAGCACAAGTAGTATCATAGTCGCGCAGTGTTCCCATAAAACAGTTACGATCCGGTGTCTGAAGTCTCCTCCGCAGGATCTTACCCTGCAAACCACCCTGCGGTACAGACACCCGAACCTGGATGCTGCCGAGTCCAAAACGCGCTGGTCAAATCTCAACAGCGACGTTCATCTCCACTTGCTGCTGCACAGAAAACGTGCCCGGCCTGGAGGAGAAAACCTGCAAGGAGGCTGGGGAGAAATCTCCTCTGGGGACGGACACGCAATGCCCAAACCCACTGGAGTCTGACTTTTTAAGCCACAGAAAAATGTAATTAATGAGATTAGTCTGGGACTGTCTTGTGCTCCAGGGGTAGCTGGTGTTGGCTCTTGGGCTTTACCCGGTGCCAAGGGCCGTGGGTGCCCACTCGGCTTTCGCGTGGACTCTGTGCAAATAGCTTCACGCACCTCCCTGTTTCTGGGCTGATAAAATGGAGTGGTCTTCCTTCATCAGAGCCTTTAGTGTCGGTAAAATAAAGCGTATGCTTAATTTCTGTTGAAGCTGATGGATTCGAGCGTATGCTTCATTTTAAGTACGTGCATTTTTCATAGTTGCCAGAAACGGCTCGAACGTCTTGCGTTTCGCATATATCCGGGAGAAAGCGGAGCTCTGCAGGAGAGGGGGCTGCGCCGAGGGCTCTGCTCTGGCGCGGGAGGCATTTTCCAGCAGTCACCATTTGCCGCTTTCTGTAGGTTTCTTGCTCTTCTAGCTTTAGAAGAAGTACAGGGGCTTTTCTAGTCTTACTGAGCTCGAGCGTTTTCTTCTCCAGGATGGCTTGTTTTGCCTTCCAGACATTTCTACAGATGTCCATAGGTCCAGCGCAATAAAAAAAGCCTTTTTTTATTAAGAGCTATTTCATTACGTGTGGAAAGTAATGAACTGTTAACGAGAAGCACTTACTAAATACTCATAAGCTGGTTTATTTGTAGGATGATTAGTTCTTTTTCCTTTTATTGCTTTAGCAAATACAGCTTAGTTCAGCCTATTGCTGAATAACTGAAAGTGCAGCAGTGCATGAGCTTAGTTTGTTTCTGATGGCAGTAGTATTTCTCTCAGATGAAACACCATTTGCAAAGCCAATTTGGTGTCTTATTATCCAACGGATTCCTTGCATCCAACAGCCATCGCACGGCTTCCTTCCACGCGCACTTGGCTGGGGTTGGAGCTCTTAAAGACCGAACTACGTGGGCTGGGTCTGTCCTCAAGGCTGTGAAGCTGTGACTATAAAACTTCTCAATGTTCTGCTCACGCGTGGTTAAAATAGTGTCTGTGTGCTCCAG
Organism: Elanus axillaris; assembly: GCA_026212715.1. Taxonomy (NCBI): domain Eukaryota; kingdom Metazoa; phylum Chordata; class Aves; order Accipitriformes; family Accipitridae; genus Elanus; species Elanus axillaris. Next base: position 41,517,354 of record JANZLQ010000089.1, on the reverse strand, counting down.
CAGCTGCAGTTTGAGAGCCCGGAGGTGAAATGTTATATGCATATGTCTGCAAAAGCACCCAGGCAACTTTTGCAAAACATGGTGCTGGCAAACGTTCTATGTGGAAAGTATTTACGGAGGTCGTGGTCTTCCGAGGCGCTGCTGGATTAACCCGTGCAGCAGCCTTTGGAGCTGGGGGGATAGTTTTCTGTTCGTATTTTATCTGTTTTATATTTAGTTGAGGTTTTGTCCGGGGAGGGTGAATTCTTCCCGCAGCACACAAGCCCCTGGCAAACTCCTGCGGGAAACCTTCAGGAGTTCCTGCATCCCGAGAAAGCGCTGGGATGCTCTGCCCAGTTTATGCCGCTTTCACTGGTTACGCTGATTAAAAACTTGAAATTTAGGATTGTCATGCTGAAGCTCTGATAGGAAGACTGGCCAGCAGGTAGACCTTTGCAGGATGGGCTGCTTTTTCCTTTCTTTTCCAATTGCAATGGGAAAAGTCATTCTGGCAGAGCGAGCGCTCGGCCGGTGCAGGCAGGAGCTGGGCACCTGCAAACCGTCAGAGACAAACTGGTGGTGAAACTTTGCTCTCACTCGGTTTTTTGTTTTACCCCAAATCACTTGTGCTCTCGTTTGACGCGTGAGGAGGAGGAGGTGGCTTGTGCTGGTGCACGGCGGGCAGAGGTGCTGGTGATAAAAATAGTGCTCCGACCAGATAGCTGCTATCTCTTAATTCTGAAAACTGAAAGTACTTACTGTGGCTAAATACAGCAAGAGGAAATACCAGAGAGCTCTAGGGATAAACTAGATGGCAAAAGGGCTGTGATTTGTATGGCTAATTTGGTATGTGTCTTGCGTTGGTACAAGTCAGTGCCAGGAAAAGCAATAAGGGAGTGAAATATGGAGTCTGCAGCGCCGGAACAAATGTTCTTCAACTACATCGTTACTTACTTCCTAAGTATTACTAGAGATCGAACGCTCTAAATTTACTAGAAAGGCTCTCCAGTTCGGTAACCTCGCCAAGACAATGATGGCACTTGGGTAACAGGATCAAATCCTGAAATAGCAAGAGGCTTTTGGTGAGTACCAGGGTTTTGTGGTGACCACTGAAGGCACTGACCAGTATGGGCAAAAAGATAAAATACTCCTGCGGAACAACTATTGCTGAGAAGTGTCATGTGTGTCCCCCACCATCCTTGAGTTATGTAGACAAAAAGGCAAACCTAATTTTAGAAAATGTAGCATGCCTAACAGTAAAATACTGAGGTTTAGTATAAATTTCTGGGAGCCGAGATTTCAGATCCTGCAGTCCATGCTGGCCATCCCATTTCAAACGGATACGGCAAGCTGGGCTATAGAAAGCAGAGGGCTCTGAGTGATGGGATTGTCCTTGCACCGGGTGATTAAACAGGCTTTTAGCTTAGGAAAAAGATGATTGACAAGGATTACAGCAGATGTGTTCAAAATCAGGAACAGCCTGCAGCAAGTAACTCGCTGTCTCCCCTAACGCAGGAACCGGGGGGAATGCAAATGGAATTTCTGGACAACAGGTTTGAAACACAGGATAGGTTTTCCCTGCGTCTTGTAATGGAGTTGGGGAACTCGCTGTCAATGGGATATTCTGGGTGCTGAAAGTATGAGCATGTTCAAAATGTTAGCAGGTATCGGGCAAGGCCATCAAAGGCTATTGAATCCCAAGGGGTGGATTTAACCTCTAGCACAGCAAATTTTTAAACGGCAGAAAGCCGAGACGATACATCGGGAAAGGCGTTACTGCATTTTTGTTGGGTTCCTTTACAATCTCTTCTTGGGACCCGCTCCTGGGCATTGTCTGGGCTGTTGTGGCTGCTCCGCAGGGATGCTTTTCTCCGTGCGGGTATGGCTGTGCTTACGCCGTGAGACAGGAGACGGGTCCGTGTGCGGGGGGTGAGTGCCGGCTTGCACTCTTCAGCCCTTATCCCTTCTTCTGGGGTCATCTTGATACCCCTACAGGCCTACCGCAGAAGAGGGGAATTTGGGAACGATCGCTTTGCCATAGCTGCTTTTCCGGGCTCCCTTGGTCAGGCTCATTTCATGCATCGAAGCTTTAAAATATCTAAGCTTTAGATGGCAAAATGTATGAGAGCACTTGATGTGGTCCTATAATCCTGCACTGTAATCCTGTCCTAATCTGCTCAATTCAGAGCACAGTTGCATTATATTTATTGGGATATAGCTTACAGCGTTAATGTCTTCCCTATTCCAGTGCAGATTGATCTACAGAGCTGCGTCCAGCTGTGCCCTTTTTTTAATAGCCAGCGTAACTTTTTGTAAGGTTTCTTTAGTTTTTTAGTCTGTTCAAACTATATGGCCTGCTATCTAGTGCAAGGATGATGGAGGACACTCCCACGTCTATCCTTTTTCCAAATGATTTTAGTTTCCACTTGCTCCTTGGTTTTTGTGTTATTTTTGTAGGGTTCTTGCCCATACCGTCCACGACGGGGGGAGGACAGGATGGAAACGGGACGCGCGGGGGTGAGGCTGCGGACAGGGTATCCGCTTGCGTGTACGGCGTTTGTCGTGTGCTATTTCCTCCTTGAAGTAAGAAATCCCACGTTACTCCTTCGGAAGAATGGTGCGTGCAGCGTGAGCCCCATCTCCCCGGCTGGATTTCAGCAGGAGGAGCTCTTTAGCCGCTCCTAGGATGCTGGCTCCCCGATCCCGCTGCTTTCTGGTTGCTGTCACCGCCAGCCATAAACACACGCGTGTGCGCACACGCTTCCTTTTGCGGTAGAAGGTCCTCAACAGCAGTGACAAAGCCGTGTAAAAGCTCAGATCCACCCCGCCGGTATTTCCAGGGTTACTCACACCTTTGGGGAGGATGCTCCCCGTGCCGTCGGTGGAAGACAAAGCAAATTTTGTCTTCCCAGTTGACCGCCCCAGCAATAAATCCCAGCTAACCCTTAGCCGAGCAGCAGCTCCCGCCGCTGCCCAGCAGGAATTTGCACGCTTGTTTCTGCTTTTCACACACCTTCTGCTCCTGTCAAACTCCAGCTTGAAAGCCAGCCCTGCCAGATGCGGAATAAATCCCCAGCTCCGTGGGCAGGGTGCTGCCTGCTGAGCCGGCTCTCCGCTCCCTGCCGCGGCATCGGCGGTGCCGGGTGTATCCAGCATCTCTCCGGGGAGCTGACTGGGAGGAAAGTTGGGGATATTTATGGGTTATTTATATACAGGTTTGGAGGCTGCACTCTGTGCGCCTGCCCTGGGATGAAACTCGGTCTGTGCCGTCTTGGTTAAAACGGATTTTATCCGAGAGTCTTTGGGGTGACTTTGGGATCTGCCGTACGTTGCGCCGAGACAAGCTGCTGAACGGCGGCTCGAGGGGGGGTGAGTTTAGGAAAATGCCAGCTAAACCTCCTCTAGCTGTTGTCAGGGTTGCCGGTTTGTTTCAAAGCTCCGTCCTTGAGGAAACGATCGTAAAACCAGGCTCTGGCGAGGCTTTGAAGGGGCTCAGTGCCAGGCTGAGAGCGGGTCTCCGTATCGGCGGCCGTGGGGCGAGCTCCGGCAATGCTGACTTGGCGCTTGGCATCGCAGGTGGCCACAGTTCAGGTGGAATAAAAACAGATTTTGATCTTCAATCCAAATCCAATACTGATGCAATAGCAACTCTTTTGCTTTGCTCAATTGAAATGAAGAACCAAAGGCGATGGCAGCTGCTCTTCCAACATCTTCCCCCCCCCCCCGCAGTTACCATCCCTCCCACTGCGGGTGTCCCAGTAGGAGCAGAAAATTCCTCCTTTCAGCCCCGGCAGCACAGGTCTAGGGCCCAGCCTGCACTTAGAGAATTCTCTTGATTTTTCTCTCTTGGTCATTAATCCTAGTTTGTACACTAAGGATTATTAAGAGTCAGTTTTCATTGCATTTGGAGCTTGCAGGGATCGCAAGCCTGGGGCAATGTAAAGAAGAAACTTTCTTGGAAATGGGGTAGTTTGTGCAGTCTAGCAGATTCCAAAGGCAAAACGTTTAGGATAAGAAGTGCCCTTCTGAGACCTGGGCTTATCGGGAAGAATTTGGCAGAGAAAAGAGTAAGTGTCAGAGAGGAGGCAAAGCTGCAACGTGGTTCCAATCAAGCTTGATTTTAAGAGAGCTGTCGGGCGCTGGGGACCCCTCATCAGCAGATTGCAGATTCCTCCTCTTCCTCAGAATTACTCCGCCAACAGTTGCCAGGTCAGGGAAGCGGATGAGGGATTTAGGTTAGGATTGATGCCAGCCGAGGAGGAGGGAGTACCGCTGCGGGGCTGCCCCACGGCACAGCCCCAGCCTGCGGCCGCTTCCCAAAACCAACGGCAGTAGATACCACGGGAGTCGCCAATATACCACGGGAGTCGCCAATATACCACGGAGCAGAGCTGGAGCGTGGGACGGGGGAATCTCTTGGGATTCTGCTCTCGGTACTTCTAGGTGTACTTTCTAGCGGTGCCTGCTATCACGTACTCGGTGTAACTACGGTGTTTGAGGATGCTGCTTCAGTCAATGACCGTGACCGCCCTTCTATTTATTCCCGCATCTCGGCATCAAGCAGAGGCCCCCGTGGATGTGCGGGTGGGACGGCAGGCAGCTGGGATCCCCCCGGCTCCGCTCTGTGCCGGGGAGGCTGACTTGAAAAGCAGCTTTTTCCACGGCTCAACTGCCTGCTGCAGACCTGCTACTGCCTGATAAGCTTTTTTTTTTTTTCCTCCTTGTTTTCAGTGTGTATTTTCATAGTTGCTTGGCTTCATCCCTGTGCCAAAAAGAGTCTAGAAGACAGCACAGCCTTTCCGTAATTCCAGTAGCACGGTTGCTAGTTTTTCCTGGGATGTTTGTGAAGTACAGGGGCTCCTGAGTGTGTCCAAAGAGGCACGGGGAGCTGCTTACCCTGTAAGCAGATCCCCCTGCCAGCCCTTGGCTGCCCGTCCCAGCTGGGGGTGGGTGGGGGAAATGCACAATTTAACTGCAGAAAAAGACACCCTGTAGATTGCAAGAGTAATTATTCTTTTCCCCTGAGGACCTAATGAGTGGTTATGCATTTGGCTATAAGTAACGATCCTCTTGCAAATCCTTTTGTTAATTAAATGGGCACCGTTCCAGTATGAAAGTGCTTGTTCAATACCATTTGGGATGTGCTCTGAGACCAGGGACTACTTGCCTGGCCAGCACTGACCCCGGGCAGTACAGCGGATCCTTGGCTTGAAAGTTCTTGGCAGTGCTTGGAGATCACCTGAAGATTTGACGGTGCCTTGCGTTTAATTTACTAAAATGACATTACGCCATTCTGGGGTACATCACGCTCCTGCCTCACGTGCAAAAAAAAAAATAAAAAATTAAAAAGTCTTTGCGGAGCGCTCTGGATGTGAAAAGAGCAATATTTTTCCTCTTAATCCAAAGGGTGTGAGGGGAAAATGGGGGAGCTAAAGAGTTCCTGCAGTCCCTGGCTTTTGCCAGGTGCTCTACCTGCACCCCTGGGCAAACACAAAACAGTCCCAAAGCCTGCCCTGGCAAGGCCTCCTGGTGGGAGAAGTCACCCTGTTCCGATAAAAAGCAGATTCCAGAAGCCCTGAAATGATGATTTCTTTAACTAGCGGTGTAGGCTAGTAACTAAGTCGCGGAGGAAGTGCTGATGCAACGGGTTTTGCTGTATCACTCTCCCCGAAGAGGAGCCTGGCAGCGTGAAAAGGCAATGATAAAATTAATTGGACTGAAGATTGTGTCTTAGTAATCTGCTGCATTTCAGCAAATGGCATTGTTCTAGGTGATGTGATAATTCTCCTTGGTGACGAATTCCAGCAGATGCCTCTCATTATTTTGGGAGCGCTGGTCAATGGTGAACCGTTTTCTCTCCGATGCAGGGAGTGAGGTCTTGTGCCGGTTTTGCTGGATGTTGCTGATGGGCTTCTCACCCTGTGCCACTCGCTTTAATAGTGAGGAATGTTGTTGCAGCTGAAAGAGAGAAGAATTTAAAATCTTTTAAAAAAAAAATACTGTCTGGGAAGGTGATATTTTAATAGTACTTATGTAAACCAGTGCTGAACAATAAGGTCGCTGCTGATGGAGATACTCAGCGTTCATTTAGTTTGCTCACAAAAGAGTGCAGGTCCCCTTGCTGGCCGGAGAAAGAAGCAGCTCAGGTGAAAGCTGAGGGTTCCTGGGTGAGCGGGATGTTTGCCGAAGGGGTATCCGTTGGAAGAAAGTTTTGCAAACAGTGCAGTCTGCTGTAGCTCATCTTTATTCTGACCCTCTGCCAGCTCATCGCAAAGAATCAGAAGTTATTGCATGATAATTAGTCATCCATCTGCTATAGCAGGTCTTGGAAAAGGGCAGAATGAAGTTGTGTATTATTCAGCATCCGAGACCTTAGCAACAAATTTCTTCATATAAGTTAATTTAGAGTTTTAAGCTGTTAAAAGCAATGCTTGGGTGATATTTGACGTGTATGGATAACAGAGTAATATACATAATTGCCTAAAATCTACTATTCAACAAGCACCGCCGAGCTGGAAGAGCACAGCTTGGGCCGAGCTTTATTTGGAATGCATTTATCAGTCAGGTTACGCAAACCGCCTGGGAAAAATCAGCATTTTCTGTATGCACAGTTATGCACAGTCTAGAACATGAGTATGGCAAAACAGAAAACCACTCGTTTGCCACGAGCTGCCGACCTCGGTGCGTTTCTCTGACTCTTCACCTTCCTTTAGCTATTTTATATTTTTATGGTAGAAAACCCAGTTGTAGTTGGAAACGTGTAGCTGTTATTTACCTCCCCCCCACAGCATTGTGCTCGGGGCGGGCGTTGGGGCCGACATCGCTTCCCTGGTTCCCATGGACCAGGCTCTGCTCCGGGTGTGCGGGGCCGGGTGCTGCTTCCCTCGAAACCCCCGAAGGACAACAGAATTGAGAAAAACCTTCATCAACCCGCCGCCGTGTGCCGTCCGGTGTCCCTGAGCCTGGCACAGCAACCCCGAATGCCCGGGAATATCGCGGGGCTCCCCAGGATCCTGCTGCCGCCACCAGGGATGCTCCTCTCCTCTGCGCCTGGGATGGGTTGCTCAGTAGCCGGGATCCCCATGTCAGGGTATCAGGAGGGGAAAAACCCCGAGAAAACCTCTTGTGCTGCACAATAGAGCTTCATGCACCTCTAAGTGTTTTAATCGTGTTCAGTCCTGTTGAATGTATTGCAATATATTAAAATAATGGTCATTACTGGAGCCTGTCTTGTAAGCCACTGGCTTTCAGTCAGCTGAGAAATGAAATAGATGACATGGAAAAATTAAATTACCTGGTTTGGAGCGGGGGTAGCGTAGCTAATAGGGCGATAGGCAATATGCTGGTGGATGTTTTCTGTGCGCGAGGATAAGTGAGTGATTCATTGGATTGGGTGCCTGGTAAGTTACGTCCTCTTTGGAGGACACGGAAAGCTCTGGGTCTCACTTTCAGTATTGATTCTTTCACATTATATTAAGCAACAATTTATTTAATATTACAAGAGCTGCCTTACTGCAAGGCTCTTGGGCCGCGGGAGGCTCCCTCGGTGCCCGGGGGCTGTATTGGGGGGGCTGGTGGCTCCCGGCGCCTGGTGCAGCCGATGAGCATTCCCGGGGCTGGGACGATGCCGCCTTATTTATACCCCAGCCTTAACACATTGCACGTGTTAGCAGAGCCAACAGCCTGGCTCTGTTTGCCCACGCTGTTACACTCCCGCTTTTTGTCCCTTTGGGAGGTCGGAGCCCTCGGAGCGCGGCCAGAGGTTGTGGGGCCGGAGTCGATAACAGATCTCGTGTGCCGCAGCCAGCCTGGCTGAAAACCTGCCAGAAAGATGCGTTTTAACTAAAAAACATTTAATGGGAATTTTGATCAGTCTTCCTCAAGTACAATTACCAATGCAAATTAAGGTTTTCATGTGAAACCAGTGAAAATAGGATGACTGTTTGCTAGATAAGCGCAGTGCTTTTGTTCTTCAGCTCGTTTCCTTGCCAAGCTTCCAGCGTTGTTATCAAAAAGAAACATTCCTCGTGGGTTTAGATACACCCAAAAGAGCTACAAATAGCTGCGGGGTTCGTCGCTGCTGCTTCAGATGGGACCACTCCTCAGCTGAGCTTGGGCGCATCCCGCTGCGGCAGGGTCTCGGCTGTTAATTGAAATTAATACCACGGAACCCCTTTTGGGAGACGCATCCTAACGCCAGCTCGCTCCTGGGCTCTTCTCCCGGCTTTCCTGGGTGGCAGCGCTCGTTATCTCGCCAGTGTCCATATCAGCCCAATTTACAGAGATGTAACGGAACTGCGGCAATCATAAGTAATTAGCCCAGCAGGAAACCTGTTTCCAAACAGCTATTGAGATGGAGTGAAATGGCTGAGCGATGCACGCGGGCTGTATTTATAATCAGAGCTTTTATGGCCCAGTGAAACTTTTATTGGGACATAACACAGAATTTCCCTGACCGCATCCTGCTGTGCTGCAGAAGAATTGTCGTGTGGAAGTCTGAAAATGGAGGATTTGTGACAGTTTATTAAGATAGTTCCCACGAAGGCCAGTCTTGGGGACCACCACCTCAACCATCTGCACTGGATTTTGGAAAGGCAGCCGTGGGCAGGCTCTGGTTGCAGTAGCTAGGTCTGGTCTGTTTGACAAAATAAAGAAGGGTGGTTTTCAGGTGGAAAAGCTCCAAGGGCAGAACTCTGCATTCCCCAGGCCCCGCTTCGGGAGCGGGATCCTGCTGTCACGGCGCTGCCGGCTGCATTTTTGGTGCTTCCACGCAGCTTTCTGAAGTGTGGCTGCTCCAGTTACGTTGCATGCAAAGTCCTGCTGAGCACCCCTCAAAATGTCCCACGTGGTGAAAACTCTATCATGAACGCTGAAATCATATTTTTAATGTGCCTCTAGCCTGGAAGAGGTGATGTTTTCTGTCCCGCTGCATCTCACCAGTCCCTAGCGCTGCTCCGGCCGCGGATGCGGAGGGCAGGTCCCCTCTCCGTAGGGAGCAGAGGGAAAGCTGCGGCACGATGCAGCGGCTGGTACTTAGGGGCTGTGCTGTGTTTTACACCCAGGAGCCAGGTTAGGTGCTGGTTTTGCTGGTGTGCGGAGCACTGGTGGAGTCTCCTGGCTGTGGTCCAGTAAGGCAGCCCAGAGAGCCGCTGTCAGCCTGGCCCGGATGGCTGCCGGCAGGGAGAGAACGTGCCTGCGGCACCGGGAAAAGGGCTCGGACTTTGTGTTTAATATTGCATGTAACTATGCAGCGGCGATGCAACGCTGTTTGCGCTGCCATAGCGAGCAATGATAATCGTAAACTTCTGCTTATGCACGGCATTGCGGCGGTATCAGGAACAAAAGCCGTTTGAGCTGCGTCCCGCAGCACCTCGGGGAGCAGCCGTGGGGATGGCGAAATGAGCATCCTTGGATATCAAAACGCACTGGCCTAAGGGGTACCCTGGAAGAGACCGGGCTCAGAGAACTAGAAAACCCCAGCGGGAAGAGCACTTTTGTGCTGTGGAATAAATGCCCTTTACCTGCCAGGAGCTGCCCACTGTAGCTCTGCCCGAGGGTCAGCACAAGCCTTGGGCGAGGGGCACGGGGCTACTCCGGACCGATTCGCATCCCGGGCACCTTGGTCAGTGGTTCCCGCTGTCCCCAGCTCCCAGGAGGTCCCCAACACCCGGCAGGGACACCGGCCCACCCAAAGGGCTTGGCCAAGTCCCCCCACGAGCCCTGCGAGAGCCTTGCGGCTGCACGGTGTGACCTGGAGTGAGCGGCCGGTGCTCTCGGCGCAGCCTCCAAGTGCCCTGGAAAGTGTCGTTAACCATTCCCCCTGCGCCGTATGGTATATACGCAGACACAACTTAAAACAAAAAGATAGCTAAACAGAAAATAATTTGACGCATTGCTAAAAAAGAAGGCTTCTAGCGAAGAGACTTTGCGGAGGGGCTCATCTGACTTCGGTGCTGGCGGGTGCTACGTTCGCTGCTGTATTAAGGTGGTGCCTTCTCTTGACATTGAAGATTTTCAGTTAAAGAGCTTAAACCGGCTGAGATGGCATCATTATTGGTGACCTGGATTGCTGGTTAGCATGCAGGGATGTGGGTTTATGTAACTAGCTGCATGTGGTCGGTGTCCAGCTCTCCTCCGTATCGCAACCTGCAGCCAAACATCACGGCGTGTCTTCCATGGTACTTAAACCTCCAGCTGAAATAAGGTGAAAACGTACCCTAATTATGTTGTGATTCACTGAGAGCACCCCAGGGTCGCTGCCCCGCTCGCCGTCTCCGCGTGTCCCTGCGGCTGTGCCAGTCCCACCTTCCTTACAAAGCAAAAATGGGTTATTTGGATGGAAGAGGAGCTGGGTAGCTGCCGAGGTCCCTGCCGTGGGAGGGGGGATGCCACGAGTGTACGTGGGGCAGCTTTCCTGGGCACCCACCCGCGCAGGCACGGAGCCGCCGTGCCTCGTCCCAGGGAGATAAGTGGGATGCATTTGTTTTATCGGCTCTTGGGATTCGTGTTATCAGCATTCAAAATTGAAAAGAAAGTTTTGTAAGAAATTGTTACGGTTGGGAAATATTCAGGTTATTTATGTAAAAGATGAGATTTTATAGAGATCAATGAACATGCGCAGTTTACTTTTTTTAGGCAGAAACATGAACTTTGCAGCTGGTGATGAAAAAAAGCATTTTCTTTTATAAAAAACACGGAAAAGGTTTACGTGGTGAAGCATGAACGGTGCAGGGATGGAGGCAGAGGTGATCTGCTCTACCTTTTACCCCGTGCTCACCAGCTGATGTACCCTCACTGCCCGTGCAGCGCGTATTGTTTAATTAACATACGTGGCTATCGCAGTACAGCCTGCTGCTGAGGTCTGAGCACAAGAAAGGCACGAAATTAAGACCTGCCATCTTAAAAGATTGACAGAGCCTGCCAGAATTTATATGCAGCATATTGGTATTACCAAAAATACAGGTTTAGCTGGCAATCAGCTTAAGTTTAATGAAATGAGTAAGATGCTAATTGATATTTGGCCAGTGGAAGGCTCTGCTTTGGTAGAACGGCACAGCAGAGTAATTAGTGTAAATAGCCTATGACTGCAGCCATCAGGAAGCAAAGTCTCAAGCCAGACTTGGCATAACATTTTGAAGTTGCTTCGCTAAAAGGTGAAATTTAAAAAAAAAAAAACAAGAAGCAAGCAGCAAGTGGTGTGTTCAGCTCGAGCCATGCCAGGAGGCCGGGTCTGCATCGGCTTGAAATGTTTCACCCAACCCAGATGGAAGGACCTCATTTTTATATTTTGGGCCGCAGAAGCATCTTTTTCCCACTCATTCTAGCGAGAGCCGTGCGGCTGCCAGGCCCCGGGAGCGGAGAGCCCTGCGGGGAGCACCGGGGCAGGGCTCGGACCCGCTCGGTCCCAGCTCCCCTCGGTGCCTCTGCAGGGACCAGACCCGCTCTGAAAAAAAAGGATTTTTTTCCTTTTTGGAGGTTCCCATTCTGTTTGCCGCAGTGATGCTTGTCCTCCCACCCCTGGAAGGTCCCAGGCAAAGAAACGGACTGTCCAGGGCGTTGAAATGTGTATTTGTGTAGGAGCAAAACATCTCCTGGCTTCTACGCTTGCCCAGAGCATCCTGCTGGTCTGGGTTTGGCTCTTTAGTTTGAGCCCAGGATGGATGCAGCGGCTCCTGGGGCGTGGGCTAACGGGGATGACAGCAAAGGCAAAGCCAACGTGGTCGTGAGCATCTGTGTTAAACCAGATTTGCTTGATGAAGCATTTTGAGCAAGTTGTTTAATGAGCGATTGTCAGCTCCCTCAGGGGGGAAATGCCTACGGACGTCTTGGCAAAGAGCTGCATCCGTAGCGGTTTGGTGGCACTGAAGGCACACGGAGAGCTGGCCAGAGGCTCGTGGCTGAGCCTGGGCTGCCACCCTACCCCGGCACCCTCCTCCGCCGAGGCTGTCACGTACCCCTGGTTTTATAAGCTCAGGATTTTCATGATAGAAAATTATGTTATTCCAACGTTTTAGTCTAGAAGTGATTATCTTGTTCAGCAAATGAAATAAATCCCCTATTTAAATACCTATTTCTTTGGCAGAGACTGTAACCTCCGAAGCTAAGCAGCTTGAGTTAATATGCTCTGCGGGATGTGCCAGCGCAGGATGCGACTGTCCCTTTCTGTCCTCTCCCTGATCCCCCCGGCACCGGAGGGCACGGGGAGCCGCGGCAGCGGGGACGGTGGCCAGGACCTGGGTGACGGTGACCTGGGCACATCCCCAGGACCAAGTCTCACCCTTTGGCAGTGCCGGCAGAGCCGGCCGCTGGCCGCAGCGGGAACTCTCCAGATGCGTAGAGAGCAAGATGTAAAAATACATCTTGAAATATCTCTGCCCAGCAAGAGGATGCTGTACGGCAGCCTTGCTTGGGGCTCTGAAATGCAAAGCTGGGCTCCAAAAAGGCCGAGTGGGTGCTTAGCGGGCGTTGGGCTGGCTGCGCCGTCCGGGTGGATCCCGGTGGGTGCCACCACCGGTGCTCCAGCCGCGTCCCCCAGGCCCACGGAGACACGGAGGGTGTCCTGGATGAGGCCGCGCCGTGGGGCACCTTGGTGTCAGCGGCCTCACGGCTTGTGCCCTGAGGTGACACGCTCTTTTCTGGGTATTTAACAGCGTTTATTTGTGCTCCGTAATACTAACTCGCTGATTAGGTGCCTGGAGACTCTCAAAGCTAAACCTTGGGTCTGAGACGGAGCCTTGGGGGGGTTACTTCAGCTAGTTACTCCTTGGCTTTCGAACTTCCACCCCGCCGATCCCAGCCCACCCACCCACCAAACCCCCACCGAGGGCACCCGCCGCCCCAAACCCACGCCCGAGGCCTAGTCCAAGGGCGCCGCTCCTGGCTGGGAGTTTGAGGGTCTGCTGAGGACTAACTCTTATCACCTTTTGGAGAATATCATAAAGTAACTTTCTTTGCTCTATTGCTTTCCATCCTTGAAGAAATACGCCGTGTAAGCGTTAACGAGCCGTTAGATAAACGAACTGCAAAGGCATCGTCAGAAGCTATTCACCGCGTCACCTGGGGTGGTGGGTGGCCTTGGCTGGCTGCCAGCTGCCCACCCAGCCGCTCTCCCATTCCCTCCCCAGCAGGGTGGGAGCAGGGAGAAAACCACGGCGTGCCCCCGCTGCGGGGGACGAAATCTAAGGTTTGTCATCCTGAGTTCAAAACGGGTCGTCGTTGCCACACCAGCACCTCCAGCTTCTTTCTTCTTGCCACCGCTCCTGCTCCGCCTTTGCGTGCCTCGAGCAGGAGCGAGCCTGGCAGGTCACTGGAGAGGCCTGGGGGGGTGAGGGGGGTGTCTCCAGCCTCGGAGCTGCTCACATCCCAATGGGATAGGGTCCTGGGCAGCCTGGACAACGGGACAGGGTCCCGGGCAACGGGACAGGGCCTTGGGCAATGGGACAGGGCCCTGGGCAATGGGCGGGAGGTGGGCGAGGGAACCTCCGGAGGTGCCCCCCATCCTCACCCCAGCCCTCCGGGGAGTCTGAGGGCAGATTTCGGAGCGGGATGCGGGGAACCCCTGTGGACCATTTCCCGCTGGCCTGTGCAGGGCTGGGGAGGGGGCAGCGGGTGACCGAAGCCCCAGCCCTCGCCCACCCACCCGCTCTGCGCTGCCACCCATGCGGACCCCATGGGCACCCATCCTCCCCCAGCTGGGTGGCAGTGACGGGCAGGGGTCCTGGTGTGTGTGTGGGGGGAGACAGACTCCAAACCACCCCCACATCCCCCCCCTTGCCCTCCCACCGCTCCGGCGAGACCCTCGCCAGCCGCGGGGTCCCCGGGCTGCCCCTGCCCTCGGCACCCAAAGCCAGCGGCACACGGCGCTGGGCACCGGCGAGCTGCCAGCTCGGAGCCGGGCTCCCTGCTTCGACTGCAGCCCTGGCTGCAGCAAGGGACGGGGATGGTTTGCTTCAAAGTCTTTACGCTGCGGCTTACTTGGCTGGCGATGCTGGGGGGGGGGGGAGAAGGGATTAACCCTGGCACTGCTGCGAGCGTGGGTCTGCGGGCAGCGGCTCTGGGTGCCAGAAACGTGGGATTAACGTGTTAACTCACTGGCATATTGTAGCAGAGCAATTTTTCTCCCCCCTCCCCCACCCTTTTTTTTTTTTTTTTCATAATTAGCCCATTTTAGCATCGAATTGTTCCCCGCTCTAAGAGATCCTCTCCTTGCTCAGCGATGCTGGCGGCTATTTTTATGGGAGGCATCTGGCTGAAGCGCCTGCCTTCCCTCTGAGCACAAAGGAGGCCCGTTCCCCCGCTTCCCGCAGGCTCCTGACGGGGTGATCCCGATCCCGGGAACGGCTGCGGAGCCGTGGCCGTGCCGCCCCCCCACGCCCGCTGCCCTCGGGTGGGCTGCGATGGGTGGGCTGTAGCGAGCCGCTGCATCTGGGCTAAGGAGAACGGATGGATAGCGGTGGTCCTTAGGGACTGGCTGGCGAGTGGATGGTTCTCCAGCCGGCAAGGCTGCCTGTTCAGCAGTTCGTGGTCCAGCGGGTGCTGGAGCCAGCCCTTGCAGCATGCCTGCATTGATTTAAAACCGGCAACCAGGAGCGAGCCTGCATCAAGAAGAGAGCGGCGGCTGCTGCTGGCGGTTCATCATGAAGGAACAGCTTTATGTCTCTGAAAGCACCTGACTGGATGGATGCTTTTGTCTGAGCAGCAGCAAATATTGCGAGGGGAGAGCTGAGAGCGAGCTGAAACCTGCGCTTGCCATCGCCGTGTCGAGTTCGGGGCTGCTCTCCTCCCGGCATCGCAGGGACGCAGCCCGGCTCTCCCGGAGACCCCCGCTGCCTCGGCTACTTCTGCCAGCCCGAGGTCGGTGGGATTCCTCGGCAGCGTTTGGGACCGAGCCCCGTGTCGCTGGGCATCCCGCAGCCCGCGTCGGGGCGGCCGGGGGCTCCGGCCGCGACCTGGACGGCGACTAGAGGGGTACCGAGGGCGCGATGCAAGTGTCCATCGCCTGCACAGAGCACAACTTGAAGAGTCGAAATGGTGAAGACAGGCTCATCAGCAAGCAGAACACCACGACCCCGAACGTAGTGAATGCAGCCCGGGCAAAATTTCGGACAGTGGCTATTATTGCTCGCAGTTTGGGGACATTTACCCCTCAGCACCACATTTCGTTAAAAGAATCCACCGCAAAGCAAACGGGCATGAAATATAGGTATGGTCACGGTATCGTTCTTTGTTCCCTTGCAGTGTAATAGCTCTTTTCACTTTGCCTCTAAACAATTGCCTGCCTGGATGCATCTGATTTTGCAGAGGAGCTCTCTACTAAGGTTAATAATAGATTTTTTTTAAACTTGTGCATAACTGAATAGCATTTGGGTGTTATTGTCTATGCAGGCGTATGCGTTTGTGATTTTATACAAAAACCACCTGCCTGGGTAGATTATGTACAGCATTGTGAATTTACGACAGTGGTGTTAAGATGGTTTCTATTAAGTGCTCGGTATGACTTATATTGGCACTGATGAGCAGAAAAATCAATTAGCAAAGCGTGCTTGAGGCTGGACAGGAAAAGTTCGTTTGCAGTGTGTTGTATGGGGCGAAAAGAAGCGTCTGCCCTGGGTACCATTTCATCGTGGTGATCGCTTACTGACTTCTCACCTGGTTCACTTAGTGAAGATGAGATCAAGGCCAACTCTGGGTGAAAAGCAGAAAAAAAAAATAACCCTGGGCATACTTACAAACTGCCTCGTGCATCTTACTTTTTTTATTCCCCTGAACCCAGGCAGGAAAAATAATGAACGGCTGTGACTTCAGCCTGAAGTGCTTGGTGTGGGCAGCTGATAAGCTTCTCTGTCGTGCCTTCAACTGAAAACGAGAAGGATTTCTATGACTTTGGGGGTTGGCTTTTGCCTGGTCGGGATGTCCCTTTCAGCAGCTAATGGGGGACGTTATTGGGACTGGGAGAAGGCAACAGCCCGGCACGAGGGCTCTCCACGGGCAGGGCATGGCGAGGGATGCAGGGCCCTGGACAACTTCAGCCGTGTGTTTGTTCCCAGGCCATGGAATGATGCTCCTGCACAGCCAGCCATACCTGGCGTGGGGCGAGGATGCGGTTTTGCATGGTTTTACGGTCCTTGGGACTGGTGCAAAGCCAGGCTGGCTTTAGCACCGTTACCCAAAAGTCAGGCGTGTGTGCAGCGCTGCGCAGGGCTTGGTTTAGGCAATCCCGTAGCTCTGAAAATGTCAATATTAACTCTTCAGGAAGCGCATAGGTGGGACGCGTGGGAGCAGGGTGAATGGGATGCTCGGGTGTAATTTGCTGCGAGTTGCTTGAACGGTTGATAAATAACACGGAGGCTTTGCCCGAGTGGAAGCCTGGCCTTTCTGACTGCTTCCTCCTGTCGTTCGGCTGTGACCAACTTTTAGCAGGAGCGTCGCACGCTCCGGCACGGTGTCGGCAGCGGAAGAGGTCCAGGCGGTGCTCCTGTGGCGAGCCTGCGGCAAGGGCAGAAATACAGATTATTATCTCCCGGAGCCAGCTCCCAGCCGGACGGGGTGCTGGGGGTGGCAGGACAGGGTCAGTGCTCTGGGGGGACATTCCGGGAGGGCAGCAGTCCTGGCTCCCGGGTGCTGCGGGCTGGCATCAGCGGCGGGCAGGGCAGTATTTGGGGGATGGCAGCAGGTCCTGCCCCAAGAGAGGCAACTCTCAAAATCAGTATAACTTGTCCTTTCAGCAGGTGCCGGCAGACTGCTGGCGGAGAAGGGGCTGGTGGAGCGGTGCCGGCCAGGCATCTGCAGCCCTGTCCCAGCTGTTGCACCTCCCTGCCTCAGTTTCCCCTGTAAGCTCATCTTTGGGAGATGTGTCTTCTTTGATCGTGTCATTCCGAGGCATGATCTGTTACCCAGTCATGGCTTCTGCTCGTTAGGTTTACGGACACCGTGTACTAATTGTCAGCGGTTATCTCTGCTGATTTCCCACGGGCTCCCGGCGCTATCAGTGTACCGACATGCCGGGGAATTGCAATTCTTTGCTGCCCACATGACACCAACGCTCCTGCAGCCTCCGGAGTTGGGCCTTTAAATCTTTTCTGGCTTATTTCTAGATAAGGTTTCAATACCGAGGGCTGAATTCTCCCACTGGTGTTCCGCACAGCCCTGACGGCTCCCCTGGCTTTGGCTGCCCGAGACCTGGGGAACTGCATCAGGAATAGCATCTCATTGGTGACAAGGCTGATGTTTTATCTTGATGACTAATCCCTGTTTCTGCTCCCAAATCTCTCCATATCTAGAGCTGATTTCTTCCCCAAGAGGAGAAGCAAAGGGGAATTTGGAGGAAGAGCTGACTAAACCTCCAGGCTCAGCTGCGATGCTGCTGAATTGAGATAACCTTTAGTTAGGGAAGACGCCTACCAACGGCGATGGAGCTGATATTTCATGTTCATCTCTGGGGTTGGTTCCTCAGTCCGAGGGAAATCCAGTGCCCGGAGAAGCCAAAGGCTTTTCCCAACGGCTGCAACAATAATCCTGTAAAGCCCTCAGCTCCCTTACATTTGAAGCTGAAGTCCTTCCCAATTCATTTTCTGCTCGAATTATGTCCCCGATGCTAAGCCACACAGCGTGTGCTGCTTAAAATGACGTGCTACCTAGGCTGCCCCTCTTTTTACGTTAAAATTACCGATACCCGCTCCCGCTTCGGACCCCAAGGGATGCTGCCGCCCCATGGCAGGGCTGCCCCGCAGCTCCCAGGATGATTCCTGACCCCGGCGCTGCCTCCCCCGGCTGCCAGGCACTCCTGATGCCAGTGGGATTATGTAAAAGGGAGAGACAGTGACTACGCCTGTGACAGGGGTGGGGGCGGGAGAGGAGCCAGCTCGGGGGCTTTTTCATCAAATGACATGTTTCTGGACCTGTTCCAGCTCGGAGACCGTACTGGAATAGAAAAGGCAAAGTTTACAGGAATAAATCTGTTCATCGGGGAACATCTGCAAATATTAGGACTCAGGTGCGTCCCCGTGGCGTTCGCGTGAGCAGACCTCTGCTTTGCATTGCCTAAATCTTGTTTTGCATCCTCCCTGTCAGATTGTGGCATCAGCCGGACGGGACCTCCCCAGCCATCACCTCTACTGGCACGGCTGGGAACAGCCTCGGCTGCCTCCTGCGTGCCGAAGGCAACCGGGGAGAGGGACCGTTCCCTTTTATCCTTTTTAATGCTCCAGTTCAGTCCCACTGGTGAGCCTGCCCAGAGGCTTGGGGAGAATATTTGGGATCACTTCAAGTCTTTCCTTGAAAATGATGTCGTTGCAGCGCTTGGCTTGGAAAATTGCAATCTGCCGCACCGCTGCTGAAAAAAAAAGGAGGTATTTTTGCATCCCTCCGATGCGCAACGTGGGAGGAGGGCTGGCAGGCTGGGTCTTCACCTGCTTTGGACCATCAGAAGGTCGCAGCCCGGGTTCTTCTCCCTCCTAATTCGCCGTACTTTTTTCAAATTCATTGTCAGCCCAATTCAAGCTGTCGGTAAAGTGGATCCAGCCCTGACCCTGGCGCGCGGGGCTATTTGGGATGTGCCACAGCTACCACGGAGACCAACTTCTCAAACTGAGCCTCGTACCAGCCTCCCCGTGCTCATACTGGCAGCCTTGCCACCACCTATGCAGCAGGGCAAAGCCTCGCCCCAGAGCATCCCGGCTCCTCCGAGCCTGGTCCGGGCCCAGGACGTGGCGGGGAGCGTGGGGCTTGGGGCTTGAGGCTCAGCTCTGGCTCCAGCTGCTGTGTTGCCGATTTGGGGCCGTCAGCAGTTCAAAAATAGCTCTTTATGAGAGCTCTGCCTGCGCATGGGCACGAGGGACCCAATTTACAAAGCTCATCTATCTATTTGTGTTCATAAATAATTGATGGCGGCAGCTTTGACCATTAACTCCGGTGCGAGCCTAAACAAAAAAAAAAATTAACTGCAAAGACAAGCTAGTGGAGTTAATAGTCTGTGCTCACCCCGTGGCCAGTGCAGAGCCTGGGGCAAGGTATGGAGAGGCCGGGCGCGGAGGGAAAACCCGACATGGGATGCCCAGCCCCGTCTCATGAGCCACCCATGGCCACCGTGCCCATGCCACCGCAACGCCGGGGCTCTTGCCTGTGCCGCAGAGGTCTCTGCAGACAGGCGTTAGTAATGGCATTTGGCAAGGTCTGGAGCAGCTTTAGCAACTAAAGACCTTTCCCGGCCATCCGGGAGGTGCCGAGCTCTCACCGGTGCCGGTGCCGCAGTGCTCCGCTACCCGCTGCTCTTGGAGGGCAAAGCACCGGCACGAACCCGATTGTGCACGAAGGGACTGGAGGAGACCAAGGTGGCCGGAGACGTGGTCCTTCTCCCGGAGCAATGGGTACGTCTGGAGATCGTGGGTGCCTGTGTTTACAGCGAGCCCGGTGCAGGGTGGCCTTGTCAATCCTTTTCTTCCTTGGGATTTTTCCTGGCTCGCTGCCTGAGTGCTGCCGCTTGCCAGGCTGCAGGCTGTGGGACCTTCCAGTGTCCCCGGTGACACGGAGACAGTGGCCTGGCCACATTCCAGTGGAGGGCATCGCATCCTGCCGGCTAAAAATTCATCAGCAGTTTGAAGGCCTTTTTCTTCACTGTGTGCCTGAAATAGTGGGTTATTGTCGAAGCACGTTAATAAAGAGCTGCTAATGCATCGCATCGCAGCGGTGGGTGTGTTGCTCCAGTGGCTCCGGTGGGATGTCTCTCTTCCCCCTCCGGGAAAGGCGGCCGCGGGCTTGACTTAGCCAGGGTCAGAGCAGCGCTCCATTGGCTCTGCGCACCGATTACAGACATGAAAAAGCACAATAAAAATGCTACGGCGGAAAGAATTCCTTGTCCCGCTTTTCTGCCTAAATAAATATCCGCTGGCAAACATAATTAAGGTACATAACAAGTATAAAACTCCCAATCCTATGGTTAACTCGAACCTTCCCAGCGCTGGGGGCTGGCAGGTCCCAGCCCGGAGGGGAGCGATGCTCTGGATCTCCTTCCTTCCCAGGGCCATCCGGCAGGGCAGAAGAGCAAACCTGCTCCCGGACAACATCCAGGAAAAAAGCCCCAGAGCCACGTCCGAGACCTGTGATTACCATCAGGAAAATGACTTTTGCCTCCGTGATCGCCAGCGGTTTCTTCCACTCCTTTGAAAATACCCCGGGTGACCCGTGGGCTCGAAGGAAAAATTGCAATGCTTTCATTTAAGTGCAAATTTCTTATGTAGAAGCGTGGTATTAGTAACGCTAGGATTGCGTTGTAAAGCTCGCTTGGTATGCAGATCCCATGCGTCGTCCCTGGCTGTGCCGGCGGTGTAAGCGTGGGCTTACAGGAGTCAAAAGCAAAGTTCCAACCTGCCAGGTTTGCAAAAACACACGGGTCAGTTTGGGCTGCAAAATTAGTTTGGAAACAGAAGATAAAGCTCTTGTGCTTTTTAAGAGGTGTAAGTGAAAGCAGGTATTTCTTTGCAGTATTTCAGGACTTGTGTCTTCTTCTCCCTCGCATCATGCTCCAAGCGTTAACCGTAATAACTACCCCATATATTTAGGAATCCGGGGTTTATTTAAGTCTTGCTGCAATTACAAGTAGTTTTAAGCACTCACATGCAAGTGGCACTATTATTTTGATATAAAATTACATATTATTTCAGTAACTCTCCCCATCAGGTTGATTTTTATGGCTCTTCGTCTGATCTTCATTTTATTGTGTAAATTAAGACTAATCCACTGAACAGAACGGATTTACACTGAATTCACAATGCTTTTTCCCCCAGGACCGTAGCTTATAATGGCTACAAAGAAGGCAGGAATAACTCAAAGAAAGAGAAAAAGGAACCAGTTGAGTAAACAAAAACTGTGCTGATTTGTGCTGCTTTCAGATTCCTACTGGCTCTCCAGCAGTTTGTAGCTGCTAAGTAAGGCTGCGGGTTCAGCGTGGTCTGGATTTTTCTCGTCTCATTACATTGATGCAAAAGCCATGTTTAACATCGCAATGTTAAACCAACAGTTTGCTCTGCAAACTCTAAAAATATGGTAGCGCACGGAGTTTGTCAAAGGTACACTCACTCCCTGGCTTTCCCGTCTTCAGTAAATGAAGACTTTGCAGATGGCCGGGCTGAGTGTAAGCACTGAAAATGTATCTCCTTCTCCAGGTTTCAGGTGGAGAAAAGTAATTTTTTTTTTTCTTTTTGAAGTGGACTACGAGGGCGGTGTGTGGCTTTGCGGCCGGAGGAGCGATGCCCAGTGCTGCGGCGGCTGCAGGCTCTGCCCCGCTCTCCGCTCCCCCCGCTGCGGCCAAGGGGTTTCTTTCTCTTGAGGTTTCTCCTTCTCTCCCCTCTTTCCCCCCCCAGACCCAACCAGGCCAAGCACCTCCTATATCAACTTCAGTTAACTGAAAAATGGATTTTTCCAAGTGTTCTAATATTCTTTGTAAAAATGCTTCTCATTTACCAGGGACTTCGGAAACATCTGCTCACCAGCTGAATTATATATCCTCCAGTGAGCTCCAGCTCAGGGAGGAACTCGCAACCGGCCGGAACGGGGCCGGCTCGTGCGTCAGCGCAGAGGGGTGACGGTTACGCAGAGGACGGGAGTCAGCATTTGACATCCTCTCTGCCCGACTATGCCCTGATAGTTCCCACCTCCCCGGCGAGCGTGGCACACAAGCCGTTCCCCATCCCCCAGCGCGGAGTCCTGGACCCCGCGGAGCAAGGTCTGGGGATGCTGGAATGCCTGTCCGGTGTCTGCGTCCCACCGGGGACAGGAACGCTGTCCCGTGGTGGCAGTGGGAGGGGGGGGCACAGCAACAAGCCAGGGCTTGGTCCGCCGTCGATTCCCACCCTGCGTTTTAATCCCAAGAGAGACCAATGAGCTAAGGAGAACGAGATTGAATTCAAGGACAAACGGTGTTCTAAAGCGCACGCTTTTCGTGTCAGGGTTTGTTAAGCAGAAGCAAAATGATGGTATTTTAGGGAAGCTTTTAAATAATGCAACTATATCCTGGCGATGAGCTGTACAGCCTCCCGAAGCCGGCCAGCGGCCGAGCCGCACAGGGCAGTGCTCCAAGGGCACGGGAGCAGCCGGGACAGCCGTCCCGGTCCTGGTTCCCGGTTCCCGGTGGGTGCCTGTCCCAGCACCGCGGCTGCCCGGATCGGGGGTCCCCCCGGCACGAGGCAGCGTGGGGCAGCTCCCCGGCTCCCGGCGGTGGCTGGAGCAGATTCCGGACCGACCAGCTGCTAAAACACCCTGCTCTGCTCGTCCCCAGCCATTCCCCGCAGCGTGATATCTTCCATTTAAAATCTGCATGACAACGTTAATCTAATGCTTAAATGGACGGAAGAACGGATGTAATGCAGAAACACTGCTAATTTAATTACTTGTGAAGTGCACAGTTTAAGATATTTAAAATGTATTATTTTAGCATGGCTGCTTTGGCAAAATCCAATTTGAATTTTGAGCACGCTTGTTTTTATTTTAGACTAACATTATAAACTGCCATCTGTAGAATGTGTTTGTCAAGAAATTAATTCTCAGTAGGGAAAAGAAAACGCTCTGCATGAGACGCGATGTGAGCCCAGAGGTTAAAGCTGGGGTGACGTTTTCCCTGCTGCAAGTCAGCAGACATCTCCTCTTTGCCTGGGGTTCAGCGTGTGCTGAGCACTGTGATGGGAGAGAGACGGCTCTGCGGAATCATTTCTACACCTCCTGCTCCAGCAAAATTTCCATGCGTCTCAGGAGCTGGAAAATAGCCGGCCAACAAGGCCTGGTGGTGGGTAGGTACCTGATGTGAAGTCAGCGGATGGTTCTTCCTAATGCAAATTGGGATTTGGCTATCGTGTCCCCTATCCCAGCCCCGCTCTTCGGGGTGGTCCAGGCGATGCTTCCCGTCACTCTGCAGGAGTGAGAGCAGCGTTTGGAGGGGTTTGAAGGTGTTTGCTCCCGAATAAACCCATTTTAGAAGCTGATCCGAAGCTCCTCTCCACCCGTATCCCCCGCTGTTGTGCTCACCGGACACCCCTCCGGAGGTGGCAGAGAGGATGAAGGAATCCAGCGGTCCCCGCGAGAGCGTGGTGGCCCTGGAAGCGTGGGAGAGATCGGGGTCCCTCCGGCTGGCTGGTGGGATGCCCAAGCACGGCTGTCCCGCAGGGATGCCCTCCCGCTGCTCCCACGCCAGTCGCTGCCACAGCGGCATCCCCGGCGGGAGATGCAGCATCGTCCCTTTGGCAAAGCGAGGCTTGCTCCTCGCGGTATCCGAACGTATTTTAGAAATGTTTCTCAGACTGGTTTTGTAGCACGATAAAACCTCCCGGCGGGCGGGTGGGAGCGGGGAGCAGTGCCTGGTGTCCGAGATGCCGTGGCCGGGTGCTCGGTCCGGGTTCTGCAGGCGCTGCGCTGAAGAGTTTTGGGAGCTATTTTCCAGCAAAGCTCTGCTCAGAGAACAGAGATACTCGATGGGACACAGGGCTTGAGGAGCAGGAGAAGCAGTAAGCTTATTGAAAAAGAAGGTGCCAAAACTCCTGGAGGCCCTTTGCACGTGGCAGCCCAACAGAGTCCCGGTGCCTTTGCCCCCAAAGAGGAAAGCTGGTGCGTGTTTGATGCCTGTTTTTTTGCTCGTAGTGTGCAAGAGCGGTGTGAGCGTCTGTCGCAGGGCCTGCCAGCAGCTTCGGTTCAGCTGGATGCAACGCATCCCGAGAACCTCAGATTCAATAAATGAGATGGGCTCCTTGCACGGAACGGGCGCGGGAGAGGCGATAGCTGGGCTGGGGCTGGCAGGATTGCCTGCGCGTACGTCTAAGTCATGGTAAAAAATGTGCCCTGTATGTGAGCAAGCTGCTTGAGAAATATTTTGGGTAGGAAGTTATGAAACTTTTATGGCATACCTGTATTTTCCTGTTGGCGTTACGTTTGTCAGAAAAATTGGCCGGTCACAGCTTCAGGTGCACTGGCTGCGAAACTGTGCTGCAAGCGATTTCAGAAGGACTTAAAATCTGTCAAAAATGTCCTTTCTCTCTGAAAAAGCCCCGCACAGCAATTAAAACAAAAATCCAGTTATTATTCACAGTGGTCTCCCTGCCTCAGCCTGCTTACTTTTAGAATAGGTCGTGCAAATAGATTTTACCTGAATATTTACGCAAGAATAAATGGCCCCTCCAAAGCAAAGGGCTCCCCTTCCTGGGCTGACCCCGCTGCGGATGCTCCAGCATTTGTCCCGGGCTGCCCAGATCCCTTCCCCGTCGTTAGCCTTGTGATTTTGTCAGAATCGGCCTCTCCTGCCTGCAGAGAAAATACATATTTTCCACTTTCAGGTTACTCAATCACTTCAGCTTAATGACTAATACTTTCCAAGGTGGATCAAGGGATGGGGAAGAAAAAAACCAGTGACGGGCTTTTAAATTTTTTATTTTGCCTCCTTCAGTCTGAAGTAGTATTGAAATGAGAGAAAATGGCATCTATTATTTACAACCCTATGGGACGTGTTGACTAGTGAGAGTATAGTCAGCACCCTACGCACGCGTATGACTTGCTTCCTAATTTCCTACACGTACGAAGCGGAATCAATGTGGTCAGCGTAAGAGGGTTAGGCACGTGTTCCAGGTTTGCCGGGTCTTTGTCCAGCCCTCTGAGATCCGTAGCACCCCGGAGCTGGGAGCTGCCGAAGGCGGATGGGGAAGCTGTGGGTCAGCCCGTGCACAGGTGTGATGGAGAGCTCTTATTTCTGGAAATACCCTGATTCATTCAAATCCTTTAGGAACTGCAAGATTTTGATTTTTTTTTTTTTTTTTTTTTTAACGAGGATGCACTTTAAAAGCATCACCGCGGAATGACAAATACTTTTTCTTTCCCTCTCTTTCACCCTTGAGTCCAACGAAACGCGGTGGGGGCAGAAGAGCCGTGGGCTGCACACTGGTCCAGGACGGGGTTGCTGGAATCAGGGCCCTCCCCCGGTGGAATTATTCCCCTGGGAACACCAGTACCAGCCCTGCCCCAGCTCCAGCATCCCCATCCAGCGGGGCAGCTCTGGGAATAGAGATGCCATCGCACCAAACTCCTCCCAACCATTTCGATCCCGGCTGCGGGGTAGAGACCACCCGGACAACGTGTGTCCGGCAGCTCCGTGCCGGTGCCGGCATCCAGCTGCCCGGCAAACCGGCTCTTGGCCGGGCTCGCCGGGAGCGCGGGAGTGGGCAGGAGCGTGGCACGCGGGAGCCTCATTCATGGCACGGATCCCACGCGAGGAGGCTGAGCACGCCGGCACGTCTGCCAGAGCCACGGGCGGCAGCCCCTGCGCTTGGCTGCGGCCCATTTATTTTGCCTTATCTACATTTTAATGCGTCATCTGCAACTTTTCTGAGGATGCAGCCAAAAAAAAATTTTCGGGGGAATTTCAGCTGAAGCGACCACCTACGCACCCGGTGGCCCTACGAGTACGGGAGAGGAGTTGGGAAGCGTGAAGGCAGCCAAGGAACGGGGGCCAGATGCCATTTAGGCACCTGCTTGTGTCCCCCCCCCGTGCCGGCCGTGCCTGGGCTGGCTGCCCCGTCCAGCCGGGCTTCCCATCGCCCGGGACCCTCCTTCTGGCTTCCCTGCTGTTGTTTTTCAGCCGATGGATATTGTCCTGTTTTGCCTCTACAGCTATGCCACTCGTAGCAGGTTTGTTTTGTTTTTTTTTTTTCCTATTTTGCATCCTTGACCTGATACTTAAGGTCAGTGCTGCAGCGGTGGGGACAGTCCCCAAAACCTGTTTTACTGCGGGGGGGACACACCACAGGGCAGCGTAGTCTTTCCACTTGTATTAAGGTGGAAAAAGTTCCCTTTAGAAACAGGGAATACTTCTGAGGGACAAGCAGGAAGGTAGTTTATATTAGAGTAAGGAAAGATACTCGGTAGGACTTTGGTTAAAAAATCACCGTTCTTGCTTTCTAAGGACTAAGGTTTTAAAGCCCATCCTGTAATAAACCATTTTCTAGGTAAAATGTGATGTCGACCTGACAGGCGGTTGAAAGCGTCAACAGAAAGCGGCAAAAGTGGCCGGTGAGGCATTGCGCCGATTTTTGTAGCGTTACCCAAAACGAAGCAGGGTGCAGTGATTTGTATCTGCCCGTCACCGAGGCTGGCCCAGGATGTGCAGGTGTCCCAGTGGCACGCAGACCTCCCTCACTTCGTTATCTCCGCACACGTAAGCGGGTTTAAAATACATAAACCAGCGGAAAGCTGCGATTCTGCATCACTGCAATTACTGCTAATACGGGCGGTAATTTAGTGGAAACTGCTGTGCGTGTTGTGAAGTGTTTTGTTCACAAAATGGGAGACAGAAACCATTACTTTTCTCTCTTCCCACCCACACCACTTAGAGACAACCTCCTGCCATCGGAGCTTGCCAGAGGGGCAGCTCCTAAAATCGACAGGACTTTTTGAGCTGATGAAGTAAAAGGAAATCCAACTTTAAAAGCAGGAAACCACCCAAGTTAATTAAAGAGAGAACGAACATCTCCATGTTGCCTCACCCCCGGTTCACAGCAAGACTAAGCCGCGCTGGGGGCTGTTGCAGCCCAATGAATCGTGACAAATACCATTTACATGGCTCTGAGACGTTAGGAAGAGCCGAGCGTCTTCCCCTGGGGAGGCAGGGAGCTCGGGAGCCCGAGAGGATGCAGACAGGTCCCTCTGGAAACTTGCGAGGAGATGCGGAGATGGTGCCTTTTCCCAGAGCGCTCGGAAGTCCGGAGCGTCTTTGCTCAGCCCGAGCTGTGACGTAGCCACGCCGCAATCCGGTTCGGCATTCCCAGGCTAAGGAGATGTCCCCGTGCGTGTCTTGGGAGAAGCCAAACTCCCCCTTGCTGCCCGTTTTAACGCAGGGGATGGGGTCTGGGTCTGCCATCGCCGCCGGCTCCCTTCGCTCAGGGGGTGCAGGGCGGCTCTCCGGCATTTGGGAGGGGAGAGGAGCAGGGTGGAATAAAGTGGGTTCGTTAACATGGGAAGGAGCCACGTGGGAGGGTTCTGTACGGTAGGAAGCAAGCGGAAGCACTAAGGACAAGCGCGGCTCCGAAGCCTGGGATTACACCCTGTTATTCCCCACTCTGCAGGTCACAGGCGAAGGACGTTGGATGTGCTGCAGCGGGAGAGGGCAATTGGAAAGGGTCTCTACTTTCATCGGGTTTTTGTTAATACTTGAAACAGCCTCTTTTTTTCAGGGAACAAATTACATATTTTGTTCATTTTCTGTGCAGAACAGAATGGGTCTGGAGCACTAATGGGGATGTTTCTAAGCAACGTTGTTTTCCCACCGCCAGCTTCAGGAACAGCGACTTTTTTTTTTTTTTTTTTTTACGTTTTTGTAGCAATAAGCCAAACTATCTGCAGTTTATATGCAGGAAAACCGTGTCACGGTTTCCCCAGTTTTGCTTTATCGGGCGGGGGGGGGCTGTATCACCTCTCGGGGCTCACCCCCACCCACGAGGGTGCGCGCAGCCGTGCGAGGAGGGTGCTCGGGGTGCCCAGCCCCTCCGTTCTGTAGCGGAGGTGGAGGACATCCATGAAATACCCCTGTGTGCAGGTCTCTCCACCTAAAGACGCCGCTGCTTCTCCCAAGGGCTGGCTTTGTGCCTTTCCCAATTCCCTCTGCTCCGCTCAAAGCCCCTCTGCCCCCCTCCCACCTCCTTCCCCCCCCCAACCTATTGCTCTCCGCGTGTTTTTTTGCACGCCGGAATACTTAGAAATGCCTGGGATTTTGCCTCCCCCACGTGCCTCCCTCGCGCTGAGGCTGTCGGCGTGGCCGTGGGCACCGCGGCGTGGGCACCGGCAGCCGGAGGTGGCCCGAAACAGCAGCCGGGGGGGGGTGAGCGATGCCGACGCGGGACCCCAAACCCACCGGCACCGCTTTCCCTGGCAGCACCCGGGGGGGCTTGTGGAACAGGGTCCTGGGGGTCACCTCCCACGGGAGGATGGCCCCATGCGGGATCTGTCCCCCTCGGTTTTGCATTTCTTGCAGAGGTTGGCTTCTGTGGGCAAAAGCACCAACACAGGGCAATTAAACTGGGGTTGGAACAAGCCGAAACCAGCGTTAGCTGGATTTTGTAGAGCTCTTCTATGCCTGATGATTCTTCTGTGGGTGTGGAGTCGAAAATGTTTTAGTCATTGTATGTGTTATTGCAGAGATTTGATTTCAAACTTATGTTTTTTCCTTAGAAAAACCTCTCTCTCATTTCTGATAGATAGATAAAGGATGGATAGGCAGACAGATAGATAGATATATGGCTGGATATATAGACAGATGGAAGGACAGGCGGATAGGACAGTTAACCTGATCCCACTGTAGAGATGAGACTATTGGAAGTAGATTAAGCTTAAAGCGGGGTTTGCTCAGCACACACCTCAGACTGAAGCAAAGCTGCTCAGCAGCTTCGGCTTCCAAGCAGCCCGGCCATCACTTACTGGCTTTAAAATCTTAAACTCTTTGCTTTTAGCCTCCTCCAAACACGAGGCTGTTTAGGAGATATTTCCAGGCTGGCCGGACGCAGGGCTGGGGGGACTGTCAGCACCCAGAGCCGCTCCAGGCTGGAATCTTGGCTGGAATCAGCTCTCGTGTCGCTAAAGCACGACGCAGCTGGTAAGCTCAGCCTGGTGTCAGACACCGGGCAAATTTTACCCTGTACGTGGAGGCAGATGGTTTGGGATCGAACAGGAGGCACATCCCCTTCCGCAAACCAACAGGGACCCGCTGGGGTTATGGAGGCAGAGCCCAGTTCAGGTTCGGATACCCCATGGCGCGGCAGCTCTGCCCGGCACCGGGAAGGGAAGATTTGGGCTGATTTGGGTGTGTGTTGATGGAAGTGAGCAAACCCAAACCCTCTCCCCTCCAAAGGATGAAGGGCAGCAGCAAAACGAATCGCCCACCTGGATAACCAGGATGTATTTTGCTATAATTGCTTTGTCACTTAAGGAAAGGAGGATCCACTTGGAAGTTAATGAGCTGATTAAGCGGCACAGGTGGCTCAGACCCTAAATCCCTGCCGGGAGCTGGCTGCGTCCCCACGCAGGGGCTTGTGCCGGGGCTCAAGCTGCTGCTCCTCCTCTTCCAGCTGTGTGCAATGGGAAGCATCTGGTCCCCGGGGTGATGCCGTGCGCGCTCTGCTGCGGTGAGGCTGGAAGATTCATGGTGCAGGTTGTGTTAAAGCAGGGAATTACTCTTTCCTGCTGCTTGGCCGAGTGCAGGGGGACGTGGGTTTGCTCCGTGCGAAGCAGGGCTGGGTGCTCTCTCCTCTTGGGGTGCCGGGGTCTGTGTGGCTTTGGTCCCCCCCCTTGCTGGATGTGGCTTCGGAGGGATGGGGTAAAGCATCTGCCGGGGTGATGGGGTGCTCGGTGCCGCCTGGGCACGGGGACCAAGCTCGCTGGCTGCTTGTGGTTCCCTGCAGCACAACGTTACGGCAGCCTTCAGTGCTGCAGCATTTGCCGCCGTCGATGGGCCCTCTTCCTGCTTCCCCTGCACTAGAATTAATTAAAAGTGAATAATTACAATCACGTTCTGCCCCGTGCCACAGGAGACAAATACCATTCCTGCCGTATGCCGTGGGCTGCTCTGTAGGGACGTTTTCTCCCGTCTTCTCCCCCTTTTCTTTTCATTGCAGGGGTTGTCAGCTCCGAAAATTCCCCAGCCCCAACCGGGTGCCCTGTGCCATCCCACCGCCCGCGGCAGACCCGGCCCTGGCTCTCGGGGATGCTTTGGAGCCGTGGGAGGGTGTGGGTGTCCGTGGGTGGGTTTGGGGTGCCCCTTCTACCCCAATGCCTGTGGGAGGCACCTGGCACCCATGCAAACACGGGGCTTCAAACGCAGGCGACGAGTTAGGCGCTTAATTAAAGCCCCGTCCTGGGAGCAATCTGCTCCAGCCTCATCCCACCCATCCCTGTTCACCTCCCTCCGAAAACTCGCCTCTTTCCTGGGCCTGGCAGCGAGACTTTGGTGCGAGGAGAGCCGGATCAGCTTTGCGACGCTGCCCGTAACCCAGCTCGGAAAATCAGGCAGGAGGGCACGGCTGCGCAGGTCTCGCTGCCTGCAAAATATATATATATATATATAAACGGTATATTCCTTTTGCTCTTGTTCAGCTCGGACTGCACCGTCAGCACTTACCTTTGGGAGGAAATAATTCAACTAAAAGTTACCATAAAAGGCATTAAAGATGGGTGAGTGCAAGAGGCAAAAGGAGGACCGGGGAGTTTTTCAGGTCTTTCTCAATCCTCGCCGCTGTGCCACGTTAAATGAAGTTTAGGTGAGGGCTCGGCTGGTTTAAGGCACGGACTGTGAGCGTCTCATCTACGTGCAATTTCACGTGAAAAGGTTTTCCTCAGCTTGGTGAGGCGAGCCCTTAATGGCCATGGGATTATAATTGGCCACCCCC